>VSWD01000012.1:57456709-58042610 GCA_033119305.1 Pinctada imbricata | reverse complement strand
AAAAATTCTTCGTGGGTTAATCTACTTTTTAACATTAACATGTACACGTACCATTTTCTGATAGTATTCTATGGCCTGCTTGTAACATCCAGCTTCCGCTGCGCAGTCTCCGAGGGTCTCAAACAGCGACATACGGGTATCGGATGGTGATATTGGACAGCTCTCCAAACTCTCTGATGCCTCCTCTATCTTAGACGCTGCCAAATATACATATAACAAAATAAATGTTCAGTACGTATTCAGTATACATCATGTACAATTACTGATTAGGGATGTCATAGCTTTGGAAATGCAATCAGTCTAAGATCTTCTTAATATATTATAATTGAGAAAGGAGAAGGTTCACTTGTCCCTAAAATTGGCCCTGTATTTTTCATGAAAAATAATTTTATGAAAATAATGATTTTCTATCTCCAATATTTCATTAGAATATGTGCTAATATATTAGGTTCATACTTAAGTAATTGTAAAGTCATGTGCCCTAAATATGATGTCACATTGCAACCTCATTTGCTCTGGATAACGGAAAATGAAGGTAAACCACGGTGTGCGCGGCAAACATCTTAAAAAAAATCAAATTCAAGGAATTGTGGTCCCCCGCTTTTGGGTGTTTGTCTTTAATGAAATGCTTACAGACATCCCCCCATTCTTAAGTTTTAATAATATATCTCATATATTATCAACATTCTAAATATGAAAGATTAACTCCAAGAAAAGGTCAAAAGGTCCAAACTTTTGTTTTGTTTCCAAGGGACAGGGCTTATGAAAAGGTATGCACGTGAAATATTTAAGACCTATGATTTAAATTACCATCAAGAACTTATGGTCGAGGTTGAAGTTTTAAATGTGGGTCAACCTCCATGGACAAGGTCACACGGTCAGAATGTTGTTACCAACAGAAAGGTCTCATCACAAGGAATACACATGTGAAATGTGAAAGCCCTATCATTTTCCATTAAAAAGTTATGGACAAGGTTATAGTTTTTGAAAAGTAGGTCGAACTCAAAGGTCAAGGTCACAAGGTCAAAAATTTTGGTATCCATGCAAAGGTCTTGTCACAAGGAATACACATGTGAAATATCAAAGCCCTATCACTTTCCATTCAAAAGTTATGGTCAAGGTTAAAGTTTTTAATAAGTAGGTCGAACTCAAAGGTCAAGGTCACAAGGTAAAAATTTTGGTATCCATGGAAAGGTCTTGTCACAAGGAATACACATGTGAAATATCAAAGCCCTATCACTTTCCATTCAAAAGTTATGGTCAAGGTTAAAGTTTTTAATAAGTAGGTCAAAGTCCAAGGTCAAGGTCACAAGGTCAAAAATTTTGGTATCCATGGAAAGGTCTAGTCACAAGGAATACACATGTGAAATATCAAAGCCCTATCACTTTCCATTCAAAAGTTATGGTCAAGGTTAAAGTTTTTAATAAGTAGGTCAAAGTCCAAGGTCAAGGTCACAAGGTCAAAAATTTTGGTATCCATGGAAAGGTCTTGTCACAAGGAATACACATGTGAAATATCAAAGCCCTATCACTTTCTATTCAAAAGTTATGCACAAGGTTAAAGCTTTTGTGACTGATGGACAGACGGACGGACGAACCGGTTTTAATGTCCCGCGCTTTCGCGAAAGCGGGGGACAATTAACATGGGTGCAAACCCTCCACCAAAATTTTATATACATGTAGATAGAAAGATAAATTGCAAAGTTATCTTTTAGTATAGAAATTATATTGGTTGAGGTTTCGCGCCCCGCTTATTTTCATTAATTTGTACTAAAATTTGACTTACATTATATTTCTTGAATCTTTTCATCTTTTAACCAATCTTTAGGTGTTTTTGTGGGAAAATATTTCAGTGCAATGCTTTAAAATCGAAATGTTTACTTGATAATTTAAACAACCACACATTTGACTCCTTTGATATTGACTATAATTAAAATCTGAACCACTTGATTTTCCAGTTTACACATATTCCTGTCACTCAACATTCCGTATAACCAGAAATTTTCATGTGTATCAAATTTTGCAATTTTATGGTAAACTAGAGTGTCTTTAGGCCAAGAAAAAAAATATGTGTGTTTCCCATAACATGCTGAAAAAAAATAGGGTAGGTCGGTCGGAATTTTTTTTTTATTTTTTGGGGGGGATTTTTTTTTATTTTTATTTATTCTTCTAGCCATGTGTATAATTATATTTCAAAAGAGATCTTTTTAAAATGGAATCATGACCTTCAAATATGTGTAGTCTGTTTGACACTCAGATTCAGAAATGTTTAACGATTTAGAAAAGGGGGAAAGGAGGCCATTTTGTGCCTGCAATCATTTGGAAATAGTAAATGTTTTTAAATGATATTACTCTTCTTAAAACTGGCCTCCCAAGCATGGTGACCTTGAATCTGGATTTTTATTATCTATCTAAGGCTCATTTTTTTTTTCCTAACAATAACCATGACCTTTGACCTAATTACACCAAATCAAAAGGCTTCTCCTCCTGATAAAAAACGTATTTCTAGTCCGAGATACCTTAATACCAAATCCAGCCTTTGACAATTATTTTGGAGAATGGAAGCTGGCCTGCCAACCCAACCAAGCCACATACCACCCAAGTAGTCATCAAAGGCTTGCTTTGGCTGGGTATTTCTGACTAGCAGATCCCCACAAATTTGGTTTGGCTAGATGGAAAGGTTCTTGAGTTATCACTTGGATACCAATATTTCAAATGAATATTTCCTACACCAAGGACGTAGACCTTTGACCTTACCCAAAAATCAATAGGCCTACTTCCATATTGATCCCTATATTGAAATGCAACGTCACAATAACGCCAAATTTCATTCTGTATGGCCATAAAACGAGAACATACTCGCCGTTAAAAGTAAACGTCACCATTTTGTCCTGAATTTTCGAAAATAGAAATAGCATCAGAATGGGAGTAACTTGCTTCTGACATTATGTTTGCAACCGGCAAGTGCTGATTTCACGGTGCAAACTTCCGCTTTACGTGCAGAAAAAAAACAGCATTTACTGGCCGCAAACATAACGTCAGAAGCAAGTAATCAGTTTGGATCTCGAGTTTAAGACGAGTTAACATGTGGAAAAGTGTGACGGAAGGACGGGAATGATGCTCACTAATACGTTGCAGGGGGGGGGGGGGGGTTAAATTATTGAGGAAGTCGGCTTGAAATACTTAATTATCAGGGCTTTGTTTTGTCAGAGTGAGACGTTTGATCCGTCGTCAAGGCATAGAAGCATAATACGGTTAGATCTGCTTGAACAAAGATATTGTAAGTTTATGTCGTTGACGCCGTACAAAAAATATTCTATGAATAAAATATTAAACCATCCGCTGTCTAAGGACTGATTTGCTAAAACTTATCCTGTATGCCTTGTTTTTTTTTTTTTCGTCTTAGCGTTATTCGAATACAAAAACGTTGTTTTACAATATAAATGTGAACAAGATGGGTCTTTTAAATCATCGACAAGCGCGCAGCCGCGCACAAATATAAAATTGCTGCACTATTTGCGAATTTGTTCTCACCAAGCTTATTGATGATCTTTTATTTGAATCTTCGATTTTTCAGTTTATACGTAATTTTATAAACCGTAGGAAACATCGTTACATGTTTTACAAAAGACGTTTGCGTGAAATGAAACGACCGGCACGTGCATGACCTCAAATATTTACTTAGGTTATACTTGGTAAATTAATGATTACTACCAAATCATCAAAACCCTAGTAATGCGTTTTTATAAATCAGTACGCCTTTTTTGGAAAAAAAACAAAACAAAACCTGTCCGAAAGGGCCGTACAATAAGTAACGTTTCGAGAGAGAATTATAGATTATTTTTACAATTTCTAAGAGCGTATAATTATAGAATAATATAAAAACGGTAGGTGATAGATAATGTTAAAAAGCAGAAGATTTCGTCAAAATAGGTAGATTTAAAATTTCTGGCACACATTTCGTAAAGCGCAACGATCGTAAATATTGGCGAAGAAATACCTAAATGCAACTAAAAATCGGGAAAAAAACGTTAGGGTCGGCGGGTTTGAATAGGGTCGGTCGGGTGATGGGAAACAAAGGTATTTTTTCTTTTGGCCTTATTTACACGAGTACAATTTTTCGCAATTCCTAAATTACAAACAAATATGCACTTGTGATGTTACTGTTTTGTACCTTTGATGTGACATATGATGCTACTGTTTTGTACATTTGATGTGACATATGATGTTACTGTTTTGTACCTTTGATGTGACATATGATGTTACTGCTTTGTACCTTTGATGTGACATATGATGTTACTGTTTTGTACCTTTGATGTGACATATGATGTTACTGTTTTGTACCTTTGATGTGACATATGATGTTACTGTTTTGTACATTTGATGTGACATATGATGTTACTGTTTTGTACATTTCATTATTGAAGTTTTAGTTCGTTCTATCATAAGAATATTTTCAATTTATTTTTCTCTCTTTCTCTTTCTTTAATTGGGGAATGTAAAGAATGACACATGTACAATAAGTATAAAATGCACCTCAGTGATTTTTTTACCTTTTTTAAAAGCCACCTGTACCTTTTCATTTGGGAAAATATGCGATATTTTGGAACAAATTGGGAAAATCTAGAAACAAAATTTCTTTGAAGAAACGCTCGCATTATTGGTTCAAAACAGCTATTTCCTGTTCACAAATGCCTTATCTGTATTACTATCAGGACAGTGAAAGAGTTTGCAAAAACAAAGGTACACCCCTTTTCGCCTACTGAAGCTTTGAACTATCAGTTATAGTATGGGTACTTCAGTGTGAACAATTCGATTTTTAAAACAAAAAACATTTTCCTTTCGAAATTTTTGAGAGCATTGAGTTGTAAGCATGTAGTATAGATCATAATTGACGAACGTTTCGGTCTACAGATGCAATGTGTGTCAGACGTTTTGAATTCTGCGAGCGGGATCGCACACTCAACAATTACTGTCGGCTCACATCTTGTGGATGTTTCAATAGACTCAGTATAACAATGAATTCTTGATGTTGTTCAAATAATTTCTAGTACATTGTTTACATACAGTAAATAGACCGAGGTAGAAAAGTATAAGAACTTGAGTATCACTATCATGACCGGCATTTGATTGTCCGTGGCACGTGGAGCCGCATGGTCAATAACTATACAATTTTCATATTAATTAAAAAATCTTCTTTTTTTTTTTTTTGTAGCTTTTTGTAGTATTTAATTAAAAATCTTACTTACAGGCGTTAAAAGTCGAGATCTGATCGTCCTAAAGTACTTCTTTAATATACGTTGCCGTAAAATGATCCGTCACGCCGTGTTGAAATCAATCTACTCACTGTAGTTACGGAAATATTTATCGCGTACCTTGTATAGTGAAAGCTTTTTAAATGACAACGTTATTTCCTTTAATACACGTTCAGTTTTCATACTTAAAGAAACTGAGATACAACATTATTTTTCGGAAAGTAGGCGGCGATTTTACCCTAAAGTAGGAGGCGAGAAATCGCCGGTTGCCGGCTCTTTTGTGCATGTTTCGTGTCAAATTCGATTCAATCTTGAAAACAATTTTGATCTCCGTGTAATGGGAAAATACGGGCCGATTTTTGGGAAATTAAAGCTAATTTTTACAAGGGGAAGCCACCGATATTCGGCGGTAAATCCGGCCAAAAAAATCACTGCACCTGATAGGCTACTTCATGTAATACCTTATCAAACAAAATTTTTTCACTAGAGTAATTTTTCGCAATTCCAAATCACTGGCGAAAATTATAATCTAGCAAAAAATTCTGGTTATATGGTTCTTTATGCGAACCTTGTCCTTAGCGTAAAGCATGTCAAGTGACAGGTATATGTGTAAACCTACCGGCTTTGAAGCACTTTTTTATCTTTTCAGCTTCGTCTTCAGTGGTGGATCCAAGTTTGTGAGCTTTCTTCAGGGAGTGTTTACACGTGGAGTAATCTCCTAACTGTAAGTGTATCTACAATACAAACATCATCATGTAGAAATTTGAAGAAAAACTATATATATCATTGGTTAGTGGAATTTTTCTGTGGCCTAATGGTTCAAAATGTTTTAGTGAAGATTGCAACACAGTGATTTCAGTATTTTATTTGAGTGACTTGTTAGTACTTTACCCTGAGACAATAGATATGTGGTAGAATATTAGGCAAATGATTCTGTGCAGTTTGGTTTTCAATCATTTTTAGACAAATTCCATAAACATAGATGAAATACAAAGAATTTAAGAGCATTTCAAGTTAGAATTCTTACGTGAATTTTACATGTCCATGATAAGATAAACAGCCGATTTCAATAAAGATAATGACAAAGTTGTGTAAATCCTGGTACAATATGCAAGATCGCAATTACAGCACATGCAACATGTCCATTCTGATTTGCATTTAGTCACCTACCTAAACCATTGTTCAAAACTTGGGCACCTTTTCTGCCCAAGTAAATTGATGACGTCAAGACTATGGAGAACAATCAGAAAGTGCGCAAAAACATCCGTATAACTTTTGTTAGATGTATTTGCGATCTTGCGTATTTTGTCTATTATAAGCTTACTATTGCCTTCTGAGTAAGGGCCTCACTCTCCATGTATTTGTCCTTTAGTTTGACGGCTGATGATTGTGCAGCTTCCAGATACCGCAGAGCCTGACTCAGATTTCCCGCTCGCTGATACATACTGGCTAAGGAATACTGACATCTGTACAGATCACTGTCTAGTTTGTGTTGCCTGTAACAATATAAAAATCTACAACAGTTTGTCCATTTCGTTATGTTATTTTCTAAACTTAATCTACAAAACTGGGTGTAACTTGCTTTTGACTCAACGATAGACAACCATGCCGATGTTACAAAATTAACGTTATGACACCAATTCTGTGACATCATAATGGCTTCATTGACATCAGGTTCTATTCAAAATGGGAATTAACCCTATACTCCAAAAAAGACTAAAAAAAGTTAGATTTTTAATAAGGTACTATCATCATGCTTTAGGATTAGGGTAATGTTTTATTAATATAAATAGTGTTTTTCGTATCATCTGACGTTACTTACTGTGCTATAGAAATGGCCTTCTTCATATACTCAGCACACTCGGTAACTTTACACTGACAGTCATATACCAGTCCTGAAATAAAGCAAGTATTTGATTGTCATTGATAGAGTAAGAGTTGAATTTTGTACATCCATTTCAACCATAATCAAATTGATAGTTTTCTAATACAATAATTATATACATGTACATGTATTTTACAAATTAGGTAAATTAACACAAGTAATAAGTGAAGCTTGAACTTTAAATTTATTAAAATAAATTGTCACATCACAACTTTCTCTATTCAGTTCCACAATATAGAATAGTGTATATTCAATCTAGGTTTCTAACCTAAATTCAGATACAATCTTGCTTTCATCTCCATATATTCTAATGGTTTCACCTCCCTCCTCAAATTATCACAAACTTCTAGACTTTTCTTAAAGGATTCCTCGGCCTTCTGTGAAACCTGTGGAAGATTTGTAATGCATTAATTAAACCTTGAAGTTGAAAGAAATTGAAACACATTAAAGCTGTGAAACGATTGTCGTAGATATCGCCGATATCGTCGTTGAAATGTCAGCGACAATCGAGTGATTTTGAAAATCGATTATCGGACTAATTTTAAATAAAGGCTTAGAATTATTTTTTTTCCCAGGAAATGATCTCATTACTCAAAACGAAACTAGAAACAACATGCATTTTATGGCCGAAAACGAAAAAGGTGATGGAAATGGGAAAGAAAAAAATCTATTCCTACCTGGGGAATACAAAATGAGATAATCAGATGGCATGAGAAGGCCATTCTGGACATGACAACAATTATTTGTAAATTATATTCACAGGCTTATGCAAACAAAGGTAGGATAGACCGAGCATTTAGATTTTCGATATTTTGAATTTAAAATAAAAACAAAAACTGTTAATGCAAATAGATAAAGGCTGATACAAGTCGGGGCTATGGAGGTTGGATTTTTGAAATTTCGAAGTTATAAAAAAGAAACAATAAAGCACCACTAAAGACGGTATGGCCGGATTGCAAAGTAAGTTTTTGTCACCAACTGGGTCAAGGTCAATAGGTCAAATAATACAGCATAAATTGAAAGGTTTTGTCTGAGGCAACCTAAATGTATAAAATAAGGTTTCTACTGCATACAGTTCCATAGATTTTGCTTAAACCAGGAACTTTAACCAAAATCCTTAACTAGGTCAAAGTCCAAGGTCAAGGTCACTAGGTCAAATGTTACGGCATAAATGGAAAGGTCTTGTCATGGGCGAGCTTCATTAATAATATAAAGTTTCTTCTGCATACAGTACCATAGATTTTGCTTAAACCAGGAACTTTAATGAAAATCTTTGAGTAGGTCAAAGTCCAAGGTCAAGGTCAAATGTTACGGCATAAATGGAAAGGTCTTGTCATGGGCAAGCTTCATGTATAATATAAAGTTTCTACTGCATATAGTTACTTAGATTTTGCCTCAACCAGAAACTTTAATCAAAATCTTTAACTAGGTCAAAGTCCAAGGTCAAGGTCACTAGGTCAAATGTTACCGCATAAATGGAAAGGTCTTGTCATGGGCAAGCTTCATGTATAATATAAAGTTTCTACTGCATATAGTTACTTAGATTTTGCCTCAACCAGAAACTTTAATCAAAATCTTTAACTAGGTCAAAGTCCAAGGTCAAGGTCACTAGGTCAAATGTTACGGCATAAATGGAAAGGTCTTGTCATGGGCAAGCTTCATGTATAATATAAAGTTTCTACTGCATATAGTTACTTAGATTTTGCCTCAACCAGAAACTTTAACCAAAATCTTTAACTAAGTCAAAGTCCAAGGTCAAGGTCATTAGGTCAAATGCTATGGCATAAATTGAAAGGTCTTGTCATGGGCATGCTTCATGTATAATATAAAGTTTCTACTGCATATAGTTACTTAGATTTTGCCTCAACCAGAAACTTTAACCAAAATGTTTAACTAGGTCAAAGTCCAAGGTCAAGGTCACTAGGTCAAATGTTATGGCATAAATTGAAAGGTCTTGTCATGGGCATGCTTCATGTATAATATAAAGTTTCTACTGCATATAGTTCCTTAGATTTTGCCTCAACCAGAAACCTTAACCAAAATGTTGACGGCAGACGGACGGACAGACAGACAGACGGACAGACGGACGGACATCGTCAATCTATAGACCGGAATTGCTTTGCAATCCGGCAAAAAACTATCAATAGATCTTTCACAATTTTAGTAAGCAGTAGGAAAATGTTTGAATTAATGTTTGAAATAAAAAGCTGATGATATATATTCCATGTTTCAATTTTTCTATAGTTATTAAAGAAAATAAAAAATTGTCTAGTTCCAATAATCGATATTATATCCATACAGTGCTTCAGATAGTGTCCGATAATCAATTCGTTAAACTACTCTGATTTTCCATCACTAGAAACAATCTGTACCACATTTAACCTATGAAACATTTTTCAAACATGACTATTGTCAATTGCTTTTATTGTTTTTTTCCTTCAGATAGAAGATGGTCATTTTGATTAAAGCTGGTCACAAATTGGAACCAGCTATTAAAGGAAATCATCAGATATACCTCAACCAAAAAAATTCATGAAAGCTATGGTTATTAAGTAAAACCCAACCCAACTGAGCCTCCCCCGTCAAGTAGGTTACAGCCATACATGATAGCTTTCTGTTGCCCTTCTTTAGCAGGCAACAAATCACAATCTAACAGGCAACATTTCAACGATCTAATCTTCTCAAGAAATATCTTAATGTCTTTTGATACCCACCTTCATCAGAGCATCGTTCCCCTTGGCTGTGTCACTCTGTATCAAGTACGTTCGTCCGATCGTCGCTAAAGCTCGCTGCTCCTCCAACAGACTTTTACACGATCTGGCCAGAGACAGATGGCGCTGTTGGTAATTAAGGGCCTTCTCGTACTGCTCTAGCCCACAGAAACACTCGCCTATTTTACGACACGCGATGGCACAGCCTATTGTGTCACACAGCGCCTCGCAGAGAGACAATTCCATTTCATGTTCCTTCTTTGCTTCTTCCCATTTGCCTGAAATGTAAAATTTACAAGTCTATCGTAATGAACAATTCATAATGATATATCAATTCATAATCCACATGCAATATTTAAGTGGTTATATTTTTGAGACACAATACATATTTTGTTTGTAAACATTTGTTTTTTAACTTTTGTTTGTTTGTAAACATTTGTCTGTATAACAGTTTTTGAGAAAACTTATTTCAGTCACTATCCCAAAGATAAATTTTACTAGTTTTTTGTATAGTTTCTTCATTTTTGTCCTTAAAGAATTTCTACTAGCCCAGCAAACATTTTGGTAGCCTGACAGGCTAGTGAGTTTTGGGAAAGACTGGTATAATGCGGTCTATGAGTCTAAATCCTAAATACAAAAGAATGGACATCTGAATCAAGTTTTGCTTCTTTAAGATGGATAAAAAAAAACTTACCATACTTGGCCAATATTTCTCCCATATAATTACATATCTGTGAAACTTCCTTCAAGTTCCCTTTCTTGTCAGATTTTCTCTTGTCTCGCTTCAGTCCTAGGGAACATAATAATACTAAACATGTTGCATTCATTGTAAATTTTTACAAAATTTTTGGACTAGTCTAAATGTCAGTGTTTGGGAAGGTATCATATCTTTAAAGGACATTCGATCCTGAGAAGCTATAAATTTTACCAGACCAATAATATTTAAACTTACCAGCCCAAAAATCATCGGACAAAAAAACCTGTGACTTGCGTTCCAAAACCTCAGACAAGTAGTCAGGGTTTTAAATTAGGGCTCACCCACACCCCCACTTGAAGACTGTGGGCAACCTATTCGCCTACTCTGAGTCTTACAGATTTAACGATTGAAGTGTTTTTATCTGTCATCCTTGTTTTGCCTAAGATGCTTTGCAAACCATAGTGTATTAAACAGGTCAAGGATTCTTCCAGAAATGGCTATAGTAGCTACATGTAAATATGGCTATAATAGCTATATATGGCTACATTGGAGAAATAATTTTAAGCACTTAAATATAAAATTTTGGATTTTTTCTAACAAACTCAAAATTTTAAGCACTAAAATATAAAATTTTGGATTTTTTCTATCAAACTAAAAATCGCTAATCTTTATGACCAACTGATCAAAGTCAGGGGTTTTTTTTATTTTGGGGAAGGTGCTGTGCCTGTCCCATTTGGGAAAATTTACGACATTTTGCTGAAATTGGGAAAAATTATATACAAATTCTCCTTAAGTATCATTTATTAACACTCCTTATCCATTGATTTGCTAATGAACTGAACAAGGGATGAATGAAAAAATTCAAGATGCACTTAGAATTAGGATATTTCCTGACTTCCAGGTTTTGAGTCTTATTTTCTGTAGTGAATTTTTCATAATTTCTCTTTGGGAATTTCTGAGTGATTTTTTGGGAAAAATACAGGAAATTTGGCATTGGGAAGGGGCCGAACTTCGGCCCCAAAACAAGGGGGAATAAACCCTGGAAAGTGTAAAAAAGAAGTTGATATGCAAAACTTACAATTATCCAGTTTTGACCAGGATAAGTTATCAAAGTTTGACTCATTTCAAGTCAAAGGTGGTACATTTTACATGTTAGATGGCATAAACATTTTAGATGGGCATAAACATTTGCGATTTTTGAGTGTCAGATCAAAATTCCGAAATTTCATTTTTTAGTACTTAAATTTTTTTCTCCAATATAGCCATTTACAGCTATCATAGCCATATTTAGCTATTATAGGCATTTCTGGAAGAATCCCAGACCTGTTAAAATTCTATTCTCTAAGTAATTCATAGAATTGTCTATTCAAACTCAAGTTTGCCAGAATATGAACCCTTAAACTATCAAAGTTAAAATGTTTTTCTCAAATTACTTGTGAAAAATATAACTACACAAAATGTAATCATGCAATTGAATTAACCTTTTTCGCATACCTGCGATCAAGTTGTTTTGGACAGCAAATTAAGAACTTTTCCAGCCATCAAGGACAATCAATTTTAACTGTGACGTAACGAGAGTCAGTACTTGCCATCCAAAAAATGCTAGCCATACAGTGACGTGAAAAAGGCTTATTCTTCATAATGGTATCGCAACCATGTTTGACCATAAAAATAGCATTATGGACAGTTACTGTCTGTGCGGCTCACTTCAAACATAGGGTAATAAAAGATTACATAGCTCGCCTATACAGGTTTTTGTCAGTAACCAGGTTAAAGTTTTTGAAAAGTAGGTCAAAGTCCAAGGTCAAGGTCACTAGGTCAAAGGTCATGGTCTCAAATGAAAGGTCTCGTCACAAGGTATCTACATGTGAAATATCAAAGCCCTACCCCTTATAGTTCAAGAGATATAGCCCAGGTTAAAGTTTTGTCTATGGACGACAACAACGACAACGACGCCGAGGGTATGGCATTAGCTCTCCGGACTTTTTCGTCCCGGCGAGCGAAAAACTGGATAAACGCAATTTTGATAACTTTGTCATGCATAAATTTAAACAAAATTTATATCATTGAATAGATCTTGCTTATAATAGTCGTAATTTTTGGTATATGTTTCATTATCTAGGGTTTGTGCAATCATATTATACAGAGAAAATAAATTTTAGATGGGGCATTTCAATGTTAAACTTCAGCATGACGTCGCCAAGTTTAACATGGAGCCTATGGAGAGTGTCACAATGTCACAGGAAATATTAGCATGGGAAATTGCCCATCTAAACCTTGTTTTGTCTATAAAGTTTGATTGAATACACTGAATATCATATAACTTACACAAAAATTTACGACTAAGTGATATCTAGGTATTGATTTCATTAACTTGTTTGCATGTTATTTCAACATGCTGACTTAAAATAAAGCTCATCTTATCTTACATTGTATCTTATGATAAAGTAGTCGAAATCGAGTTTATCCAGTTTCGAAATGAGCCACGCAGACAGTAGGCCAAAGTCTGCAACGGAAAACATTCAAAAACATGCATTTACAAATCTGTTATAGCGGGTTAGAACCTTTCAGTGATGGGTAGTGCAACTTGTGCGTAAAAAAGGAGAATCATCTCAACAGGTTGGGGAAAACTTCAAATCGAACTATTATAGCTTGATTAGGCTATAATAGCTAGAACAAACTATTGCCTAATAATTTTTCAATACAAAATTAAATTAAAATAAAAATTTTTGAAAAATATTCACCGATTCCATTTGTACTCGATATATACCTTTGTAAGACACATATATTCAAATATGGACCGTTGATGAGCAACAAGATTTTGAAAAAACGAAAAATTTGAGGTTCCTTATCTCCTTATCTGTTGGTATTTCAATGGGGGTTTCTATACAAAAGTTGTAGTATTTTATCAGTACTCGTGCGACTTTGTAAACAAAATTTAATTATCATAAATTTTTCATATTTTTCGTAAGAAAAAAATAGTTTTATGATAGCTACATGGAGCTAATATGAATCAAGGCAAAGCCTTTTTGCGCGAGCGGAGAGAAAATAGATATGATTATATAAAATAAAAAAAGATCTTTCTTTTCTATTTTGACTATGATGGTTTATCTTATCCTACAAAACTTTCTGTTTGATGATTGCCAAAAAATGTAGTATAAGGCAAGTGGAAACACGGAAGCATTTGTAAAATTGATCTAGACCAGCAGATGAACATTTTAAAAGGGGGGGGGGGGCTTAAAATATGGTTCATTAAAAATATGGTTCTTTATAATTCATTTTCATTTTGTAAGAATAATGTTTAGGCTAGCTGAAAATAAATTACTGAAGAACAAAAGAAAAAACAAACATATTCCGACTTCTGACAGTACGAAACCACCCGAGACGAGAAAAGCAATCTGACAAAACGTCTCGTTTAAACTCGGAAATGTCGGATTTTCCGTGGTTACGCCACCTTGTTGATGCTTTATCGTTACCTGATTTACGAAAAATATTTTCAATAAATTTAACTTATAAATAAAAATTGAGTATAACATATACGTCTACTTGGAGTCGAAAAAAAATTAAATGGCAATATCCAGCATCTCCGCAGCAACTCTGTCTGCGAGGGGACGAAAGTTTTTGAAAGCATAGTAGTACATTCTCATTCTTTGATTCAGCATATTTTCTCAATAAGATATGTGTATACGCGTTACCATAAGGGCGAGCTTCGCTCACAAATGGCCCTTTGGGCCTTTGCAGCGTGCTCCACTCACTATTATAGATAGTCCGACTTGCAGACCTACGACGGTGTTATCTGTTTTTTCGTCTTCGGTCTGACTGCTATGCATAGGCAAAACTTGAGAATTTCTGTGCGAAAAAAATTTCGGCAAGTCATCCTTTTTTTGACAAATTCCAGTCTCTTCAACCAAAAAATAACTCACCCAGTCCTCCTGCCCCTAAAAATCCCCTCTAAGCCTGGTTTCACCTCTTCTTCTCTTCTGATTTTCCTCTGATCGACGACAGTTTGTCATGCGCACATGGGTGAAACCAGGCCTAGAGAGGATTTCTTAGGGGAGGGAGGACTGGGTGAGTTATTTTTTCCTTGAAGAGACTGGAATTTGTCAAAAAAGGACGACTTTCCCGAATTTTTTTTCGCACAGAAATTCTCAAGATTTGCCTATGCATAGCAGTCAGACCGAAGACGAAAAAACAGATAACACCGTCGTAGGTCTGCAAGTCGGACTATATTATAGACTGATCAAACTATTAAAGCTCAATCTGAAGTTTTCCCCAACCTGCTCAAAATAAAGGCATAATCATGTTATTCGTGCCGCAGCACGAATACTTTTTTACATAACAAAACTCACGTTGAATGAAATGGACTATACATCTAACTTATTCGACGTTTATTTCTTATTATACCCGATGTACTATCAACATACATGTATATTCATGTTAAAAAAGGATTATGCCAAAATAATCAAATTTCTATGGCATATGCGCGTTCACTCTGCATCTCGAATTTCCTTTGATCAACTGATAATGCATTATACTGATGAAATCTCATGAGCCTAAGCCTAGGCTAAGGATCAAGTTGAATTCATTGATTAGGAAGAATGGAATTTTTGTCTCACTCTCAAATTCTCTTTCATCTTCTCTGTCCATCTTCTCTGGCTACTTCGTCATTAGCGCCTATCTTGGTAGGAGAAATTTGATTGGCTGTGTCGACGACCATAAAAAGGGTAGTTCGTCATCATTCTGTTTCGTTCCATTATTGCTGCAACAAGAGGATGGACACTAGTAGAGTGTAAGGGAGGGGGAGGGGCGGGAGGAGATGGAGGGAGAGAGTGGGAGGAAGGGATGGAAGGGAAGGGGCTGAATAAGGGAGGGGGAGGGAAAGGTGAAATGGAGGGTAGGTAGGAGGAAGGGGTGGGAGGGGAAGAGGGGTACCCCTGACCAAACCCCAAGATATGCACTTGGTAACGGGGGTTCTTCCATCCATCCCCCCCATCCCCAGCCCGGTGATCAGGGCCGGATTCTATTGCAGAGAGAAGTTATATAGCCCCCCCCCGCGCCATATAGTTTACCCGTATAGTCTGCTGGACATTTGACTTATGACTTTTGTTCAAGGTCATAACCAATCTAATTCAAATTCGTCGTTTCTGATCCGATTACTCTACTCGTGCAATCGGATCAGAAACGTCGAATTTCACTTGAGTTGGTCCCCGCTCAAATATTTTAAACTTTTAATCAATTATAATTCATGCAGAGGGGAAGAAGTTATGTCTTGGACAAGGTTTATTGTGACCTCGACCTTGGTTCAAGGTTATGACATACTTTTTGGTTATAATTAACAGTTCCATGATATATTATTGAAATCCATGCAGAGGTGAAGAAGTTATTTCGTGGACAAGGTTATTTTGTGACCTCGACATTGGGGACTAGCAGTTTGATTGACAGACTGACAAACAACAATGATTCTTATATGTTAGTAACCAAATTTTCTTTGTGAGGGAGGGGGTATAATAAACACGGTTCACGTATTAGCGAAAATCCTACGGCTTAAAGTAAATTCGTATCTGTTCTAGTTATTACGTCAATAATCGAAAAAGATCTTTCAACATAATTAAAGTCCACCATATAAGATTTTCTAACCACCCGGCGAGGAATATGGGCGTCCTCTTTACAAATTTTGTTTTTATTTCAATTTTTTGGGGGGGGGGCGTATCGATGACCTTTATGATCGACTGACCTCGATTTTATAGTACGAATAAACATAAAACTTTCGTCATAATTTATCTATGAACCATATGGGATACAGTTGAGATATTTCATGCGTAGTTTGTCTGTACCAAGACTTTTCATCTGAACTCCGTATCCTTGACCTTTTTAGGATTTATAGAACTTTGACATAAATGTTGAACCGCAGTTTATATTGTGACAAGTACTTTCGCTTGACCCGTGGCTCTCTATTTATATCTTTCATATTTCACATAAACCTTTTGTCCTTAGATTTTATCTAGTCACCTACACCCTGGAACTGGTTGTGAACATTGCACATTATTGTACCCCATCTACATCAAATCCTGGATCCGCCTTTGAAGACAGCCCAAATTTCCGTAAAGTACGCCACTGAAGTGCAAGATCGAGTTACAAATATGGACAATGACCATATCCCAATTACACAGTACAAAATCGATAATTCAGGAAATCACTAAACCGAAGGCATGCATACAATATCAGAATAAAACAGGAACCAAATCAAACAAAAGAGCTTTGATAGCCCCACGGAACTTTTTAAACAAACGACCTTGACCTATCAACCCCAAAGACATGTATTCACCTCCTCTCCTGGAAAACCATAGGATATAAATCCATCGTATTTTCTTTTTCAAGCCGTGATAATGATCTTGATAATCAATACTATTCTTCCTAGGCCTAGCTCTTAAATTATCGAGCCATTCTTCGTGACAAGATCGAAAATCATAGAGAAAAGGGTTATGTCAGAAACCTGTCCTCAAATTATACAATGGGTAACATTTACAACTGTCCTTGACCTTCACCCTTGACCTCGAAAATAGAATGTGTTTTTTCGTGTAGTCTTGTTGAGTTTTTGTGACCATTGTAAAATCATCAGTGGGGTTTTATCATGGATAATATGGAACCAACGAACAGACGGCAAATACAATATTGGGACATACGGACGGACTGACACACGGTGAATATGACTGACATGTGACCAACACTGCCATAATTCATGCTTGTTCCTCGATCCTAGTCTGATGTAAACATTTTTTTTACTGCAACATCATCGTATTGGGGATCTTTAAACTTCCGAAGTTTTAAAAACCTACAGACTTCGACATAACCGACAAACATACGGACTTCGACATAACCGACAATTACTTACAGATACCAGTTCTTTGAAATATCAGAAACTAACAATTGTGCATTTTCGAATGTTTTCAGTTTGTCATTGTTCCGACTGTATTTTCATTTGGGAGGAAGAGGGGGGGGGGTCTAACCTTGAATTCGAGCAGGCGCTGCATATTGCATGAACAGAACATGTGTGTGTGGGTTTTTTTTTATCTTGCATTTGTATTTGGCATACTTTTTTAGAAATTCGACCTTTTTTCTCTTTACCCCAAGTTTTGTTCTGAGTGATCTAATCATACAAAAAACTTAGAAAGTCGCCAGTAAAAGTTTTCCCACTTTTATTCAATTATAAACATAACAATAAACGTGTATCCTCTCACACGCAACAACAAAAATACATTCATAATGAAGTTCATTGTAAAAAAAATTGTGCTATTATATTGCAGGACGCAAAATCAGTGTCAGAACTACTAATTCGTATTCACCAAAAATTGAAGTTTTCACAGATTTTTCGGGTCATCAAGGTCATATCATCAGGGACCCACATACTACTGCACTGAAGAGAAGGCGCCGTGGGTTTCCGATAATGTCATGGCGACGACACTAATATTTCAGTAATCCATCTCAAAAACTGTATGAACCCGGTAATATAATGTAGAAAAAAAGGACAGATAAAATAATATCCTTATAAACAGAATATTAAAATAACGTCATTGAAAAAAAATTCTCTGTTGGAAAATATATATTAGTCTATTGGATTTGCTCTTTAGAAGTGAATTTCGTTGTAAATGCATTTTTGTGGAATCTCTTCAAGCGATCAAAGGCTCGGATACATTTTATGCCATCTGCATCATGGCAAATAAAACACTTTTTTTTTCATTGCTTACTGCTTTAAAAGTCAATGACAACCAATCAAATAAGAGGAAAATTCGATTTTGCATTATGAATACATATTTACGTCATAGATGACGTAATTAAGGTAGTTCTGACGATGATTCTACATCATAGATATACAGCTTCAGATTAAGTGACATAAAACAACAATTGTAAAGAAAGAACAATACATAAAGCTGACTTGTTACGTTACTATGGTAACCATAGTAAAATACAACAATTATCACTTAAACATTTTTTTCTTAATTTAGAGTGTCAAAAAAATAATTAAACAACAGTAATTCAAAGGCCAATTAATGTTGGAATAATTTTTTTTTAAGGACAAAGAATATATATTTGCTTAAAATAAGAGTTAATCTATAACGCATTCCATTTTCTACTATGGTTAGCATTCGGATAAAATTGGACTTAACATATTTTTGTTACCTCACATCCTCCTTCAGAGTTCAAAAACTGTATTTTTTTTTCAAAATCAATGATGTTCATCGAATTCAGATCATTTGACACATTCAGATTAGAAGGGACTTACACAGCCAATTGTGCATCATATGAAATTTACATGAACTTTACATGAACTTTACATGAAAGTTCACATGAAATTTATGTGAAATGAGCACGAACATGAAATTTACATGAAAATTTTCACATGAAATTCATGTGAAGATTTTTACATGGATGTTATGTGAATTCAGTTTCCTGTGAAGGTCACTTAGAAAAATTCATGTGAAATTCATGTAAAGGAAATTTATGTGAAATTCATGTGAAATATTTTTCACATAAATCTTATGTGAAATTTATATGAATTTTACATGAACTTTCATGTGAAATTTACATGATACTCATTTCATATGAATTTCATGTGAGGCACAATTGGCTGTGTAAAACAGACTAGCGTCAGTATTGTAGATGCTAACCTTCCATTAAACTATTCATGATTAAATTTGTATCACAGAACAAGCATCAAGTTAACATAGAGAAAACAATTACTACAGGTGTTAAGTCAAGCACTTATATTGGTGACAAGGACAAAGTAGTTCAAATTGGAAACACCAAGAAACTTTATAAAGTGTTCTTCCTATAAGATACAATATTCCTCATACTAAGAAAACCAGATAATTAGTCAGAGGTGACCAGTGATACAGAACAATAGATTTTGTTTTTAACATCAAAACATAGATGATCAAACAAAAAATAAAAGGACTAGTTTCAATATGTTTTTCTTGAGCTCAAAACCAAATACTCATGGAAGGAAAACTTAGTAAATAAACATTACTCACTTGAATTTCAACAAGGACAAATCCTCTCTTGATCATTTAAAATTTGTATAAAATACTTTTATATGACGTCATTCTTCAAGTTTTATACTGGTAACTGTGAATTGCCAGCAAGCTAGATCAGATTCAACAATGACCATAATAAATACATGTACAATTATAACAGATACTGAATGCAATCTACCTATATTGCACAATATAACATTAAAACATGATAAATACCAGTAAAGCCATTCATTCTGTCTGAATCAACAACAAAAATCATCTAAGCATTAATAAAGCTTAAATCAACAACGTTAAAATCTTGTAACATGTAAACAACTTGTTATAACGGATTTCTAATCATGATTAAGATACAATATCAAACTACAAGTCATATAAGAGTAAAATTGGAACGGGCCCCTAAAATAATGCAAAACTTCATTTGCTAGCCTAGCTGCTCTCTTCACATCATATCAAACATAGTGTAATCAAAGATTACAAAGCTCACCTCATGGCAGCATTCTATCATGACAGGCACAGTTTAGAATTTGAAAACCTGTCCTACTAAGAACCAAGAAAATGATATCACACAAAACCAAAATAGAAAAGGGAAGTAGAGTATTTCATTTATTGACCCAAATTTTGCCTGAATGGGTGTATTCTATTGATACCCAAATCTCCCTAACATATGCACTCAAGTGGAAACTATAGGTCATGACCTACATTTGAACGTAGATTCGTGATCTACTCTTAAAGACGCAGCATCTGTGCAAGTTTGAACTTCCCAGCACTTATAATAGAGAAATAAAACTTCTTAACATAGATACCCAAATCTTCCTAAACATGTGCAATCAAGCTGAAAATATAGGTCATGACCTACATTTTAACGTAGATTCGTGATCTACTCTTAAAGACGCATCATCTGTGCAAGTTTGAACTTCCTAGCACTTATAATAGAGAAATAAAACTTCTTAAAATTGATACCAAAATCTTCCTGACATGTGCAATCAAGCTGAAAATATAGGTCATGATCTACATTTGAACGTAGATTCGTGATCTACTCTTAAAGACACATCATCTGTGCAAGTTTGAACTTCCTAGCTCTTATAATAGAAATAAAACTTCTTAACATTGATACCCAAATATTCCTAACATGTGCACTCAAGCGGAAACTATAGGTCATGACCTACATTTGAACGTAGATTCGTGATCTACTCTTAAAGACACATCATCTGTGCAAGTTTGAACTTCCTTGCCCTTATAATAGAGAAATAAAACTTCTTTAACATTGATACCCAAATCTTCCTAACATGTGCACTCAAGCAGAAAATATAGGTCATGACCTACATTTGAACGTAGATTCGTGATCTACTCTTAAAGATGCATCATCTGTGCAAGTTTGAACTTCCTAGCACTTATAATAGAGAAATAAAACTTCTTAACATTGATACCCAAATCTTCCTAACATGTGCGCTCAAGTGGAAAATATAGGTCATGACCTACATTTGAATGTAGATTCGTGACCTGCTTTTAAAGACACATCATCTGTGCAAGTTTGAACCTCCTAGCACTTATAATAGAGAAATAAAACTTCTTAACATACTAGTGCGGATGCTGATGCGGACACGGAAGCAGACGCCGACGACAGGGTGATAGCATAAGCTCCCTCTCACCTCGTGAGGTGAGCTAAAAATCATAAGATTTAAACACCATCAATCCCCCTTTTTCGAATACTCCCGCCTCGATTTTCAGATCTACACAATATGTGCAATATCAATCTGGCTATAGAAAAATAGTTTTAAATGAAACTCACTAAACGAACTGCAAATTTTAAGGCAACCACTTAAAGATAAGAATTGAATCAAACTATCAACTTCACCACTTAAAGACAAGAATTGATTCAAACTATTAACTTCTAATGATCCCTCCTTTCCTTTCATTTAAAAATTTTTTCCCAGAGTCCTAATAATATCTATAATACTGAACCATATACTGAGTATTATGCATAATTAAGATGAACACAAAGTAAATTGAGAAGTGAAGAATCTCCGGAAGTTCAAATCGGTTCCGCCTTGATATCGGAATTAATTTCCTGTGCCACACAAATGTCCTGAATCAGATCTTCACTATGTATCTTCATAAAGTCACCCAGATCTGAGATTTCCGGATTTCGGTACACACACACTTTAGAAGACGATCCCATAACAATATCGTTAAGTTCAAGTTCCTTCGTCTCAGAGTTTTCATCTTCTTCAACATGTGTGACAGTGCCCAACCTGCTGGAGGAATTTTCAATCCCTAGCATTGAGAGACTTGGCGGATTTTGTAATACTTTGAGACTTTCCCGCGAATTTTTCATCAAAATGACATCATCGCAATAAAATGAAGCGGTTGGTTTCGGAATATTGTCTTTGGATTCCTCCTCTGCACATGAATCGTTCGCTCGATACTCTGGTCCAAGATAATTATCCTGTACCTCATCAGATATCTCCACTTTGATTCCGGTGCCGTTAAAGTCATTCTCCACATACACGTTAGAATCAGAAGGTCCTCCGACCTGTTCCTCAGTTTCCCAATCGATAACAAATCCATTTGTCTGACTTTTCTTTCTGCTTGTGCTCTTTTTACTAGAACTTTTCTGCTTGCCTTTCTTGGCAGTAGGTTTTGCAGCAATCTTAACAGTTTTCTTCGCTGATCCTTTGGTCAATTTTTTAGGGCTCGTTTCACATTTCCATATGCGTTTTTTGTTTTTCTTCTGTAATTTAAGCCTTATAGGAGGTACTTTTCTGATGATTTTGGCGGAGTCCTTCTTTGCATCTTCAGTTGTCTTTGACACAGTCTGCTTCTTTTTCTGCGTGGAAACTTTGCCTTTCTTTTGATTAGTAACTTTTGGCATTTTTACACCAGTTCCCTTATTTGTCGAAGATTGTTTTCCTGAAGTATAAGTCTTAGACTTTGATTGCTTTTTGTTTTTCACGCTATGAGTTTCTTCCTTTAAATTACCCTTTCTTTTAATATTGGTTTCTGTTTTAACCACTTTCTTCTTCTTTGCACTGACAACATTTGTTTGAGTCAAGAGTTTGGTTTTGCAATTTTTCTTCTTTGCCTGTTCTTTTGAACTCCCTGCCTTTTCACCAACCATCTCCTCATTCGGAATGTCCAAAACACCATCTCCATCAACGTTGCCATCAGGACGTATCTCTATTGCCTTCTCAGACTCTTCAGCCACCTTTGGCCTTGGCGGTCTTCCTCTCTTTTTGGGACTTCCAGCCTTCCCTGCAAGATCTTCTTTGTCTTTACTTTTTGGAGGTCTTCCTTTTGGCTTTTTCACAGCAGATACCTCTAAATGTTCATTTTCTTCAATGGGTTTCTCTGTAATCTGCTGTGATGGCATGTCATCACATATCTCTGCCAAGATATCTTCCAAATCATCATCACTTTCTAAATGTTCAAACCTTTTCTTCCTTTTCCTTGCTCCTTTTCTACCATCTATCCTGACCATCTCTCCAGTCTCATCATATATCCTCTTCATTTCGGCAACCCTAGCTCTCTTAGCTTCATACGTCCCTATACGACTAAAATACCTTTCCTGGTGCCACTTGATGTCTTCATGCATGTTGTCCATCTCCATAAACCAACAGCGAGGTTTCTTTCCACTCTTGTCTGGATTAAATTCAAATCCTCTTGTAAATAATGGAAGCCTGAATCCATCATAGATGGCGAGAGTAGCAGACACATTTACATGTTCTCTAGGCTCTTGTTTAATAACCTGTCCTAACGGTATAGATCCTTCCTCTGAAGATTTCCCGTCTGAAGATTTCTCACTTTGATCTTCCATAAACTGATCCCTTGCTGTGGCGGTATCATCTACTTCATTATCAGCATCCTGTGGTTCACCTGGTATAGAGTTAGCAGTGTTGTCAGAGTATGTGCTCTCTGTGTTCTCCTCCCTTACATTCTCCGTAGACTGTTCTGTTCCTCCATGTTCACTGCCCCAATCAGCCATGTGTTCCTCATCCCCCTCTTCAGCATCCATGCTGTTTTGTTGCTGCTGCAGAGTTACTTGCATGTGTCCAATCTGTTCCCTTGTCATCAAACCTTCCTCAACCATTTCAACTTTGATTTCCTTTTGTGCCTCCTCCATATTGACACCTA
Source organism: Pinctada imbricata (assembly GCA_033119305.1). NCBI lineage: Eukaryota > Metazoa > Mollusca > Bivalvia > Pterioida > Pteriidae > Pinctada > Pinctada imbricata. The sequence goes on along the minus strand of VSWD01000012.1, from coordinate 58,018,899 downwards.
TGGAGCTCATGAACTTGTTCATTTCTGCTTTGGTGTGCATTCTAGAATGATGCGTGACCAACTGGAAATAACGCTGGAAAGGCTTCTTGCAAAGCTCGCAGAAGAAAGCGTACGAGTGGCCGTGCATCGTACCAATATGTGCTAGCAGATGGTCTTTACTCTTGGCTCCATACGGGCAAATAGGACATCTATACGGACGCTCATCATAATTGTGAGTTTTCATGTGATTGTCCTTATTTGACTTGTTTGAGAAGAGATGACCACATACGTCACACTGGAACGGCTTGATGCCCTGATGATTCCTAAGATGTTGTTTGAGTCCTTGAATGAACCTGAAGAACTTTCCACAGATGTCACATCCATACGGTCTTATATCAGAGTGCCTCTTCTGATGCTTGTTACAATCTGATAGAGACTTGAATCCTTTTCCACAAAGAGGACACAGTACGTTCCTCTCTTTGGTATGAATTCTCATATGCTTGACTAGATCTGACTTCACCTTACATCTCTGTTGACATCCAGGAAATGTGCAGGGAAATGGTCGTACATCGCTGTGCTTAAGTTTGTGCATCCGTAGCTCATAATTACTCTTACAGCGGAACCCACACTCATCACATTTCTTTGGTTTATCATCATTGTGACGAAAGAGGTGATTTTTTAATGTCTGTCCTCTTTTAAAAGTCATAGAGCATATGTGACAAACAAACGGTCGTGTTGTGTTATGGCTCTTAACATGATGTGAAATGTTCTTCTTCCATTTTGTTATGAAGTTGCAGCCCTTATGCGGACAACTGGAACTTTTTCTCCTCCATGTGTTTCGCCTGGTGATGATGTAGATCCACTCTGTACCTACACCTGTAGTCACACTTCTCACACTTAAACGGCTTCTCCTTTGTGTGCTTTGCCTCGTGCTCCTGGAAAACTTCAAAGCTTCGCGTCTTGTAGTCACAATACTGACATTCATGTAGTGGAACACTGTGTATAGAAAAGTGTCTCACCATTCCACATTTGAAACGTGATTTGTACTTACAATGCTTACAGTAGAAAGTTTTAATTTTCTGGCCACCAACAACTTTTATCTCAAAGGTATAATCAAGTTTGTACTTGGGAAGAACTGGTGCTGAATCCTTGGATCTAACTTTAACCTCCTTTACACTATTCTTTTTTGATCCGACTCTTTCCTTTTTCAATCATCTCAGACTTACTTTCCTTGCCTTGCTTTGTACTGTGTGTTTCTCCTGTGGAATCAAAAGCTTTAGTTGCTCCACTGTTATATTTTGTTATGTCAACTTTTGTTAAGTGATACTTCTAGTTTCTTGAGTTTCACCCTAGTATTTTTTGCAACTACAGAGTCATTTTTCTGAGTAGTTTTAGTTTTATTTGACTTGCGATCTTCTATTTCATAGTTTTCTTCACTTTCTCCTTCGATTTCCTCACTGTAATTCGTAAGTTTTTTCCTGCCTTTGGTGTTCCCCAAGGAGAGAAACTCAATGCTTGCTTCTTCGTTGTTATCTAGTCCAATAGACATGCTGTTGTTTGTTCTTCGTTTCTTCACAATCGGTTCCTCTACTGTGATTTTCTCTGAAGTCTTACATTTTTTGGGACGTCCTCTTTTAGAAATATCTAAAGCTCTGGTTTTCTTTTCTACAATCAATTTCTTTGAAAGGCCAACACTCTTTGCAACATATTTAGCCTTCTTAGGGCGACCAGCTTTCTTAGGAACAGGCTTCACTTTTTCTGGTATCCTCGTTTCAGTTTCACCTCTAATAGTTTCAGAATTATTATTTTCATTTTTGCGATTGATATCAGCTACATCTATTTCCTCAGCAATATCACCTACGGCTATTTCCTCCCTCAAGTTCACTTCCTCCACAACATGGGTTTGATTGACGATATTTTGCAGTAAAATGTTTGTTTCTTCCACCACACTTGTTTTGACACAGGAACCCTCTGTCAAGATCTCATTTCCACTTTGATCTGAAATAATGTCATTTTCACCAATATTTTCAATATTTTTAGAATACTGCAATGAGCGATTTGAACCCTGGACTTTCGTTCCGCTAAATTCACAATTGTTTCCCTCACAATCTGTCATATCATCATCTACATTTGAATTATCTTTGACATTTCCATCGTAATCTTCTACTCCTTCAATCTGACTTTCACAAAACGATTTGCGTTTGTAAGAAACTTTCTCCATTTCCAAAGAGTGATTTTCAGGAGTAATCTGTTTCCTTTTTGCACAAGTCAGCACGTGAATCAGTTGGGTGTCTCATCTTTTTCGTCATAAATTTTTGCGCAATGCTCAGTTGGGCACTCGTCAATTGTTGCAGAATTTTCACAACACTGCAGTCTGAGCAAATTTTCTTGGGGACTGTTGTATAGCTCTCTTCTGTCCAATCTCATAACTTTTTCCATTCTCATAACTAATGTCAATTTTAGTGTTAATACATTGTTTGGCTGTGCTACTTGCTTCAATCTTAGTGTCAACTTTAACCTTATCATTATCTGCCACTTAAAGTGAAACTAAGTTTAACAACAGATTTCTCATTTTTCCCGTCTTTTTCATGAGGATTAGACCCTGTATGAACATCTACATTGCAGACACCTTCCATATTTAAGTTTCTTTTAGAGATTTCTTAAACTAATCTGAGGCAGTAACCATTCTATGTAAAACATTAAATAGTATTCCATTAGCTAGCAGTATATTTTTCAGCAACTAGTCAACAAAAGTAACAACTAGTGTGATTTGATAGACCAAACATTTCAACATACAAGTAGTAAAGCATAAATCAAAAATTTAAGCACTTAAGCTCAAAGTCTTTGGAATTTAAAGCAGATTAAAAAATCTGAGATTCAAATCAACTAATGATAACCAATAAAGTGTTGTAACAGATCGAGCCAGTTAAAAAACAGACCTGTGTTAAGTAAAATATTCTAACAAGAAGATCTCAATGACAATTTTGAGATTCTAGATTAAAGCAAACATACATAAAATGACCGTAAAAGTCTAGCACTTCATTAAAAGACGGTTTTACAAAAATTAAATAATTATAAACATTCATGAGAATTTCATTTTGTTTTTATCCCATGACGATGAATCCTCTAACTAAGAAAACATGACGTCGGAGGCATCAAACGTTAGTGCTTCATCATCTGAACAATCGCTGCCCTCAAACAGAGCACATAACCATCCAGCTGTCCTTAGACACACAGCCACTGATCACTGGTATAGATCTCCAGTTTCCTGATGATTTCAACATCAATAGATCTCCATGGATACCAAGTAGTGTTTACTTCCTGAAAATGTAGTAAGAAGTATTTTTTAATCTAACAGAGCTCTGCCTAGTGACCCCTATGATTTTGCTTCTTTTCATTTTTATGCTAAATTTGTATGTAATATCCGACATAAGAGCATTAATTATTAAATTATGACTTAATAAAATCCCTATTAAAGAGTCATACTTGTTTCTCTCAAGTTTACATTTGTTTCCATGGAATTTGAAAACACTTTAATAAATTAACATAAGTATGTCATTTGATTTATAAAAGAATCTCAAATGATGTTTCCATTCCATACGGTATTTATGAAACTTGCTGAGTTATTTAAATCTTCTCATCAGGGCTCAAAGATGAAGTTAAAATAACACAACTTGTTTAATAAAAATGAAATTATAGAAAATCATTTGAGATCTTCTATCTTGTGTCTATAGATGTATCAATGACTCTTTATGACACGAAAACTTGAAAGCCCAATGCCTGAGGCTAGTAAAAATGTGTCAGGCTAGTGGAGCATTTAACTAAACTAGAACTGCCTTAAAGTGGACGAATTATACCCCCTGCGGGACATTTTTTATAAATGGGACCGTTTTTGGTGCCACGTGATAAGCCTTCCATTTATAGTATGCAACAAATCTGCTTTCAAATCTTTTTAACTTAAACTGCAACATAAGTCCAAAGTCAAGATCAAGGTCAAAAGGTAAAAAAGTAATGATACCAAACTGTAGTACTCTTTGTGGTGAATGTTTGTAAGAAATATGAAAGACCTACCATTTATAGTATGAAAGAAATCTGCTTTCAAAATTTCTAAACCTGTCCCAACTTCAACATAAACCAAAAGTAAAGATCATGGTCACAAGGTCAAAAGTCATGATACCAAACTGTGGTGCTCTTTGTGGTGAATGTTTGTATGAAATATGAAAGGCCTACCATTTATAGTATAAAAGAACTCTCTTAACATAAAATGTTGTACAGGGTGAAGGTCAAGGTCACAAGGTCACAGGGTCAAAAGTCATGGTACCAAAATGTAGTACTCTTTAGGGTAAATGTGTGTATGAAATATGAAAGGCCTAGCATTAAAAGTGTAAAAGAAAACTGCTTCCAAACTTCTTAACATAAAATGTTGTGTACGGTGAAGGTCAAGGTCAAAGGGTCAAAAGTCATGGTACCGAAATGTAGTACTCTTTATGGTGAATGTATGTATGAAATATGAAAGGCCTACATGTACATGTACCATTAATAGTATAAAACTAAAAAGAAATCAGCTTTCAAAACATCTTAACATAAAATGTTGAATAGGGTAAAGGTCAGGGTCACAAGGTCACAGGGTCAAAAGTCATGGTACCAAAATGTAATACTCTTTCAGGGCCTAGGAAGGACCCGCGCCCAGCGCCATACGCGCATATCCGCGTAAAATGGCGCAACACTTACGGTATACGCTGCGCCCTGTGGCGCAAACGCAAAATCAATAAAATCCAATATGCTCCAACACAAGTAGAGTTTTGAGACGTCCCCCGCATTCCGATTAGCGATTGGAACTCCCCGGAGTTTATCATGACTGTGGTTACGAAAGACACGAGGAATTCCGACTGTTTCTTTCACTTTGTTTGTTATCGATTATCTGATTGGTCAAAAGGTGAACGCATTCAGCAAATCAGACAGATCGTATTAAATCAATTGGGCTGCGGTACACGTGTGTACATACACGACACGAATCATCAGTCAGAAAGCAAATCATTAAGTGAATAAAGTAAAAGATGTGCTCAGAATTATGTTTGGTTTGATATTATATGATCATTTGAAGTGATGTGAATAACTAGACTATGGAGTGAAAAATTGGTTATTGCTCTGTGTGAAGTAACATCTCTTTCCTTTGTCTCTCTGAACTTATTCCTACAGATTACATGTAGATGTCTGTCAACAAGGTCTAATGCCTTACTGGTAAAGAAAATTAACTTAATATCATCATTATCTATACCTTAGAATGTGAATTAAGTAGCTAAAAAACTGTTGGTATCACTTTGTTTTAGTTTGTGACAAAGGAAGGCAAATATAAGGTTATGGCCCCAACTGAAACCTCGATGGCCCTTCAAATTAAAAAATGGCCCCACATTTTCCTAACTAGTGGGGCCATAGTCCCCACCACTTCCTTCGCCTTCCTAGGCACTGCTCTTTATGGTGAATGTGTGTATGAAATATGAAAGGCCTACCATTAATAGAAATCTGCTTTCAAAACTTCTTAACGAGACGGACAGACAGACAGACGGACAGGGTGATTCCTAGATACCCCCCTAAACTTTGTTTGCAGGGGTATAACAAATATCTTGTATAAACATGATAAAATATCTTTGGGCAAGTGGTTAAGAAAAGTTTCGTGAAGACTGCAATATTTCCTTACACTTACTATGCTTGCAACTGATATATCATAGAAAATACTGTTTAGCTGTGATGGGCAGTCTACAGAATCCAACAAGCTGTTGTCATGGTTACAAACATGGTAAGTACATCATTTGGTCTGGTTACTTCTTGGTGGTTGTAAGATTTCCTACCATAAGTGTCTCCAAATCATAGCTACAAAATAAAGATAAATACATGATACCCCCTGCATTCAGCTGTATATAACCCATTACTTTAAGACGATGCATTGTCATTAGGTAAGAAGCTCAAGATCGCTTATGCATCAAAATAGAACTGTAGAAATGGCAACACTAGTGCTGCCTTGTTAGCTATAAATGATGTCAAAATTACATGTTAATCTGATCAAAAACAGTGTATGTCATTTGATAAGATAATCTCAAATGATGACTTTCTATTTCATATACTATTAGTTTTATATGAATTAAACTCGTGTGATTTAACTGTTGCAAAGAGGCTTGGGGATGTAAAAATCACACAACTTGTTTCGTAAACCGTATGAAATGGAAAATGACCTTCATATAAAACATAGTACATGTACAGGTATACCATGTATTTAAACATCTGAAAATCAAAGTACCTACATGTATCTTATTTGGGAAATGCTACCATATTCACCAGCAAAAGTTATTTTGCAACATTTGAAGTTTTGTTTTGCAGTTCCAAAAAACAAACATGTAGGGTGTACCTAACATGCACAGGGGTTATCCTCACAATCTGATAACAATGTATTTGGTCAAAAGTTATGAACCACTGTATAGTAAAGTTGCTAGAGTAGGCTAGCAGTCTTTACAAAAACTCACTTGCCCGAAGTCCATGGCTACCAGAAATCTTGTCAGGCTCGTGGAATTTTACCATATTAACTATACAAAAGACTTGATGAAATAGTTCATTTTCCAGATAAAAGATATTACCGTTCGCAACCTTGATTTATACACACAGATCGACACCAGACATCACATCATTTGGCAAAATTTTCCATTGTGATGTCACATCTGATCGCACCGTCTTGAAGCACCTTGATGTGTTGTCATGTCTTTTATTTTGACGCCACAATGAAATTATCACCAAATTGTGTCACTCTGGCGTATTATGTGATATGCAAATGATATGTTCCACAGGAATCCCCTTTAATTAAACCAAGTACCTTTGTAAATACTGTTTAAATCTTCTTTATATGATTTTACTTTAGGCCTATCATATGACCATTATCATCAATGATATGATGGTTATCTATTCTGTTCAAGAATTGACGTGTATTCGGAGAGCACTTAAACAGAAATTTTTCAATGCTCACCACATCTTATGATATGGTGCACGGACAGATACAAAATGTTCTGTTTCAGTGTTCTCCAAATATACGTCTTTTCTTGACCAGAATAAATTACCATCATATAATTGATAATAATGACCATATGAATTGGGCCTAAAATTAATTCATATAAAGTAGATTTAGACAGTATTTACTTGGTTTAATCAAAGGGGATTCCTCCGGAACATATCATTTGTGTATCATGTGATACACCACGGTGTTGTGTGATGTCTGGTGTCTTTCCACTGGAATCTACTAAAGGTATAAGTGACTAGGATGATCTACCGGTACATCATTATATGATTTTTGCATTGAACGCTCGAAAAGTGAATGATTGACTTGACACTATTGGGTGTGTTCAGAGATATACAAATGCAGGGCTCTCACATCCATTTTTTGGAATGGGGCCCGGGGCCTTGGACATTGGGAAACATAGGTATTCACAGATTACGAAGCTCACCTATTGGCAGAAAAATTCAATTTAAACTTATTTCTAAGAATGCTATGTACACATATATTTGTTTTTAAAGGCAAAATCATTCAAGATAAAAAATTAGGTCAAGGTCATTTTATGAAAACTTAATCAATGAAACATCTATAAGCAAGTTTGGTACATGTAGCATGGATATTTCAGTAGTTAGAGAAAGAAAATCAAAACTTTTGGAATATTGTGATTTATTTGACCGAGATATGATGAATTGAAAGTTACGACAAATCCTTAAATTTACCGTAAGTATTTTTGTGAAAATGGCTGCTGGCTTTTAAAGGCAAAATCATTCAAGCGGAAAAAGTAGGTCAAGGTCATTTTATGAAAGTTTCAGATGCAGCATCAGATGCATGGGTTCCCCTCAGCATCCCACGATGAATCACTTGAGCAAGTTCATCGAAGTTCAACTTCGTCGAGGTGAGCTAAAAAAAACTGGGAAAATTATAAATACAAAATGAAGTAGAATGCTTTCATTTAGTCATTTAGATAATTCAATTACAAAGAAGTGTTTCTTTGCACAGATTTGTTGTTATAGGTTTCACTCAAAATTATGCATTTTTTAATTCATTTTTTTCAAATTTTCCACTAGATGTCAAATTGGGAAAAATTGGCTTATAAATTTGGTAAAAAAGATACTTTTGCATTGAGAATGGGGCCCAATATCAGTCCTAAATAAGGCACACTGAGAGCCCTGAAATAGTACTATTATCATGTTGCCGATAATACCATTGTTCACCAATATTACCATTGGTCAAAGAAAAACTTTGAACAGTTTTTCAGTTACCAATGGCAGATGATTTTTTTTCATAGAATTTTCTATTTATTTATTTATTTATATAGCTTATTCTTTGTGCAAAGAAGCAGTAGATTTATTCTTTCTGATTTATAATCTTGCATCACTGCTGCTACGGTCATTTTGGACGACTTCATATACGCACGTTGGTAAAACTCACCACACTAGGATAGGCCTTCAAGATAAATGGTAGCCAATAAAAGTTGCCGTTGGTAGTTGGTACCATTGGCATATATGCTATTGGTAATAAGTTCTATGATCTAAGAATTTGACGGTGTTATTTGGAGGGGGTCAAAGTCTTATTGCTACATTGTACCTGATCCTATGATTGAAATATGTTTTTTTTTTCAGCGACCCTAAGTATGAAATATGGTTTTTTTTTTCAGCGACCCTAAGTAGTTACATTTTCTCCCTCAAAGTTCCCCTGTCTGCAGTCGGGGGAAGAAGCATTCAAGAAAAATTCATTTACCGTTATGCTTGCCATAGGATCATATGTTATAGGACTAGTTTTAATTCAGTATAAAATGTTACCAATTGGTACCATTTGCATAATTCAAAACGCACCCATATGTACGACGGCACCCATGTGATTTTTACTGGAATTTCGCTTTGCTTCAAGGGCTTTGCCATAATTCATATTAGAACATTACGTCACATCATTGTTAGATTTGTGCACACTTAGGTATCAATTTTGCTTAAAAAATCGTTTTAGTGATGATAAAATGAGCTGAGTGAGAAAAATAATTGATCATGACATTGCGACCAACACATTTAGGGAATCTCATCCTCATTCAAAAGATTGAACCGAATTCAGGCTGTAATTGTTGTAAAACAACCCATCAGTATAAAACATCAACAATTACAATTCCCTGAATTTGGTCTACTGTCCGCACGGCACACTTCGGAAACTGGATAAACGCGATATTTTTGTCATGCAAAAATTAAATTAAAATCTATATTATTGAATAGATCTCGCTTAGTCGTAAATTTTGGTATATGTTACATGTTCATGCAAGGATTTATGCAATCATATTATACAAACAAAATAAATTTTAGATGGAGCGTTTTATCTTAAATTTTAGCGATGCATCGCAGAGTTTAACATCAAGCCTATGGACAACATCACGGGAAAAATTAGCATGGGAAATGGCCCATCTAAAATTTGTTTTGTCTATAATGTTTGATTGCGTGCACTGGCTATCATATAACATATATCAAAATTTACACCTAAGCAAGATGTATTCAATGGCATCAATTTCATTTAAATTTTAGCATGATAAAATAGTAATAATCACGCTTATCCAGTTTCCTAAGTGAGCTGCGCAGACAGTAGCAAAAGATTAATTTTGCATCCACGACTCGATCGGCAAGTCTCTTCGAGGATTGCAAATCATTAACACTCGGATGAGATTCCCTGCCTCGGTTGCAAAGATGTGATAGATTCTAATATAAATCCCATGGATTACCTAGAACTTTCATAAATTATGTGTAGCTCAGATTTCCTCTGATTTGTTATATAGACAACAATTTGCTACAATGACAAAGGATCTCAAAATAGGATAATTACAAAATAAACAGTTACAAAGTAAAACCTACGTTTTTGAAGAAAAGAGAGCAAGACACACCTCGTTTTTGACAAATCTCAAAGAAGGAACGTCAAAGAATTACTCCTTGTCGACGGCCTCATTTTGAAGGAAAATTTGCTAACATTTGCATAAATTATGCACCTCTGAATAAAACGGACTTTGTAATGGAAATTATTATTTTTAATTAAGCAACTAAAGTAGAAATATAATTAAGATACCAAACAAAGGTTGCACTTGATTCAGAAATGTATAGACGGTCCGAGTTCTCTTCTGTACTATGCAGCACAGGGCAACGGGAGATTACTCGTGCAGGATTCTAATGACATTTCGCGGGAAATACAAACGAGGAAAATGATCTACCTTTTCAACCTTTCTAAGTTTCTTATTTAGAACATTCCAATTTGATTATAATTATGCTTTTTTTGTGCATTCGATGATGAAAAAAAGTGGGGGTCTCGCCCCTCGTCTTCGAGCTTTCCGCCAACATTACACCAGGTGCAGATTTGATCATACAACCCTCATAATGACACACGCCTCTTCGCATCTTTTTCTACTCAAAGTAGCTCGGCGGCTATTCCTGTGGATCGTTGACATCGAGCTCCTTTGGAATCGGATTTGGTCCAGGAGGGACGCCAAAATATTTTTTAACCTGATAAAGTTAAGAAATTTGTGGCTTGATAAGGCGTTTTAATCCCATGGGCGGATCCAGGATTTTTCAGGGGGGTCCTAAAGTCCGAATTTTTTTTATGATAAAAAAAACCCAAAGAAACAACAAACAAAACGCAAGAAAATAATAAAGTTATTGTTTGATGATTGTCAGTTCTGTTTCTAATTATTAAATAAAACGGGTGACTGGAGAGCAATGGCGAGCATAAAGCTTAAAATCTTGAATTTTCAAATAATAGAACTTGATTATTGATCGTCAGTTCTACTATGTAATTACAACAAATGGCGAGCGATAGAGAGCCAGCAAATTTTTTTTAAGAGAATTGGAATAAAATCCACTATTCGTGTCTTCAAGGATTTATAAACAGATCGAAGGATTCGCAACTGTTTACAAGTCCTTGGTGTCTTTTTCGGTGTCTTTTCGTTTTCTTGTTGCCCTTGTTTATTGACCCCGGCGTAATGTATATGTGTAGTATATAGGAAAGCGCAGCATCATTTGAAAATAAAATTCTGGCGAGCGTCCAGAGAAAATTTTTCAAATGCTGACCGCAAAACATTATTAAAATAAAAATGAAAGGTTTCTTGTACAAATTCATGATACATTTTTTAAATATTATAACAACAAAGGGGAAATTGGGACTTAATCTTATGAAATATGTATATTAATAAAAAAAAAAAAAAAAAAAAAAAAAAAAAGCTGTTTCGAAAATTCCAGAGGGGGGGGGGGGGGGGGGTCCGGAACCCCCCCCCCCCCCGTCTGGATCCGCGCTTGAATCCGCTGAGAATATTCATTTGGAAAGGGAAACAATGGAATGTAGATACATAATGCAATAAATTGTATGTATTTCTGGTGTGTGTTTCTTTTTTCACCTTTAGATCGATTTAGAGGAACGCCAGTGGTAAACTTGTAGCCCAATAAATGCTAATAAATCATTTTGATACTTCATATTGTCAGGGACGCAATGGCGTAGCTCTACCTGAAAAAGTGGGGGGGGGGGGGGGGGGCACAACATCCCAAAATTTCTAACAAGCAAAAAAAAAGGGGGGGGGTTAAAACAAAATATGGGGGTTTCATGTTCTGTATTGACAACTATATGTGTATGATATGTCCTTTACCGCTAGTTCAATGCATTGGGACGTTTGAACTATGTCTACATGTATGTATGTGTTTAATATATATATATATGTCTAAAAAATAGAAATTAAATAAAGCCTGTGTTTGTGAAACACGAATGCCCCCGGTGGCATCTTTGTTAGTATAAACTTAATTTTCTGTTAAGTATGTGAAAGGTCAAGGTCAACAATTTTGTTATCAATGGAAAGGTCTTGTCACAAGGAATACACAATGTGAAATATGAAAGCCCTATCACTTACCATTCAAAAGTTATGCCCAATGTTAAAGTTTTTGAAAATTAGGTCAAAGGTCAAGGTCATAAACTTCATTTTCTGTTAAGTATGTGAAAGGTCAAGGTCAACAGTTTTGGTATCAATGGAAAGGTCTTGTCACAAGGAACACAAGTGTGAAATATGAAAGCCCTATCACTTACCATTCAAAAGTTATGCCCAATGTTTAAGTTTTTGAAAAGTAGGTCAAAGGTCAAGGTCAAGGTCACGAGGTCAAACATTGTTGTATCAATGTAAAGGTCTTGTCACAAGGAACACACGTGTGAAATATGAAAGCCCTATCACTTACCACACAAAAGGTATGCCCAATGTTAAAGTTTTTGAAAAGTAGGTCAAAGGTCAAGGTCGAGGTCACGAGGTAAACAATTTTGGTATCAATGCAAAGGTCTTGTCACAAGGAATACACATGTGAAATTTGAAAGCTCTATCACCTTCCATTTAAAAGTTATGCACAATGTTAAAGTTTTCTCGGACAAACAAACAAACAGACGGACAGGCCAAAAACTATATATGCCCCCAAATCTGTGATTCCGGGGGCATAAAAAAGATGTTCTGTATACACAAATTTTAACATTTCTGGTGCAATTCTAAATTTTACGTACATGAATAAATGAGGAAAATTTTTGTTAGCAAGATATTGACTTATCAGAAAATACTTTCTATACCCTCTATCATTATCAAGTACATGCATGTGATTATATTCTATATAGCTTGAGTCAAATGTCTTCATGTACATTGATAAAGTAATATGTCTATTAGTCGATTTGAAAATTTCAGAACCTAGAAATGTCCTTTCCTATGAACTTTTTTTTATGATTCTTATTTATGGGATAGTACCGAACGATTCTAGCTTGGTTGCCACTCTGGCAACCTTGGGCAACTCTTTTTATCGGCGGAAAATCAAAATGGCCGCCAAATGCCTTCCACCAATAGATGAAATTAAATTCTTACTTTAAATATTAAGTGTGGCACATCAAATCAGGGGTTTTGAGGGTCAACAAACCCATTTCCGATGTCATTTTTACAATTTGAGTTTATTCAGGACTAAAAATTCAAGATGGCCGCCAAATTTCAACCTCATTATAGTACAATGTGAATATTTCAATAAAACGTTCGTACAACACATCTTATTTGTAGTTGCAATGGTCCTAGAATACATTTAGTTTGTGAGTTTGGTTGTTATCATCTGACACATGCTTCTGGGACAACTCTGCTTATCGGGGAAAATTCAAAATGGCCTCCAGATAGTATCCTACTACTGTGTAAAATGTAATAATTATTTGATATATCAAGAGAGTTAAAGAAGATCCTGACGATAATCTCAACAGCACTTACAATAGAGTACCAAATTGAACATCGACGGACCCCTAGCAAGCTAGAGGTGGGACCAGGTGCCCGGGAGGAGTAAGCATCCTCTATTGGCTAGCCGCACCCGCAGTCGATGTCCACGCACGAAAATGAAACAATATATAAAACACATGCACTGTCTGAGGTCATATGTCCATATAGAAAGTGCTATGGCGACAATGTCAGGGAAAATATTCAAAACACTTACAGTCAAACCCCTCGCGGGGTAGCACATCTAAACAGTGGTTTTAAGGGCAAAGAAATCCATATCTTTTGTCATTTTGCTTATTTGTTCATTAAAGGCTAACCTCACTTTAATATTCTCATTTTCTTACAAATAACTGTGGTACATCTTATTTGTGATCCCAAAGGTGGTATAATCAATGTCCAATTTCTTTTTGTCGATATGAGCTTACACATGCTCATTTGACATACACTGCACATTCTCATCCCGTAAAAGTGAAAAATCTTTTTTTTAATTGCAAATCGTCTATGCTTTAAGGAATCTTCATAACAGGGCTATGGATTGTCAAAATTTCATGTGAAATACTTAAGTGATTGTCTTATTTGAAAGTCTGCAAAAGGAATTCAAAGGAGCAAAGTTCTTCCAGGATTGCTGCATGATCTGTGCATTTTTTATTCGTGACATAGATCATTTTCCCTGTCACTGTTCTTTTGACTTATGCTCTTGTTTTGTTCTAGATTCATTTCAAGCTGGTCACACTGACTACGTCTTACTCTTCAACCAAATATTCTCTGTTATAAGAAAACATGTGGAATGAAAACCTGTTTAAGATATGATATAGAAACAACCTTCAAACTATACGGAACACTGATATTCAGACAGTTGCTTTCAAGATTTCACCCACTTGAGTTTTACATGCCAAAACATACGTAGTACCATGTCATCTTTCCACAGTTGAAGACAACTCAGATTCAATATTGAATCACTGTAGAGAAAAACGGAGGGAACCTCCAACCAGAAGTAAAAAATATCCTTAGATGAAATAATAGCGGAAGAAATTTTGAAAGGCCTGTTCATTTACAAACTTATTCGGCCTTATGAAGAAAAAGGAGAGTACTAATAAAAACCCTGTTACTATTGAGCAGCCTTCTCTACATAGAAGAATACATTCTATGCACCAGACATGTATGATTCGGTCAATGAATGCTCATTAGTGGTACTTTAAGCCAATGATTCAGAGAAGCATAAATAATAAATGTTGTTTTGCAACATTTGAAGACATTCTTTTACAAAGTTACATTTTAAGTATAAATAGGATAAATACGCAAGGTTCAGAATTTCATCGAAAAATGGTACTTGCTTACTCTAGAATACCCTGCGTCAAACAAATTGGTCATATATCATCATGATCAATAGGGAAACTTTATTTTTTTGTCTTTTGAGTACCATTTTAATCAAACAAATGACATGTTTAACTTTGCATTACATTTTGACGAATCTTAGTCTGTTAAAGTTGAAACCATCCAATCTTATATTTCACTCTTATTTATTTTTCATTATATCGCAAGTCTTATAAAATACTAGCTTGTGATATTTCGTATTAGAAAAATACAATATTCACACATTGATTTATTATGTTAACTTATTGTTTCTTCTGTATTTTTCTAAGTTCCCAACTAAGTTGGTAATCTTGAAATAAGCATGTTTAAGCTCAAGTCGTAGCAAGATCCAAGCGAAGGAATACTACGACTCTCAAATTACTAATACGATGAGTTGTCCTTACTTTTTCTTAGAAAAAAAAAATTAAAATAAATGTCTCTGAATTGAAGCTAAAATTTGGCTGCCATTTGGAGTTTTCAGCCTTAAATAAACCCATATTAACATAATGACACAAGATATTGATTTTGTGGCCCTTAAAACCACTGAATAGATGTGCCACACTTGATATATTAAGTATTATTACATTTTACTCAGTGGTAGGGGACTATTTGGAGGCCATTTTGAATTTCCCCCGATGACAAAAGTTGTCCTACAAGTATATGTGAACTGGAAACAACCAAAACAGCAAAATAAATGTATTCAAGGATCATTGCAACTACAAATAAGATGTGTAACATTTTTTTTTATTGAAATCTACACATCGTACCATAATGAGGTTGAAATTTGGCGGCCATCTTGAAGTTTTAGCCTAGAACGAGCTCAAAATGTCAAGATGACATTGGAAATTAGTTTGTTGACCCTCAAAACCCCTGATTTGATGTGCTACACTTAATATTTGAAGAAAGAATAAAATTTCACCTATTGATGGAAGGCATGTGGCGGCCATTTTGAATTTCCCCCGATAAGCAGAGTTGCCCAAGAGGCATATATCACCCGATAACAACCAAACCAGCAAAATAAATGTATTCTAGGACCATTGCAAGTACAAATAAGATGTGTTACACGAACGTTTTATTGAAATATTCACAATGTACTATAATAAGGTTGAAATTTGGCGGTCATCTTGAATTTTTAATCCTGAATGAACGCAAATTGTTAACTTGACATCGGAAATGAGTTTGTTGACCCTCAAAACCCCTGATTTGATGTGCCACACTTAATATTTAAAGAATGAATTTAATTTCATTTGTTGGTTGAAGGCATTTGGCGGCCATTTTGAATTTCCGCCGATAAAAAGAGTTGCCCAAGGTTGCCAGAGTGGCAACCAAGCTAGAATCATTCAGTACTATCCCATAGATAAGAATCATCAAAAAAAGTTCATAGGAAAGGAAATTTCTAGGTCGGCCACATGATATATAAGGCTGTCAAATCGACTATATAGGATGGATCAGAATAGCTGAATTATTCAGAGAGTCTATAAAGAAATGGCGAGCGGTAGCGAGCCAAAGAAAAATTTTGAAAATCGACCGAAAAATTGTAGATTTATGCTACAAAATGTTGCTATATTAAACAATGTTAATGCATCATAAAATTTTGTGATTGAAAAGCGTGTGTGTGTGGGGGGGGGGGGGGGGGGGGGGCATAAACATGGTTGGGGGGGGGGGGTGTATGTGTCCCCGCTGCCCCCCCCCCTTTCTCCTACGCCCTTGGGACGTATATATATATACGTCCCTGATATTGTTTTCTTAATTATTTCCTGTGGGGTTTGGGTAGTGCCTTGTTCTGTAATTTAGTCGGATCTAATGGCCCAATCACTCTCTGGACAGAAACCATCCGCCATTTGCATTCTTTTTTTTCACTGTCGATAGAATATCAAACGGCGAGCGGTCGATCGAGAAGAACACAGGCCCATAAGGCACGGTCCATTTGATATTCGGGGGGGGGGGGGGGGGCTTGGGGTTGTTTTTTTTTTTTCGAAAAAAAAATTCGCTCTGAATTTTGATAAAATAAATTTGCTAATGGTGTGACAGAAAAAAATAATCTTGCTCTTACAAGTTATCTGAATTTGAAGAATTACCATAAAATTTCGCTTAAAAACGGGGCGGCCCTAAAAGCCTAAATATATACTATATCAATATAATATAAATAAATAGATGCATGTATCACAACAGAGTCTAATTTTATATCCAAGCTTTGAAGGAGAACTTTAGTTTTTCACCAATTCACAATTCTGAATTTGAAGATTTGTTTGGAAGACCCTTTCCTCAGACCCTCTTACTTGTACCTTATATGAATTTTGTTTACTGAGGATTATATTGTAAAATTCTTATATCTTTCTGTTTATCTATAGATGTGAAGTGAATATGCATAAAAATAAAGTCATATTTTAGACCCCCCCCCCCCCGAATATCAAATGGACCGTGCCTTATATACAATTTGGAAAGCAACATAATGGCATGTCATGTTCAAGTCAGGAATATAAATATAAAAATCGAAGTTCAGTGTCAGGTTTGATTGCCATGGGCCTAGCCAGGCATTCTTTTGTACTCAAAAACGTCCACATTACATCGCAAAAATAAAACTGAAAGGTTTGATGACACCGAATCATACTCTTGATCCCTATTAAATTCAGCTGAAATTATCTCCAGAGGGCCGGGCCAACATGTTACAAAATGCTTCATTTGTTTCAAAATTTGCGACATAAAATGAAGGTCAAATACAGTACATTTGTATTCATTTAGTCATTTCAGTATGGCAAGAGGACATAAGGTATATAATAAATTGGTACATCCATTACAAGTGTTCATATTGTACATGTACATGTGTCATTTTTCTTGATAAGACATATAATAATGAAAGGTGTAAAACAGTAACATCAAACATGTATGTACATATACATACATGTATTTGTTTCTTATTTAGGAAACGCGAAAAATTGTACCAACGAAAATAAAGACACCCTATTTTACCATAAAATTGCGAAATTTGATACTCGCAAAAATGTCTGGTTATAGGGTATATTATTAGTACCTTACAATGGTAAAGTCAAATTCAAAATTTTATCTTCAAGATCAAGGTCAAATGGCTAGGTCAACGTCAATACCTGAAATAAAGTCAACTGAATTACTCAAAGTTTGAATGTAAAATTCCATGTACATGTAGTATTTGTACAAGAATTCAACTCTAAATTACATTTTTCAAGGTCAAAAACAATACAATATCAAAGCCCTACCCCTTCTAGTTCAAAAGTAGGTCAGTCAAGGTCATTTGATCAAAAGTCATGACATCAAATGAAAGGTGTGGTCATGAGGATTCTTCATCAAAATCCTACCTCTTATAGTTTAAAAGTAGGTCAAAGGTCAATGTCAATTGATCAAAAGTCATAATATCAAATGAAAGGTCTGGTCAAGAGGAATCTACATGTGAAAAATATCAAAACCCTACCTCTTATAGTTTAAAAGTAGGTCAAAGGTCAATGTCACTAGGTCAAAAGTCATATCAAATTAAAGTTCTGGTCATAGGGAAATCAATACATGCGTATGTAAAATATCAAAACCCTACCTCTTATAATTCAAAAGTAGGTCAAAGGTCAATGTCAAGATCACTAGATTAAAGTCATGATATCAAACGAAAGTTCTGGTCATAAAGATTCTGCAAGTGAAATTTCAAAGCAATAGCCTCTATAGTTCATGAGATATTGCCTAGATTTATTATTTTTAAAAGTAGGTCAATCTCCAAGGTCAAGGTCACAAGGTCAAAACTTTGGCATCCATGGTGAGGTCTTGTGACAAGGAATACATTTGTGAAATATAAAAGCCCTATCATTTACCATTCAAAAGTTATGGCCAAGGTAAAAGTTTTTCAAAAGTAGGTCAAACTCAAAGGTCAAGGTCACAAGGTAAAAATTTTTGGTATCCATGGAAAAGCCTTGTCACAAGAAATATACAAGTGAAATATGAAAGCCCTATCACTTGCCATTCAAAAGCTATGATCAAAATTAAAGTTTTTCAAAAGTAGGTCAAACTCCAAGGTCAAGGTCACTAGATCAAATTTTGTTGCTTTGTTTGATTCGTCTCATCATGGTCTATCACCATATTAAGTTTCAAGTTGCTCCTCCAAACAGTTTTCTCTCAACGGACTTAAACGCAACACTTTAACCAAAATGTTGTCTCACTAATGGACGGACTTCTCCATTTCATACACCGGATTTTGCTTCGCAATCCGGCCAAAAATACATTTTCAATGTCAAACCTCAAGGTCAAGGCCAAAACCAATACCTGCATTCAGATCCTCTCTGTCTGCATTATCTCAATACCAAGTTCAAATGTCGTTCCCCCTATAGTTCTTTCACAACTAAGCTAAACACAAAATTAAATTTTCCAAGGTCAAGATCAAACCCAAAGATCAAGCTCAAAAACAATACCTGCATTCAGATCCTCTCACCATGCTTTATCTTTGTACCAAGTTTGAAAATTGTACCCTTTATACATTGTAGTTCTTTCACAACTAATCTAAACGCAACAGCTAAACCAAATTGTTGACGTAGTCGCAGTCGGACAGACATCGCCATTTCATATACCGCACTTCACTTTGCAATCCGGCCAACAAATTAAAACAAATCACCAATTATATAGCACCATGCTACTTGAACAGTCCTATCCCTTATTCAGCTGAATCGAACATTTATCAAAATTGCTCAATCCTTAGATCCAATTACAACATTAACACTCTTTTCAAACATTGTGTGTCCGCTATATTATGGGAACAAAATCTTGGAAATTTAGAAAATAAGAAGCATCCTCATACCTAACTTGTTCGTCATCAGGCATTAGAATACTCGCTGCGGTTATTAATGATTAAACACAATCTCCTTTTTCCATAAGAACTTAATATACATTGTACTAGTATATACGAGACGTAAACAGACAGACAAAGGCTGGATAAATTCATCCTTGGCCAAATTTTAAAGTCTGTTTTGCTTCGCCTAAACGGAAATCTTTAGATTGCTCTGAAGTATATCAACAAGAAGTTACGTCCTTTTCATCTTTGCACGCAACATAACAAAAACAAAATTTGTAATGTTCTTCATAATGAAATAGAATTTTACTCCGTCACAATACATGTATTTATTATCTACATTTGTAAATCAAGATGAACACATACGGAAAATAATACAGTATTACTTCATAAAGTACAAGAATTCAACTCTTGTAAAATGTATCGATCTCTAAGGCCTCTCACACACTAGAAAGTTCACCAAAAAGAAAACTCTGACCATGGTAAGTAAGTGTTCATTGACAATTTTTCCATATGTAATAAAATGTTTATAAATCTACTGGCAGTTTGAATAATCTTGCAATAAAGCAATGTTACTACATGTACCAATATCATTCATCTAAAAGATGAAAAAGACACTACATGTATTCATATGACCTTGGAAGTGAAGGTGACCTTGACCCAGAGAGTATTAAGTCTCGTCGTGGTTGACCACCTCTGTAAGCTTGATGCATATTAATTAACATAACTGACTTATACAGCATTCATATTTAGAACTTATTGTCCATTCCTATAATTCGAAAAATATTCTTACATGTGCATACTATTAGGATTTTGACAAGTGAAACAAATGGAATCTAATTTGCATCAAATTGACCACCCTGAGATATCAAAGAAGCATTATGTTGTCAAAATATTTCTTTTAAAATCACAAGGCCTCTTCCTTTTTTATACCATGCATGGCCATGAGGCCATCTTACGAACTTTCTGACGTCATCTTAGATTTACTCCATTGGCTATACATTACTGTTTTAAACTTGAACATTGAAAGTGCATCACAGACACTGAGGCAGCAAAACACTTTAAAATAATTTACACAAAGTTACATACCTTCTTACCAGTTCAAATTCACTATCATCCAGAACAGTTTGCAACTTGGAAATTTGAATTATCAATTCATGCACATTTTAAAAGACCTATCAAATCAAATTTAATGAAGTTGTCTGAGAGGGCTGTTATAGCCTTTGTGAAACAATTCTGCTCTTAGGTCAAAACTCTGTCAAAATATAGCACTGCTCTTGTGTTGTCCGTGACATAACAAAGTCCCTTTGGAATTTGATATACAAGTCACGAGGAACACAGAATATGTATAAACAATTAAAACGCAAGAAGTTCTTTGTCAATGTGGAGATTGACTTGGCATACTCATACTGTACGTTGCTCTACATGCACATCAAAACAAAATCTCAAATGCACCAAATTACATGTACGTTTGTTCTAGCCCGTTCTTTCCTCGCTTGACTGAAACTTCAGTCTACTCAACACCTTAAACAGGCAAGTGTGCACCAATAAAAAAATTTCTACCGACAGTATGCGTATGGCAGAAATATCACGTCACTTTCGGTAGTTTTTCCGCAGATTGTGGTATAGATTCTTCAGATGGTCTTTTAAGATTTACATGACATTCTTCCTCTTCTTCTTTCTTTTTGGTCTGCCACTTTTTCCCAGTTTGTTTATCTAACACTTTTTGGAATACGAAAACCAAGTAAATTGCTGAAAGAGAATAAATTATAAACTTTTAATTTCTATTTACATATTTGTGTATTTAACATATCAATTTTACATTATCAATTTGATTTTTATTTCCCTCTTGCCTATCAATCTTTCAGCATCACTGTTTAAAGAATCAATATATACATGTAGCTATGATTTCTTCATTCACTCTGTCCTCTTAACAAATAATTTATGAAAGTAAACAGATTAAAAACAGTATACTAGAAAAAGTTCAAACATTACTCATCTGAACTGTTAAACTGTTAACTCTTCAATTACAGAGTAACACAAGAGGAGACATGAATATTGATTGATAAAATTCTGGAATTTCCAAAATCAAAAATAACACAAGTTTACTCACTTCCTGCCTCCCATTCTGCTTTGCTTAACGTGCCCTGTAATACAAACATACACAAAACTTAGTGTCCGTTCTTTATGTGCAAGAAGAATACTATACATAGGACAATTGTGATTTTATTGGACCCATTCTTATTGAAACTGTGTAAAACTTTGATAATTCAGGGTGAAAATTATGTCCCAAACTAAACTATGTACGTAGCAAATGCAAAAAAATACATGTATTTATATCAATCAAACATAGAATATACTACTTACCACCCTTTGTGGGCGTCGCCTTTTCTCCTCTTCAGGTCGATCGTCATTGGCATGCATATTTTTTACGACCTCCGACGTTGCTGCGTAGTCTGAATCAAGGTCACTGACAAGCTTGGCATCTCTGTCTGCTGGGTACGGCTGACGGGAAAATAAAGTAAATGTACGCTTATAATTTACTATAACAGATAGGGCATAATTATTGACCAATTGACTGTCATTTCACTTTGATAAGTAAAACAGAGACTGGGCGATTCACACTTCCTGTAAAAAGAGAGAAAATAGAACATTGATCAAGTTTGTCTTACTAAAAAACTTGTAAAATATGTTTTATGGACTGCACTTACTACTTTTTATTTTCAAAACTGCCCAATCACACTGAGCTCCTTTACAAATGTTGTCCTTTTATATAGGGAAATGTTTTACTCAACATGAATATACAAGCTGACACAATGCAGGTGATACATTGATTAACTACCTCTAATGCTTGCATCTTGCCAAGCAAGGAGCGATTTTCCCCTTTATCTACATTTTCCTTAAAATACTGTGCAAATGGAGTTCTCGAGATCAGTTTCATGCCGTATTCCTCCGCCATCCTACAACAGATAGAATACACTATGATATTGTTCACTAATTCAATAGTACAATATGTACATCTATACCCATGCCTGGATCTTAAAAAGAGTTACATATCAATACCTGTTTGTATGGGTGTTATGCTCTCATCGTAATGCTTTTGGAAGGTTAGTAAGCCCTTGATAACATTTGGGCATTATTCCTTCCAATACAATAATGTGGGAGCATATTTAGACCATAAATTTAGTTTAGAATGAAAAACATTTTCTTTTCACAAGTTGCATATAAATAAAGCTACACAATTTGTGAAAAAAATCTTAGATTTATTATTGGACAGCACAGCAAATAAAATATGACAAATATGAGTGACACATTCAATGA
Source organism: Pinctada imbricata (assembly GCA_033119305.1). NCBI lineage: Eukaryota > Metazoa > Mollusca > Bivalvia > Pterioida > Pteriidae > Pinctada > Pinctada imbricata. The sequence continues at coordinate 57,996,147 of VSWD01000012.1, read as the reverse complement.
TGAATTAAGAAATGTGAATGAACTTCAGAACTGACTTACTTTTCCAATAAAGGGAAATAGACTAGAAACTCCGGACAGTCGACAACTCCCTCCAAGTGGAAGTTATATTTAGCACCAAACAAACCCGGCTTGTTGAAATCTTCCCCGTCATACGATATACTGTAAACTTCATTACCACATTTCTTATCTGGACTCTCCCTAAGCCTCTTCCTGAAATTAAAGACCTTTCATTGTATACCACCTTTAATCAGTAAATATCATGTAATGATCTCATGTTTTGAGCGAAGTTAAATTTTTTTGAACACCACAGACATGTCTACACTACACCAACAAGGACACAGAACATACATGTAGAAGAGTATATGTCGGCCGACCCATGGTCTGAGTGAGGCTCGAACCAGTGACCTTTTGGTCACTGGCCTGACGCCCTTACCACTAGACCACAGCGCCAACGAGTGAAACTAATTAAGGTATTTGAACAGTAATTCACCACATAAAGCCACATATGAACAATCTAAAAGTCACCAACTCCTGACAAATACAGAACTTTTACTTTAGTGTGATTGCCATCTTTGAAGGACACTTACTTATGAATCTATTGATTATATTTTCTTGCTGATTCATAGAAAATGTTTTCTACTGCACACTGTTTCCAGGTCTGGTTGGTTAAGCAAAATCAAACTCAAAATCTCCATGTATTTTTCTAGACGATTTAATTCGAATCCTAATAGTTCAACATGTGCAGGTTATTTTCTCACAGTAGCATTTTCAAAAATTGATTACCACTGTGACTTTTGACAAAATATCAGACTTTCTTCATGATAAAACTTTGTTACTGAGAGTGAATTTGTTGATACTCTGTAATCTTTTGTTAAGCTCATCTACCTTTACAGTCATCTATACTTATACTTACATGATTTCGTATGAATTAGGCGTGGTACCTATAAAATATCCTCCTAACTCCAAGCATTCACAGGCATTCTGCAGCATGGTCTGAGCTTGGGGGAAGCTCTCAAAACAATAGTGGAACGAGAACTGACAGCTTGCAAGGTCAAACTTCATAGACGGGTCCTTGTACATGGCTCTAAGTCTCGTCTAAATTGAAATTCAAAGAAAAGTACAGTTGTGTGTATACAGACTTGGTACCTACAACTGCAGCCACAAGTATTGCCTTTTTTTATTATTAAATCCATTATTACTATTTCCATTAGTATTTTAGGAATTTACCTGACATTTTATGCTCCAGTAGTTACAGATTTGTTGGCAAAAGCATCCGATTAAGCATCTGATTTTTCCCGTAATTAGACATTTGATAACATAAGCATCTGATTTTTCCAATAATAAGACATTTGATAACATAAGCATCTGATTTTTCCAATAATCAGAGATTTGATAACATAAACATCTGATTTTGTCTACACATTGATAGAATACAAACTTCTTTCACCAATTCTTGAATCATAGTACCTTAGTACAATCTGCAGTGATAAATTCTGCAGTAAACATTTCTGTGAAATAACGCTCCCTTTTATTCCTCTCCAGTATTTCATTATAACGAGATTCACACTGTTCAACTGATGTTCCGGCAATATCTGAAAATAATTATAAAGATTAATATACATGTACATGTATATAGAAAGGATTAAAATTAATCGTAAATTGTTTATTTGGGATTTTGTGTGAAGACATTACAACTAATAACATTTTTCCTCAAGTACCTACAATTATCAAGAATATAGATCCTGTTCATCTGATTTTATTAGTAGAAAGAACATACATTATCTAATTAGCAATCAAATCCACTTATGTTACCAGGTCACTTTCCAAGACGCTGGTTCAGTACACTATTCATGCACAGTTGTTATCTGATATTCTGATTACATTTTGATATTTCATATACCGGTACATGTACATGTATGTGAATTTAAGGGCTTAACCTAAGTTAGCGCCAACACACCTCTGTGCTAATGGCAATAAAATAGATCTAGCACTAAGTACTCTCATTTTACAGTATTCAGATTATCAGGAGTTTGAAATCAAGTAAATACCGGTACATGTACATGTATGTGAATTTAAGGGCTTAACTTAATTTAGCGCCAACACACCTCTGTGCTGATGGCAATAAAATAGATCTAGCACTAAGTACTCTCATTTTACAGTATTCAGATTATCAGGAGTTTGAAATCAAGTAAATACTATGGAATACCCCCAGTTATACTAGAATCCATTGAAGTTTGATAACATTCCCTAACTGAATAGAAATTTACACTTTTGGGTCACAAAATTTTGGTATTTTCCCTTTAACTATGTAACCATTACCTGCACAGACAACTTTTGAGATTTTCCCTTTTTTCCATTTCAGCAAGTCACCTCCTTTTCCTGAGCAAAGGTCAAGGACACTTATGCCTTGATTTTCTCCCTTGTTTTCCCTGATCTGCTGTAATGTGTCACCTATAGATAACAGAAAACAAGATATCTTTCAGGTTGAGAGGAAAAAAGCCTTAATTAAAAACCGTTCTCTTATCATGTTTATCGAAAAGTATGTGATACTCAAAGGTCAAGGTAACAAGGTAAAACTTTGTCACCTATAGATAACAGAAAACAAGATACATATATCTTTCAGTTTGTAAAGAACCAAGCCTCAACATCTTTTTTTTATGGGTAGGTTGGTGTTCCTCAAAGGTCAAGGTAATTAGATCAAATGTTAAGATATAATTTATAAGTTGTTTTGCTCATGTGAAATGAATACAGCCGAGCATGCTCAGTGCAATAAACGAGCACCAAATTCGTATTTTAGAGTGGCACTGTCAAAACACTGGACAGTACCTATCAAAACACTCTTGATCCAGTTGTTAAAGTTACGCAGATAAAAGATACGACTCTGACTTCGGGTGTCCAGCCCTGTCTCCTGTAACTCATTATAATGCTTGGCTACCGTCCCTGTCAAATCTTCTGCCATCTCTACAATAAAACAGACAAAAATCTAAATTAAACAAGATGTGTTTCTGGAACATGAATGCCCTCATCAGTATTGGAAGAATAATAGTGGTGATTTACTAATTAGGTCAAACTCCTAGGTCAAGGTCAAAAGGTAAAAACATTTGATACCAATGGAAAGGTCTTGCCATATAGAACAAACATAAAATCTGATATGGCACACATAGTAAATAGTGAATGAAGAGTAATGGTTAGCACGGTCGGCTACTAATGCACAGGTCATGGGTTCAAATCATGCCGTTGTTATCTCGCTGGTCAGGAAAAACAAGATTGTAACCATAGGCAAGTTAATTTACTCTAAATTTCACTCTCTTCACCACAGATTTAGGGAACCTGGCACATGTGACAAGCTATATGATGACTATATGTAAAAGCTCTACCTCTACCTTTACCTTTTCATCATGCTCATTGTAAAAAGTATAATTTTCATGTTTTGAAAATGAAATGTTTACAGGTCTAAAATCTTGTTCCAAGTTTGCTTACAGCATGTCTGAAGTTTGAACAGAGGACACAAGAACCATTGCTTTTTCAAATATTGGACTCTCATTTCAATTTTTTGTCGACTACCTGCTGAGCTGTCTACCTGCAGATCTATCTACCCGTCGACCTGCCTACCTGTCCACCTATCAATCTGCCAACATGTCTACCCGACTACCTGCAGATCTATCTACCCGTCGACCTGCCTACCTATCAATCTGCCAAACTGTCTACCTGCCCACCATACCTGCTGAACTATCTACAGTACCTGCCAGCCCACCTACCAGTCTACCTTCCGACCTGCTTACTCTCTGACTTAATTACTTGCCGACCTGTCTACCTTCCCACCGGTAATGTAATTATATATATATTATTGCGCTCTTTTCAATATATTATTGCACAATTTAAGCATGGACTACTTGAGTCCATACGATTATATGTGCAAATTCTTTGGGTGGAAAATAAAATAGAAAAGATGAAAATAGCCGGATCGGAACATAAAACTATGCCTCGATCAGGACAAATGGCAGCATTAACTCCAAATAGAGGACGCAGTCCTCATCAAGGTAACACGTGTATACATATAGAAAAAATCGTGTTTTTCAATTGAATTCTATGCTTTACCTATAGGTTCCAAAACCATGGTCAATGACGTCATTCTCTCCATTGCCCATTTGATCGGCGTGAAGCGCAAGCTTCTTTTTTTGACAATGTCACTTGACAAGAATGAAACCCATCGATGACTAAGATTTCTCAATTTCCTTTGTATATTCTCCGTTTGGCTTACTCCTCCAGTGTCCCAATGTATGATTTGTACCTTGCTTCACGTAATACTGACATTGCACCATCATTTCCAACATATATCATGTTTACAGGTAGTCCGAATATCCTCTTTGAAAATTACAATGTGACGTCAGCATGCGACGTCAGCATAAACTTTGTTTCACGGACTTTTCTTTCATCGACAGCTCCCTCAGACAAATCCATGGATAAACTCATAATGCTGGGACGAAAACACAAACAAAAAAAATATCAGCGCGATCAGCGTCTTACTGAACTTCATTCTGCTTTCGAGGATGATTTGCAGCTAATATTTTGATACTTGTAGATCGAATAATGTGGTTTCTCTCCACATATATAAGATCTACATGTATGTAGAATCTACAGGAAATCTATGCAGTGTAAATCCCAACAAAAACTTCTAAATGTCTGCTGCCTTCGATACTATACTGTACACAACGCGTCACAACTAACGTCATCATTAACAGTATTTAGTGCAAATAGACCTGTAAATACAAACTGGGGCTCTGCTCATAGCATAAAATAAGGCTGGTTATTTTTTCCCCCTTGGAGGTAAATCTTAGGCGGATCCAGGGTTATTCAAAAAAGGAGGAGGGGTGAAGGCTTCAGATTTTTTTTTAGAAAGAGGGAGGGGAGCCTCCAAGGGGTTGACTGTAATTATGGGGGAAGGGGGGTGACAGGGATGAATTTCTACTCAGAATATTTCTCTCCCCCGTCCCACTCCCTTCCTCCCTTGAGAACAAGAACACATACTGTATGACATATCTTGTTTATTATTAACTTAGTAAAAATATTCAATGATGTATGGTGAAAAATCATTGAAATTATAATTCATCTGCGTCCTCACAATGGCTTTGCCATAATTCATATTAGATATAACCTGATTGGCTTAGCACTGGACCTGATTATGTGGCTTACTATTGTCCTGTTCCCTTAATCCAGAACACCCTGTTTTGGAGATTTATTCTGCCATCTTAGGAATTTTCCAATTGTTCATTGTTTCCTTGGGTTGACCTCCTTAAGTCGTAACAGGAAAAGTTCATGTACTCAACCCATTCAACTGTTTGTGAGCTGCTAAAGGGAAAATAAAATTTCTACGGGAAATTCCCATGTTCCTTTCATCCTGCACCATATTGTTCTCCATAAACAACTGTGGACAGTGAAATCATGGTGCCCAATGTCACACATTTTAGTCACTTTTACTACAGAGAATTTCCATACAGGTAGACATATTATATTTTGTCGCATTTTTTAATTACTGTGTGCGGCTCACCTCTGAAACTGGATAAACGCAATATTAAATTTTAAAAAGTGATCCCAAAGTGTCACTATGCTTTGCAGGCGACACAAAAATTAGCATGGGAAATGTCCCATCTAAAACTTGTTTTGTCTATAAAGTTTTATTGCATGCACTGACTATCCTTTAACTTAAGCCAAAATTTACCTCTAACAAGATCTTTTGGATGGTTTCTGTCTTATAATGGCATCAATTTCATTAAAATTTTTGTAAGATAAAGTAGTCAAAACCACAATTATCCAGTATCCGAGTGGGCCGCACAGACTAAGTAAGCTACACATAACCAAAAGGGAGGCATTTTCTGTTACGACTCAGAGAGTTGTATAGATTGGACATCAATTTATAAGATGCCAACAGTATTTTTCAGAGAAAATCGCCTGAACAGGGTGCTGCAGATTTAGTGGACAGGACAGTAGTCCGAATTTTCACAGACAGTGTCAGTTCACTTGTCAAAATACGCTATATATGTCGAACCTTGACTCAAGTATTGTTCACAACATTAACATTCTTTTATCTCTAGATAAAAACAGGGAGACAGGAAAAGCCTTTAATTTTTGGTTGATGAAATTCGCACGTTTATTGCATTTGCCGGAAAATGATTGTGTAGCGAGAATAAAAGATAAAACCTAAAACGGATTACACCCTCACTCAGAGGGAAATTACGTCTAAATCAGGGGTTTAAAAAATAATTCAAGACAAAAAGTACTAAATCAAATGTATCTTATATCTTTTTCTTAAATAAATATCAACAATTTTGAATTGATGAAGATTTTGATAGCTCTTCTTTTACGACATCTGGAGAGAACTTTCTGGAACTCCTTTGGAGTTTACCTAACTGTCATTTCATAAGAAAGTGAGGTATCAAAGCATGCTGTAGGAATGAATTGAAAATGATCAGAATAAGAAATATTTGGTCTAGGACATTTCCTCTTTATAAATTTGCTGGAGAAGTCACAAATGTTGCTCAATACAGACGAGTTTACAACGTTCAAATTCAACAATTATCAAGTGAGTATGAATAATGATATTATAAGCTGATAAGTGCTGTATAAGCAACAGGTTGCTAGGTTTACACTTGGCCACAGTGTCTACAATTTGGTGGAATCGTAGATCACTTGAGAGAGTGTGGTGTCGAGTCATGAGGAGCAGTGAGCAAGCGCCCTGGGAATCGACGTGATAGTGGCAGTGTAACAATTTAGAGTGATGATCGACCTGATGATGATGATGACAGCTAGACATGGTGGTAATCGTAATGGAACATTATTTCAAGTGTGGAGCTCCGCCTTTTTGCTCAGTTGTTGATATTGTAAGGGATTATGATTAAGTAAGCAAAATCAGAAGCAGTTTTACAGATATATTCAGCTTTTTCCTCGACGTGTTAGTCTCGCTTAATTATGCTGTAATTACCCCCACACGTTAACATCTTTTTCCATGCAGTTAAGAAGTTTGGGGCTAAGTGCAGTATCTGACGAAATGATGCTATGACAAACTTGCACAAGTGACTCATTTTGGATGCTGAGCTAGGTGAGCCCATGCATCAGATGCTGCATCTGACCTTCATTTTCCGCTTGCCAGTGACTTGGTGAAGAAGTTTGATATTTAGGTATCTCAAGCCCCCGTTCCACTGCAATCCCGCTGTACCTACGTTCATTCCCGACCTCGAAAATTGCCAGGTCGGGAGAGAACGGCTCTTAGTCGTATCTTGGTCTGGTACAGCGTATGTTGGTCCAAAATCGATCGGTATTAGAGCGGGCACGCTTTAGAGGTCGGGAAAAGTTTCCCGTATTCTTTCAACCGGTTGAAAGAATACGGGAAACTTTCCCGCTCTCTTTGTGGTCGTGAAATAGTCGGCGCTTGGTCGGGATAGTCGTGGGTACAGCCTAGGTTAATCGTGTCCTGGTCGGGAAAGAGCGTGGCTTGAGCGTGGTCTGATCGGCATTTAACTAAACCCCGCTCTCTTCACGCATAAGATACGCTTTAATTACGCCCTGTTCCCGATCTTTACCCGTCTTTTCTACGCTCTTACCACGATCTATTCACTACAGATTCAATGTTTGCTGATCTTACCAAGACCTTTTCATGACCATCTAGCGACCTATTCACGCTTTATATGACCAAGTTACGACCAAACGACGCTTCAAATAGGATCTGTGCATATTTCATTCATTTTCTCGTACTGATATTGATTCGTTCAAAATACTTATTACCAAAATGTCGCGGCGACGATTCTTAGCTTTCCAATGCCACTTTTTAAGTAAGAAATTTTTAAAAAAATTTATCGAGACACTTTTGGGTAAGGCTTGGTCAAAACGAGAAATATAGGCTTCTTCTCGGTCGATACGATCATTGGATGAAAAATGAGATCAGTTTAAGTTAGAAATTATGTGTTGAGCGGGAATGCGTCGGGGACAGTCGGTAATAGATCGGAATTGCATCGGGAATAGATCGGGTTTTGGTCGGGAATAGATCGGAGTTTGATCGGATAGAACGGGACTTGGTCGGCAATATGATCGTGAGTAGAGCGGGTAAAGCGTGAGTAAGTCCGCAATGAAACGTGAATCGGTCATAAATTGATCGGGAATCGGTCGGGAATAGAGCGTGATTTCAAGGAAAAAATGAAAAGGTCGGGAAAGTTTTACCCGCTCTTGTGAAAATTTCGGTCGGGAATAGTCGTAGGTACAGCGGGATTGCAGTGGAACGGTGGCTTCAGTGTGACTTGGTTAAGAAGTTTGGGATAGCTCAGTATTTGATAAAGAACTGATGCTACAGTAACCAAACTGGCACAAGACTTAGTGACTATCTTTGGATGCTGAGGTGATTAACCCATGCCATCAGATGCTGCATTTGACCTACATTTTCTGCTTGAGTGATTTGGTTAAGAAGTTTTGTGTATCTCAATAGTTAACAAAGTACTGATGCTACAGTAACCAAATTTGCACAAGTGATTCATTTTGGGATGCTATATGATGGACCCATTCATTTGGATGCAGCATCTGACCCATTTTTTCTGCTCGAGTGTTTTAAAAGTGTATACATGTACCAAACTTGCATATCCAGTGTCCGCGAAACTTAATGGAGAGTCATCAGACAATCTGTCCTATGTAGATGAACTTGACTATAGACAAGAGAGAAATCAACCCAGAATTGGCCCCTCGAAATACTTCTTTTTTAAGTTTAATGTTTAATTCATTACAAAATAAAATAACATCAGTTTTTTGCAAAAAGTAACAATTTAATAGTGAAATAAGGGATAATAAACATCAAGCTCCAAAACCTACATCGGACATTTAGCATGTTTAGTTTGGTCTGGCTTGAAATGATGCACATCAGGCCGATCAAAAATTTGTTTAGCTAGTCAGACAGTCGGATGAATTTGGCGGACACTGCATATTGGATGTACCTTTGATCAAACTTTCCTTATCTTGACCTTCTTTTTCTGTTTGAGTGAATTTGCCTTTAAAAGCCCATATTTACTATTTTCGAAAACAAGAGTTACTTCCCATTTGAGACGGTATCTGACAAAGACTGATTATGATGTCATCAAATTCTGTGGAAACAGTCCTAAAAGTCTCGAAAATGACAATATAAAATCGACGTTGTCATACCATTTTCATGATGTCACAATGGTTTTATGTCAGATACCGTCTGTAAGGGGGAAAAAATATATTCCGCAAAGAGTGTAAATGCTACACATACCAAACTTGCATATTGGATGTACCTTTGATCAAACTTTCATTAAATGTCCTTGACCTACTTTTTCCGCTTGAATGATTTTGCTCTTAAAAGCCAATATATTTAGAAAATGTTTAAATTAAAGTTTGCTTCTTTGATAAAATGCTGCCACGATGTGAGCTTTGTAATCTGTGATTATGATGATTACTTAAGTTTCTTGTGATGTTGGGTCTTAGGATTTGTAATATGCAAGTGCGATATCATGTGAAAATAGTCTATCGCAGCTACAATTCCCTTAATGAACCCATTTTATTACTTTTAGCTCATATAGCCTATCACAGCTACATTTTGTTATTTTTAGCTCATAGCTTATGCTATACCTTAGGCATCCTCGTCCCCATCCCCGTGTTTTTGGTTAGCTCAGTATCTGACAAGTTATTGATGCTACAGTAACCAAACTCTCACAAATGATTCATCTTGGGATGCTGAGATGGACCCATGTATCGGATGCTGCATCTGACCTACATTTTCCGCTTCAGTGACTCTATTAAGAAGTTTGGAGTAGCTCAGTGTAACTTGGTTAAGAAGTGTCCGGCAGCTCTGTATCTGACAAAGTTACAGTAACCATACTTGCTCAAGTGATTCATCTTGGAATGCTGAGATGGACCCATTTATCAGATGCAGCATCTGACCTACTTTTTCACCTTGAGTTATTTTGCTTTTTAAATATCTTTGATCAAACTTTACAAAAATGACCTTGACCTACTTTTCAACTTGAGTTATTTGATTTTATCCTATTTTTTTAGCCTATATACATGTAGGTAGAAAAATGTTTAAATCAATTTTGCTGCCCAAGGTGAACTTTGTAATCAGTGTTTACCTATGTTAATCATGTTTATTATAATCAAATGAAATCACTGGTGCACATTCAACTTATTGTTTGTCCCCCATAGCAATAAGTTCTGAGGGACGAACAATAAGTTTCACATGCTGCACCAGTGATGTCATTTGATTGTTTTAAGAAAGGCATTGTGCACAGAATTATGTTTGTTTGATAAAGACGTCTTGGATATTAATCATTATTCATTAATAATATCTGGCCATTGTAGGTTTTGTTCCACATCGGGTAGAGAAACCTAGAAATTTCTCATGGTACCTGAACGTTCAGCAATGTAGAAACTGCTCCAGAAATGCCAAGAGAAATTTCTCACGTCAAAAGAGCGACAGAAATTATTCATCGAAAAAAGAGCAGCCAACTGGTCATGAAAGCGGTGAAAAGCTCACAATTTTCCAGAGATTCAAGCAAACCTACAAAGAACATGGGAAGATTCTAATTGGTGTACATCTAGTCACGTCGGCCGGTTGGTTTGGTAGTTTCTTCTATATTGCTGTGAGGTATGTAATACAATTACATATTTATTAGGGCCCCGCCACTAGGCGGGTGCTCTATAGTAATCACTCTGTCCGTCCGTCTGTCCGTCCGTCCGTCCGTCTGTCTGTCTGTCCGTCTGTCCGTCAGCAAAAACTTTAACATTGGCCATTACTTCTGCACTGTAAGAGGTAGAGCTTTTTATTTTACATGAGTGTGCCTTGTGACAAGACCTTTCCATTGGTACCAACATTTTTCATCATGTGACCTTGACCGTGACCTTTGACCTACATTTGAAAAACTTTAACATTGGCCATAACTATTGTACCGTAAGAGATGGGGCTTTGATATTTGACATGTGTGTTCCTTGTGACAAGACCTTTCTGTTGGTACCAACATTTTTTGATCATGTGACCTTGACTGTGACCTTTGACCTACATTTGAAAAACTTTAACATTGGCCATAACTGTTGTACCGTAAGAGATGGGGCTTTGATAAAAAAATTGATGACATTGGAATACTGCATTGTATGTTTGCCTCTATTCCTCTGGCAGCAATTCTTTTGTTGCCAACCATGTTGACCTTGTTGCCTTCACATTCAACTTCTTAAAGAAGTGGCCGGCAGGGCCCTTTCTGACTTTGTCAGTGCTCTAGTTACGTTATTCTGTCTTTTATATTCATACATATACTTTCCAATTGGGACGGTATCTAACGTAAATGTCTTATTAGTGCATCACATGATAAATCCTTGGAATTCTATTGGTTGAGCATTCAGGGACTCTGAGAGAATAGTGCCTGGTGACCAGGCACTAGAGAGCAGGCACTATTGCTTTTTAGCTTACCTGGACAAAGTTAAGTGAGCTAAAGCTATACCCCCACGCATCTAGCTCAGTATTTGGCAAAGTATTGATGCTACAGTAACCAAACTTGCACGAGTGATTCATCTCGGGATGCTGAGGGGAACCCATGCATCAGATGCTGCATCTGACCTACATTTTCCGCTTGAGTGACTTGGTTAAGAAGTTTGGGGTAGCTCAGTATGACTTGTTTAAGAAGTTTGGGGTAGCTCAGTATCTGACAAAGTACTGATGCTACAGAAACTAAACTTGCGCAAGTGATTCATCTCGTGATGCTGAGATGAACCCATGCATTGGACGCCACATCTGACCTACTCTCTCTGCTAGAGTGATTTTGCTTTAAAAAGCCAATATTGAGCAAAGTATAAATGCCACATGTACCAAACTTGCAGATTGTAGATTGTATCTACACGTACCTTGCATACTGGATAATCAACCTGCAATATTTGATGTACCTTTGATCAAACTTTCATAAAATGACCTTGACCTACTTTTCCCACTTGAATGATTTTGCCTTTAAAAGCCAATATTGAGCAAAGTAAAAGTACTACATGTTCCAAACTTGCATATAAGATATATCTTTGATTAAGCTTGCATAAAATGACCTTGACCTATTTTTTCCTCTTGAATGATTTTGCCTTAAAAAAATATATATACATGTACTAAGAGGTATGTTAATTTAAATTGAATTTTGCTGCCACAAGGTGAGCTTCGTAATCTGTGATTACCTATGTTTGCTGCACTGAGTTACGTCGCTTGAAGAGTAACACACTATAGGTGTCACCACTTCCTTGTAAAACATCTGAATTACTAAGTCGGTCCTTTTAAATTTGCTATCAAGATCATGTGATGCACTAAACCTATTAATGCCCATTTGTGTTGGTACTATTCTCTCATAGTGTTGCTTCTGGAAGGTAAATAGTGCCCTCACTAATATTTTAGGTCTCTATTATTCAGATTCTGTTTCATGGAGTTATCCTATATTTCTTTGGTTGGGGATAGCACATGAACTGGTATAACACTGAAAAAAAATACAAAACAAAAAAGGGGCCCAAGTGAGCCTGTATAGCTCATCTTAGTACCCTGAATTTTATTGGATAAGGATGTATTTGTAAACCACAAAAAAAACACACAGTTCTCTGTGCTTTCTTATCTACCTCCTTCCGACAAAATTCAATCCAAGTTAATTTATAGATGATGAAAATTAAATAACGTTTTAATATGGAACTATTGAAGTCGCACATATTTTTGAAAGAGTAAACTTTAGCACTTCTGTATCATATAGTAAGAGTGTTTTTTTCTCAGTTCTGTATCATAGACTTCCTATACAGTAAGTGTGCACTTTTACAGTTCTTGTTTGATGTAAGAGTGTACTTATACAGGTTGTATCATATAGTTTAAGAGGGCAATTTCATAGTTCATTACAAAAAGTAAGAGTGCACTTTTACACTTTCTCTCCTATCATTATGAAAAACTTTATCTTCTTTATTACAGTGGAGTGGACGTTGTAGCTTTACTTGAAAGAATGGGAGCGAGTGAAAAAATACTAAAGCCATTCAAGTCTTCTAACCTAGGAAATGTAGCTGTAGCATACTTGATGTACAAAATTGCGACTCCAGCCCGATATACCGTGACAATCGCAGGAACAAACTTTGTTATAAGATATTTACGCGCCAAGGGAAGAATGAAGCCAGTCCAGGAAAGCAACAAACTTAGACATTTATATCGGGAAGGTGCTACCAAATTACGTAAACGTGGTTGAGAATTAGGCATAGAGTATTAAACCATCAGAGACTTGCTAAAAGCAAATTGTATTTTACGACAAGGCGGGAAAAAATTCGTATGAGAATAGCAAAGGGAAGAATCACATTCCAGAATCTTAGAAAACGATATAGAAAGAGACTGCAGCAAAAGAAAAAGTAGGAAAGAAGGAATTTTAAACAGTATTTAATGAAATTAAACCAGTGCTACATATTTAATCACTTTGTTTCTAAGAAAATGACAGATGTTTATCATTTAACATCAAAATCAAGCCAAGTTTCTGATGATTGCAAAGAATTATGATCTTGGCTCACAGATATGACTTGGAATAAACTCTGCTTTTTCCATGCATCAATCTAGAAAATTTTTAAAAGGAGGGAAGCGTCTGTCGGTAAAATTTGAAACATTTTTCGGCAAACTCTAGGAGGCTTCCAACGTGTAATCTCTCTTGATCCACACATATTTGGCACCTCTGATCCACGTAGTACTATAACTTTAAAAAAATTTAAATGTAATTTAAAAATACATGTATTGTGCCTTGAGGATTCACATTGGACTTGAAGAAATAATTTATGGTACCAGTACTGTACAAACTATCACAATGAAACTCGACCTAGGGATTGGACATGATGAGAAGACTTGATTTCAGGTACTGTCCTTGACTTTTTAGATTGACCTTGACCTTTTCATAATTTTGAGTAAGTCTATTATATATACTACATGCAAATTAATGAGTCATACTATATTGTACAAATACTGTACAAAATATCCTTTAAAGTTTGCTTGGAGATGGAACATAATTACTGAACTTTATTTCGGAACATTGACCTTGACAGTATTATTTTGAATTGGGCATACATCAATACTATATAGATATCATGTTAAAACTTGGCAGGTAAACATGAAGTACTGATTTCTTGTAATGTACTTGGCCTTAAGGATTGACCTTGAAATTGAAGATATGATTTCAAATTAGACCATATATAGTGCCAGTACTGTATGAAATATTACACTGAAACTTTGAATAGAGATAGAAGTGGGTGAGTGGACTTGATTGATATGAAGGTAGATAATATTACATACATGTATATTGCACCCTGTTTCTTTCAATGAACAGTGTTTTAAAGATATTCTGCTTTCAGTAGCAATCAGTGCCCAATTTCACAAAAAGTCTTACGAGAAATTTCAGGAATTTTCGTAACTTTCATCGACAAATGAAGCTTTTAAGTGTATTTCAATTTAGATTATATTTTACCATCTAATATAATTTCTACACACTTAATGTAAATTCAAACACAAAACATCGCGACTTTTTGCTTCAAAAGAAGTACTAAGCGATCAAAAGTTTTGAATATTCCTAATGTTTTTCGTAAGTATTTTTGTGAAACAGGCTGCTGGCCTTTAATACCTTCTTTAATGGTACTGTAAAAAGTGGAAATTTTCGTGTGGGGGTAATTTTCGCAATTGTTTAATTGTCATGCATGAAAATTACAACCAGTGCACAAGACAAGAGGGAGTACTCCCAATTTCGACGAATTTACCCCTCGGTACTGTTGCAATGGCCATTTTGCAAAAGTTTCCCCCAGCGAAAATAACCACGTTTACAGTTTTGTTTTCCATTTGAAATATTAGAAATGTTCCATAGTTGTTCATTGGAGATATGTTTATTGTTCAATTTATCGTTATATTGTTGTTGCTGACCTGCTTTTTATCATTGATTAATTTTACTTTTCCCCTTTTCTGAGTAAAAGAAATCATGAAAATAGAAACCTTCTTTGTGGAATTCATATTTCAAAAAAACTTTTTTGAGAAGACTTGATTTACTTCGATATGAAATGAATAAAGCTTTCAATGAAATTTTGACTTGACGAGATGAGCTTTGGTAATCTTTAAAAATTGATTACCTTTTTATGCCATGATTTATTAGTGAAATGAATTATCCTTTTAGGTGAATTGCATTGCAATGACATTATGACGTCAGGAAATGAGCTTTGGTCATCTTTGATTGATTACCCCTGTATATTTTGCTTGGTCAGTGGTGTAATTTGATACGTTATATTAAAATGCCATATTGTGAAATCAAATACCATGAACTGAATTCTTTTGTAATTGGTGCATCTTGGACATTCTAATCAATATATTATATACATGTCTTTAAAGGTTATTGTGCCAATAAATCGATAAAATTTTCTGTTTGTTTTATAATAGTGTTAAAAATTGTAAATTGAAGAGAAAAACAGTTTTTCCAAGATTAGTATGCATGGCACATTCAATGTTCTTGCATATTTGGTAGCTGACAGTTGTGGGGTTTTCAGCAAACAGGAGCAGAACTGTCATGGTTCATTGTCAATATCACATCTAATTATTTTCCCCTTGCAACTCTGCTGCGTAGGGATATAGCATCCCTGTCTTGCACGCATGTTTGTGTGATCAAGTAGTGTGTGTTGGTGCGAGTGTATCTGGATTCTTAGCATAGAAGACAAAGTAATCATCATAGGATCACCAAACCTTCCACAATGTTACCCATTGGGTAAAGATGAACCCTTAGATTTTCAAGATCAAAGGTCAAAGTCACAGTGGACTTGGGGTTAAAACCCTTGTGAAGAACATAGTAGACAAAGCAGTCATCATAGGATCACTTAAACTTCAGTACGTGTTCACCATGGGGAGAAGATGAACAATATTCATTCTCAAGGTCGAGGGTCAATGGTCAAGGTTACTGAGGGCTTGTGCTAAAAATCTTTATAAACAGCACAAAAAATAATACAATCATCGTAGAAACATCAAACTTTCCACAAGTAATTCCTATGGCAAGAAGATGAAACTTATTTGGTTTTCATAGTCAGTGTCAAAGGTCAAGGTCACCTAGGCTTTAAATCCTTGTGAACAGCACAGAACACAAAGCAATCATCATAGGATCTCAGAGAATGAAACATGACATATCTTCAATTTGCAGCATGGACCAGACATGCACATTTCGGCTACTTAACCCTTGTCAGTGGTCCTCAGTCAAAACAATGAAGTACAAATGTACTAAGTGGTACAAATATTACACGTCTTTGATTTTCAGAGTCAAAGGGCAAGGTCACAGAACAAAGGCCAAGGTCAGAGTGGTCTTTGGTTTCAAATCCTTGTGAACAGCCTAGAAAAGTGCAATTATCATACGACGATCAAACCTTCCAAATATTTTTCCCATGGTGAGAGAATGAACTCTGTTGCGGAGGGGTATAGAAGTGTTTGTGTCTTAGTGCATGCGTCCGCATTTTCTTGTGAACAGCATAGTAGCCAAAGCAACCATCATAGAAACATCAAACCCTCCTCAAATATTACCCATGGAAAGAGGATGAACCCTATTGATTTTCAAAGTCAAAGGTGAAGGTCACAGTGAACTTAGGCTTAAAATCCTTGTGAACAGTTTAGCAGACAGCAAATGTCATAGGATCATCAAACCTTCCAGAAATGTTCCCCATGGGGAGAGGATGAACCTTAGTGATTTTCAATGTCAAAGGTCAAGGCCACAGTGGACTTAAGACTTCAAATCATTGTGAACAGCATAGAACACAAGGCGACCATTGTAGGATCACCTGTTCCCTGAGATGAGAAGATGAACCCTGTCAACTTTCAATGTCACTGTTGTCTTCGGCTTAAAATCCTTGTTAACAGCTTAGAGAACATATCAATTATCTTGATAGTATCACCTAACCTTTAGGAAATCTTCTCCGTGGGGAGAGAATAAACCCTAATGGTTTTCTAGGTCAAGGTCAAGGTCACACTTTCCACATGATGGTCGATGCTTGAGACAAGCTGCTGCATTGGGTTTTATGTTTTGCAAACATTTCACTATTCAGTGAGAGTTGACCTAGTATATATAACAAGTAAATAAGTTGAATGGTGAACTTCATGTATAGAAACACACTGGTACCGCGGTATTATACTCTATTCCACTCCAAATATTTTCGTGTTTTAAACTTGCATTCTTGGATGGATCCAATGTTGACTTCCTTGTTCGAATTTAGGTGATCGTAATCTCGGTTAAGTCAAGTGTGGTTGACATTTGTTATAGAAAAAAAAAATCAAGCTTTACAATTACTCGAAAAATAGTTCTGCACACGACAATCAAGAAATCCACAGTAGGCTGTTTTGGTACACAACCTTCCCTTTAACCTATGACCTTCATGACCATTGAAATTCATGTTGACTCTCGTTGATACTTTGTAATAAGTTTAGGGATCCATTGATTGGGTTTAGTCTCTATTCAATCCCCCATGGTTTTAAATGCAATTTTTGTGACCTTGACCCCTGACATTGATATTAATCAATTAGAGTGTTTTCCAGTGTCATGAATATTTCTTGTGCCAAGATTGAAGATCTTGAGGTTTGCGGTTTTATAAGCCGTATTCTCCCCATGTGGTTTACTTAAAAAAAGCATGTGACCTTGACTTCTGACCTTGATACTCATTGGCTAATTGATGTGTCCTACCGGTATTGTATTTAAGTATTTAGTTTTACTAAACCTCGTGACTTGTCTTGTAATGAAAAGATGTCATTTCTATCTTTTGAGCCAATTTGAAGATCGCAATGCATACGGTTTAAAAATTCTGCATCTTGCGTACAAAGCATTATCTGTGCTAGTGGGTATGACCTTGACTTCTGACCTTTCGAACTTTATATATGGTTCTTCCTCATTACTTCACTAGCATAAGATGCAAGTATGAACAAACTAGGGATGTTGACCAGCTAGAGTCCCACCCACAAGACGGCCAGTGGCGGATTTAGAGGGGGGCCCAGGGGGCCCGCCCCCCCCCCCTTTTCACCTAAAGTTATGGATTCAGAGTACTCTTTTTTGCTTATTCTCTTTACTTTTGGGGAAATTTTCGGCTCGCTTCGATCGCTGCACTAAATTTTTCATTAGTTGTCTATTTTTTCGTCTTCACTTTGTCTTCAACTTTCTTTGTCATCGTGTTTGAACGGATTCACATGTCATAAACATATACAAAATTCAAAATCAAATTAACACTTGAATAATTACCAAATGCTTCATTTTCATGGGCCGATCTAACCAGGTTAGACAGGTGGATAGTGGGGTTGTAATGCCCTAATCTTCCCAACCTTCCCCATTCGGTCAAACAAAAATGGAGCATAGAAAATGAGAGAGAGATTGTATTCTTATAACAAAATGTAACCATCTTCTTATAACAAAATATAACCATCTATTCCAAAAATTTCACGGCTCGCTCCGCTCGCCAATATAGAATAAAGTTGTATATACATGTATGGATGACTTCATTTGAAAACAAATGAAAACTTCATATCGTAAAAATTTTTCTGGCTCGTTACGCTCGCCAGACTACCTACCTATAAACTAAAGTAAATTAATCAACCCCCCTCCCCTTCCCGACTTCATAAATAGATCAGCATTTTTGAGGGTCGCGTTTTTTTTTTTTTTTTTTTTTTTTGCTTGTCAGTTTTTCCGTGAACAATTTTCTTCGAGCTGAAACCTTGGCCCCCCCCCCTTTTCTGAAATCCTAGATCAGCCACTGTCTGACGGACGGACATTCAGACATGCAGCAATATGCTATGATCTCTTATCCTAGTAGTAAGAATCCTTGTGGAGCTATTTTGATAAAGTCTACACCTTGTATACAAATTTATGGTCTCTAGCACATAAAGGTGAGAACGCAAACATTATGTTTATGTATTTATTTGTAGAAGACACTTTCATGTAAAGTTATCGTGCGGTTAGAACTTTCTTCAAGTATTTTGTGTATTCCTCAAAACTGAAATCAGGATCTTTGTTACAGATAGTCCGTTCACAACATGCCGGGAACTTGGCTGTAGGATTTGACTGTTTGTAACATCCGAACGGCACGCTGGTCCCATTGGTACTTTTCGGTGAAGTGGGGCATCTGAAAATCGTTTTAGAATTAATTTTTCTCGTGCTGTCGTATTCGAGGTTAATCAATTTTATTTTCAATTATATTATAGAAGGTGTGCAGATATGAATGTATTTATTCATTTATATATTTCTTGTATATTTTAGTCAAATCGATTAAAAATGCTAAAAGGGGGTTGTTTACTCATCCAACAATTTTGTTATGAAAATCGCACAGATGCTTCTTTTGAAGAAAAGTTGGAAGCGTCCCTTAACCCCCCCCCCCCCCCGCCCTCTCTTTGTGCCATTGAATTCTTCTTCAAAATCAATCAGTCAGACATACCCATAACACCTTAGACCGTCAGCGACGCATACACATTGAGAACAGCCGTTGTGGAAAGCGTCTCCGTTCTTAAACTGGATTCCCCGCAGAAAGCATGGATCTGAAATTGTTTTGAACAAAAATCCTACAAAAACAGTTTTCATACCCGTCTTCATCATGCTGCTTAATTACTCGGTCTTGATTCAATTCAATTCAAAACTCTGTTGGAGGGGTTGCCTTGAATGCAATTACGCAATAAATTTATTCTTTCTGTGAAGCCATTATGGGCTTCCGTACATATTATGTAGAATTTCTGTGTGTAAAAAGGCACAACAATTACTGACTATGCCAGGAAATTGCAGAACAAAAGTATCTCCCTTCAGGCACATCTCAATGTATCAATAAGCAATAAATTTATGATAAAGTGCATTGTATTGTATTGTATTGTATTGTATTGTATTGTATTGTATTGTGCTTGTTTTGTGATTGTATCGTATTGCATTGCACTGCATTGTATTGTGCTTGTATTGTATTTATTATAAACATAGTATTGTATTGTATTTATTATAAACATTGTATTGTATTGTCACATCCTCCGTATGAGTCCGAACTCTATACCAAAGACAGCTCTCAGATGGACACCACAGGGAAGGAGAAACAGCAATAGACCAAAAGAGACCTGGAGACGAACAGTAGAGAAAGCCCTGACACTAGACACTGCACCTCAAAACCAAAATTTAATGGAGGGCCCTTCCTATACCGCCCCACGAGCCAGACGGCGCATAGAGGATTAATTAAGTATTGTATTGCATTGTATTGTATTGCATTGTATTGTATTGTATTGTATTGTATTGTATTGTATTGTATTGTATTGTATTGTATTGTATTGTATTGTATTGTATTGATAATAAGATACTTTACCACAATTTGGAATATCGCAGAATCCCCAGAAGTCGGTTTTGTTCAGTACTGTAGTGTCATTCATGGCCATTGTGTAGCACCAAGGTTTCTTCCCGCTGCCCAGGGGATTTCTGCAGTAATTTGTCACGAGCCCTTCCCCGGGGTATCGGGTAGGATTGACGTCATACGGGTGCTTGTCCCAGTCTATACACGCCTTCCCATGTTCTGTGGTACTTGCAGATCCTCTGTAAAATCGACCTTTGTCGTATATTGTGACACATGTGTCTGTAAGAATTCAATAATAGTAATAAGGTGATTTATACAAAACTGGACAAATATATATAAAGCAAAATGTGTTTGTGAAACACCGATGCCTAGGGTGGCAAATGGTGAAATACAAATAATGTCATGTGTCAAATGTCATGGTCTCATGTAAAAACGGTTAAAATATTTTTGTTTACATTCCATGCAAAGGTCATGCGCCCTTTTAACAAAATTTCATCAAACTTTTCATACTCATTGGTTAAAATAATGTACAAAGGGAAGTTTATACTACATTTCGAAACTCATCCGGTGCTATATAGTAATTTTTCTCCATAGTAGCTTTTCCCCCGGGAAAACTGCTATATTGTAGTTTTCCCCCATGGCGGAAAAACTGCTGTCTTTCCCCCATAGCAGATCCCCCCTACCATCACTGGTTTGGATTTTATCTTTTTTATTATTTTGCGTTCAATGGTTAGATATGGACCTAACTCGAAATGCTCAATCAGTTTGTCTTGTTATACCTGCATGTTTGTGTATCTGTCTGTTTGTCTATCTGTCTGTGCCTGTCTTTTTGTCTGTCCTTTCCTTTCTTCCTTTCTACCAATAAAAGAAAAGTCCCAGTCTGTCTGTGCGTGTGTTTGTTTACCTGTCTGTATCTCTGTCCGTCCGTCCGCCTGCCTGCCTGTCTGAGAGTACATTTGTGATTTGTGTATGTTTGTCTGTATGCATGTCTGTCGTGTCTGTCTGTGTGTAAGTCTGTTGGTCAATCTGTCTGTCTATGCGTCTGTCTGTCTGGGTGTATCTGTCTTTCTTCTATCAATGAATTTTCTTCTGAAAGGCTGTGGAAAATGGAGATGATACTAAAAATCATAGTCATGTGTATTTGTCTTTTTCATGTCTGTCTACGAGTCAGTAAGTCTGTGTCAGTCTGTCTGTCTGTGAGATTCTCTGTATGTGTGTCTGTGTCTATCTTTGTGTCTGTCTTTGTGACTGTCTTTATATCTTTGTGTTCTTCCTGTCTGTCGCCGTGGGTCTGTCAGACTCTTTATCTTTATGTGCTTGCCTGTTTATCTGTGTGTTTGTCTGTCTTTGTGTCCCTTTATTCACGTGAAATGGCTTTGTGTCTATTAGTGGCTGTCTGTGTGTCTTTGAGTGTCTGTCTGTGTGTGTTCGTCTGACTTCTTTATATATGTTTGCCTTTCTGTCAGTCAGACTGTTTGTCTTTGAATAATTCTTAATCAAAACTAGCTCTAAAAGGTCAAGGACAATTGTGTGGGTACAGTTTAAACCTCTAAGTTAATGCCAGTCCTCTAGGTCAAGGTCAATACTTGACATTTATCAATTTTTGTAAAGTTTTGATGTCAATGTAATGTTTCATAAAGTTTTGGCATAATACCGTGTAACACAATAGGTCAAGGTCAAATCTCGATGTCAAGGGTTATATCTGAAATCATGTCAACCTGTTAGATATATCGCCTATTTTAAGGTTGATTGTATAGCTTTTGTCCAAAATCGGTAAAAATTATGCATGGATACCCCATATTTTCTTTTCATATTATTGCACATTGGGTTTTAATCTAATACAGGTTTCGAATAATTCTTGATTAAAAAATGTTTCTGCTATGTCAAAAAATGTGAAATTTTAAAAAATATTTCCATGAGGTGAAATGTGAAAGTTGGGGTCAATCGAATTTATAGACGATAAAGATATCTCTACAATATAATAGGGTTTATTAGTATTTGAAGAAGAGTTATAAAAGGTTCAAAGATGATAAGCACGAAAATTTCATATACAAAAAAAAGTTATCATAGGGAGAAGTAAGCTCTCACGACCAGAGGTAATCCAAAATTGTATCTTCAAGGTCAAAAGTCTATGTCAAGGTCAATACTTGAATTAAGTGGGCTTATTAGTTTTCTTTATTCAGGCAAATATGATACATGTATTTCATAACTCAAAATTACATTTTTCAAGGACTGTAAAATCTCAAGGTCAGTGTCAAAGCCAATATCTCATTTCAAATCTTCTCCCTAGTTATGCTGTGTTTGGAATTGGAGGATTATTTTCGCGCTTTTTACTACATAGATTAAATAAAATTCCGGAATTCATTAGAGGGGGGGGGGGGGGGGTAAAGTGGATATATAGCAGTTTTTCCACGGATGAAATCTACTATAACATGGGGGAAAATCAATCTACTATATAGTAGAATTTCCCCCGAAAAAGCCACTATATAGCCATTTTTCCGTGGGGAAGATGGCTAGAGGGAAAGACTACTATATATAACACCGGTATGCCAGAGCATGTACTAATGTTTTGGATCTTCATAGTAGAAATTTACAAATTACGAAGAAACTTTTAGGTCAAGGTTTTCGCTTGGCTTGGTACTTGGACAAATCTATAGCCTTGTACCAGTACATTCGTAAGAATTGCACTCTGACTGACTGTGATGAAAGGACTCCATTACTGGCCATGTCCAAACCTTTTTAGAGAAGACAGGGCCGCGACCACCTGTCCTCTCTGAATCTCAGTCCGACTCCTCGAGTGTTCACATGCATGAGCTCGCTTACAACCGGCAGAGCACGGACTGTATTCCGTATGCCTTCTGATTTTGATATCCACTTACATATCCATCTGTGTATTTCTTGGTCCTCTGCGTCATGCTGTCTGTTTGTATGTTCATCTTACAGTGAGGATGTTATTCAACACCACAATTGTGCATTCTTCGAGACCTGTGGGTAATCGGAAAAGTTGTAGGGTTGTGCGCACTTAATCCGGATAACCACCCCTTCTGCTACTGGCGTGGCAGATGGTGGTCCTAAGTCGGCACAGATTGCCCATTTGTCTCGTTGGTTTATGTGTAATCATTTGTATTTGGTGTTTCTGTGTGATTTGGTGTTCCTTGTACCTTTTACGTCTCTTTCTGTGCGTCACAGTGTCTGCTCTGTGTTTTGCATTGGGTGTTTTGGGGTTTTGCTTTGGGTATTGCAACCAGGTATTGTTGGAGATCCCCTCCCTTTTTTATTTTGAAGGTCTGCACAACTTTAGACAAGTGCAGATCTAGAGGGAGGCGTCGGGGGGGGGGGGGGGGGGGGGGGGTCTGGACACCTCCTTAACCCCACCCCTCTCCTTTCATCGCTTTTTCCGATTGGAATATGCCAACTATGCTGATATTTCCGTTTCAGTGGGTATGTTTTATTTTCAAAACCCAAAGTTGATGGGTTGGATCCTCCCGTTTTATTTTGCAATCCGGCAATGCAAGTGAGAGGTCACTGACATAGACGGAATTTTAAGAATTTTCTAGCAGAACTTTAATTTATGGCGTAAGAGGCTACCTTGTTGATTTCTCAGGTCGAAGACAAAGGTATAAAACAAACATGGCAAATTGGAATTTGTTACAAACAGTGGCGGATTCAGGGGGGTACGAAGGGGGCGCCCGCCCCCCCCCCCCCCCGGCACTGACCCCAAATTTTCCAAAAACAGGTATATTTTTGCCCATTTTCAGTAAAAATCGGCAAAATTCGCCCCTTGACCCCCCGGCAAAGGGGGCGCTGGACCCGCCACTGACAAAGAACTTCTTTAAATTTTGATTCGATTTCTTATTGGCTGTGGTATAAAATATTAAACACGCGCTTTTGTTTGAGGAGCGACATTCATATCTCTAGGATCAAATGAAAAACCTGTGTCCATCTAAAATATATAATCGCTGCAATAATCTTCGTCACTGTGGTAAAACAACAGATAAATTAACAAATAATTGTTTTTTTTTTTTTATATTTCCTAATAATCAAATTAATAGCAACACCTACGTGTATATAGTTGACCATGAAAAAAGACTGATGTCTTCGACCGCCCCCTTCCCACCGGGAAAAATTATAGTAAAATATAAAACCTTACCTGTGTAGAAACATTGAGATAAAGTTTGATGTACAAAAATCAAAATAAGTAAATTAAGAAATAAAATCATCTCTTCTGTAACAAAAGTTTGGATTTTCCCAATGGATTATCAATTTGTATTGTCGTTCGGACAAAAGACGCGGCTCTCGTAGTCGGTTATCTCGGACTTGCCAGGTGCGTGTTTTGGGAAGTGATTAAAATTACGTCGAATTTTGAGCTCAAATTAGATAAGGAGAAAAATTTTATTTTTACATATCAGAATGCATGTTCTTATCGAAAATTACCCCCGACTTGTTCAGAGATGATATATAACCACAACGAAAAAAAACACCTGTTAGTCAAGTTTGAAAAAAAGGTGGGAGGGTGTTTCAGGCTTCTCAGTTTAAATACCCCTCCCCTGACCGGGCGAATTATAGAGGACGCAGTCCGCGCCGCAGGCGCGGACGTAGTCCTCATCAAGGTAACACGTGTATATATATAGGAAAAATCGTGTTTTTCAATTGAATTCTATGCTATACCTATAGGTTCCAAAACCGTGGTCAATGACGTCATTCTCCCCATTGCCCATTTGATCGGCGTGAAGCGCAAGCTTATTTTTTCGACAATGTCACTTGACGACAGAATGAAACCCATCGATGACCAAGATTTCTCGATCTCCTTTGAATATTCTTCGTTTGGCTTACTCCTCCAGTGTCCCAATGTATGATTTGTACTTTGCTTCACGTAATACTGACATTGCACCATTATTTCCAACATATATCATGTTTAGTCCGAATATCCTCTATGAAAATTACAACGTGACGTCAGCATGCGACGCGACGTCAGCATACAACTTTGTTTCGCGGACTTTCTTTCATCGACAGATCCCTCAGAAAAATCCATGGATAAACTCATAATGCTGGGAGAAAAAAACAAACAAAAAAATATAGGCGCGATCAGCGACTTACCGAACTTCTTTCTGCTTTCGAGGATGGTTTGCAGCTGATATTTTGATACCTATAGATCGAATAATGTGGTTTCTCTCCACATATATAAGATCTACATGTAGAATATACAGGAAATCTATGCAGTGTAAATCCCAACACAAACTTCTAAATGTCTGCTGCCTTTGGTTCTGTTTACAACGCGTCACAACTTACGTCATCATTTACAGTATTTAGTACAAATAGGTCAACACAGCTTGGGCTCTGTTCAAAGCATGAAGTATATTTTTTTCGGTCAGAAATAAGGCTGGGTATTTTTTTTCCCTTGGAGGTAAATCAAAAGCGGATCCAAGGTAGAGGGGTGAAGGCTTCAGCTTTTTTTTTAGAAAGGGGGGGGGTTGATTGAATTCAAAGGGGGGCCGGGGGGCGGACAGGGGGTAGTTTTCTACTAACTTCTCTCCTTCTCTCCCCTGTCCCGCTCCCTTCTCCCACCTCCTAACCTCTCCCTCACTCCCTTCTGCCTCCCTCCAGCTGCCTCATTCCTCCCCCTCCCATTCATCTAAGTGCCTTTTATGGGTAGGGGAGCAGACGGGGTACCCGCTCTCTCCGCCCCCTTATCTCCCCTCCCACACCCTTCCTTCTTCCCCCTCCCTCCCTCTCCCCCTCTCCTTCCTCCCGCCCATCCCCCTCCCTTTCACATTCTTTTAAAGTAAAGGAATGAGCAAGAATTTTGTCTTCAGATACATATATTACATTGGAAAATCATTTACATTATTTAGAAGGGAAAATCCTGTAATACTAATGTTATACTGTACTTAATTTGTAAGTTTTAACCCTCTTTTCCAGATCATCCCATAAAACGATATATTGCTGATAACACTATAGACGGCGCCGAAAAGGAAGTTTTCTCTCTCTTCTATATTTTGAATGCTAATTTTTCCGGTGAAAGTAAAAGGGGAGAGGGGTGGGTGGGTGCAAGGGGGGATACATATTCCTGATACGACAACTGACATTTCATCACCCAATGAAATTTTAAAAGTAAACATTTAAAAGTTTAATTGAATTCATTGAATAATCAAGATACATGTTAATCTTACAATTTATAAATACTTCAGAAAACAGTAAAATTCTTTTTTTCTTTTTTTTAATTTTAATGGTTTGTGCCCACAGTTTCCTTGCCCGAGTTCTCTTTTCCTTGGTTTTCGTCAGGGTCCAAGGAATTAAAATGTATAGATTAAGATGACATCACTTGATCTTTTCTTATCTGTCATTTATGTTTCAAAATTAAGCATTGCGATTTCATGTTTTAACTGATTGTTTTGTGACATTGAGAATTGTTTCCCCGCATTTACGAGTTATGTGCATGCTGTCGATTTAGAAATTGTCTATAATATCCCCTCTCCTGTAGATGATTCTGGATTTAAAGAAAAAAACTAATGTAAGGCTGATAAAGACGGTAAAAATGATGCTGGAAAAAATAACAAGAACACATATTGTATGACATATCTTATTCTTATCAACTTAGTAAGGCACGGTCCATTTGATATTCTGGGGGGGGGGGGGGGGCTTGGGGTTTTTTTCGAAAAAAATAATTTTGCTCTAAATTTTGATGAAAAAAATAAATTTGCTTATGGTGTGACAGAAAAAAATAATCTTGCTCTTACAAGTAATCTGAATTTGAAGAATAGCCATAAAATTAATCGCTTAAAATTCCTGAATTTTTTTCGGCTCGCTTCGCTCGCCACAGTTTTAACTTTCTATGAAAATTTTTTGGCTCGCTTCGCTCGCCATAGTTTTCTTCTGTAATGGCAAGTTGATATTTGAAAATATCAAATGTATGCATGTAACTGAAACAAGGGGCTTCCTTAAATGCTTAAATACATTTTCAATATAAGTTATTACTATCATTTAAGATAAATGTATCACCATAGTGTCTAATTTGGAAATTGGAAGGAGAATTTAATTAAGTTTTTCATAAGTTTTCATTTCTACATGTAAAATCTTGTCTAGAAGACCCATCCCTCAGGCCCTCTTGCATGTTACATGACCTAATATATACATATTGTTCACTGAAATTTAATATATAGCATATTGCAAAAATCTGTTATCTCTCTCAGTTTAGAAGTGAATACAAGTTTTACATACAAATAAAGTAATGTTCAGAGTAATTTAAATAAAAATAAAGA
The DNA here is from genome assembly GCA_033119305.1 of Pinctada imbricata. Taxonomy (NCBI): domain Eukaryota; kingdom Metazoa; phylum Mollusca; class Bivalvia; order Pterioida; family Pteriidae; genus Pinctada; species Pinctada imbricata. The sequence continues at coordinate 57,968,557 of VSWD01000012.1, read as the reverse complement.
ATTTCTATTGAAAAAACACAAACATTCTTAATATTCACATCAATTGTTGTAAAAAAATTTCCTTGCTCCAACTTTGCAAGAAAAAAATAATTTTGCCCCGGTACGTGGCGAAAAAAATAATCTTGCTCCAACAAAAAACCCAAGCCCCCCCCCCCCCCCCCAGAATATCAAATGGACCATGCCTAAAAAAAATATTCAATGATGTATGGTGAAAATTGGGTATTAATTCATTGAAATTATATTTCATCTGCGTCCTCACAATGGCTTTGCCATAATTCATATTAGAGGGAATGCTCTATTCAAAAGTTAAAACGGCATTGGCGTTTTTGGTTTTTTTTGTGTGTGTGTGTTTTTTTTTAAGATTTCTTCTATATTACGAGCGTCTGTGTCGCCGTGGTAACGCAATTTCTTTCCTCCTTAAATTTCAACCAATCAGAAGCTTCGAAATATTTATCTGTACATCCGGGTCTTCGTCCAATAAAACATTTGCAGCCAAATTCAAAAGAGGCAGTAAGTTGAACGAAAACCCTCATCGTGTATGATAAAAATAAGGTCGATGACATTAAAGATAAGTAAGTGGATAAGATATTCTTGAAATTAGTCAACAAACCTTCCTTCGTCAAAGTTCTATTTGGGGTTTGTGGTTTGAAAACGTCTTCATTTTCAGTTTGGAGCCAAGAAATTTCTGAAGAAAAGGTTGATTAGCCTATCTGATAATCTGCTCGACTCTCTGACTAAAAACGTGAAAATCATATTTATTCAGTTTGATGAAAATAAATGCAAATGACGTTATTGAATCCATAGTTTGAAAGAAGGTTCATTTTTAGGCGTTAAAAGCCTATATCTCGAACTTCCTCTGATCCTTGAACCCTGCGGTGCGTTCCTTTATGCGGATTGTTCCAGAACAACCCCATTCTGATCATAAGGGAAAAATTGTACCGAATGACTTCATCATAGCAACACTGAATGCAGGCGAATTTTGAAATTCACCAAAATCGAAAATAAAGTCGTAAATTGATGTTGAAATCATTGGATTTGTACTTATTTTGTTATATGTTTGTTGTTTCTTGTGACATACATAACAAATTTTCCTTTTATACTAATATCTCAAGCACATCATGTAAGGGGGTTGCAGATTTTTGTTGTCTTGCAGTGATTCATTTTGAAAATTGTTTGAATCATGAATGGGTACAGCGTACCCGTTCAGCAGAAATCAAATTCAGTGGTTCAGATTTGAAATTATAAATGGCCTCTCCATGTACTTTGTTGTTTAGGAATAGGATATTGAAAGCAAATTACTGATTGGTTTCAAAGACTATACAACCCATCCGCTTTCGTAATAAACATGATAAATGTATTTCCCAGCAATTCTTTGATCTAGCAAGTTTGAGAAATACCCAGTATATTAACCTTTGCATACAATTTCACACTTTTGATGTTACTAGTAACAATGAATATAATATGTGAAGTCGCAAGAAAATTTACCAATTCTATTAAAGTATACAGCTGAATAAAAGCGAAATGTGACATGTTTATATTTCTATAACTTTGACACAAATCGGCAAATGCACGCATGAATACCTACCATTATCTACATGTAAACTAAACAGCATCACATTGCTCACAATGGTCATCGTAATGACGATTGTGCTAAGTAGACCGACATTTCATCCTTACATAAAAAAATCAATACCGAGATTAAGAATTGCAACCGCTCGACAGGTGTGAGGCAGGGATTAATCTACCTCTGCGTCCTGCGTCTCTGACGCATAAAAAATGCCAAGAACCCATTGATTCCCGATCGCTGTGTCCCACCATACGCATTATTCACTTTCATATAATGCGTCCCCTTTAGTTCATAGTTTACATAAAACTTTCAAAGTCGAGAAACTGGAAGTGTATTAGCTAGTGTTGTACATCGGAAGACTTTTAATAATCCATTATGGGAAAATAATCGGAAAGAGTAAACCGATCGATTATTGATTTAAATCGGAAAACAAAAGTCCATGCAAAATGGAACACAAAAGATAGAAAATTTGTATTTTTCTGCATAAAATTCAGAATACTTTGCTGAAAACAAAATATAAAGCATTCAAAGAATGAAGTAGTGTCCTCCGTAAGGAAGTTTAATATAATAAATAACAATGAACACTCTATATCCACAAATTTTCGGCCACTTGGCCTTTATCAAGTGGAAAAGCACGAAAAGTGGTTTTCCACTTGATAAAGGCCAAGTGGCTGAAAATTTGTGAAAATACAGTGTTCATTATAAAGAATTCAATTGATCATTATCATTCAGATTCGGATGAACAGGTTATATATACAACATATTTAGGAAAAATTCTTCCATGGTAAACTTTGTAGGATAATATGAATCAATCAATTCAAGTCGTAAGATTAGTAAGTACTGTCTTCGTACACCATATACATTTAGATTTCACGTAATACTATACACATGTATGAAGCCTCACTTGCGTAAATAACGCAACTAAATACACAATAAACTCCTTAATTTGGCAAATTTGCTTATTAAATTGAAGTTTGGGAGATAGACGTTTTATTTTTCTGGAACATAACGATCGCGCGGACATAAAACGCCACAAGCCATTCATATCACTTGAATTCGCGAACTTAAGACACCGCGATGGTTTATAGTACTTGGAACCCACAAAATTCTGCTGGGACCCATTGTTTTGGCTCGGGATCCATTGGTCAAATTTCATCGGGTCCATAGGACCCATTTAGATCAAATTGTAGATTAATCTCTGTGTTAGGGTAAATTTAGGGGTCTAATCCTCATTGGAATAAATTAGCATGTTGAGTGACTATTTCACACAAGTGACCCCAAGGGTTAGCATTTTACCTTTGTACATTTGTACATATTCTCATGCGTACTCATGACGCGCTCGACAGAAATCAATGGGTTTTTAGCTCACCTCGACGAAGTTGAGTGAGCTTATGCTATAACCCCACGCGTCCGCGTCCGGTTAAGAAGTTTGGGGTAGCTCAGTATCTGACAAAGTACTGATGCTACAGTAACCAAACTTGCACAAGTGATTCATCTTTGGATGCTGAGGTGAACCCATGCATCGAATGCAGCATCTGACCTACATTTTCCGCTTGAGTGACTTGGTAAAGAAGTTTGGGGTAGCTCAGTATCTGACAAAGTACTAATGCTACAGTAACCAAACTTGCACAAGTGATTCATCTTTGGATGCTGAGGTGAACCCATGCATCGAATGCAGCATCTGACCTACATTTTCCGCTTGAGTGACTTGGTTAAGAAGTTTGGGGTAGCTCAGTATCTGACAAAGTACTAATGCTACAGTAACCAAACTGACACAAGTGATTCATCTTTGGATGCTGAGGTGAACCCATGCATCGTATGCAGCATCTGACCTACATTTTCCGCTTGAGTGACTTGGTTAAGAAGTTTGGGGTAGCTCAGTATCTGACAAAGTACTGATGCTACAGTAACCAAACTGGCACAAGTGATTCATCTTTGGATGCTGAGGTGAACCCATGCATCGTATGCAGCATCTGACCTACATTTTCCGCTTGAGTGACTTGGTTAAGAAGTTTGGGGTAGCTCAGTATCTGACAAAGTACTGATGCTTCAGTAACCAAACTTGCACAAGTGATTCATCTTTTGATTCTGAGGTGAACCCATGCATTGGATGCAGCATCTGACCTATATTTTCCGCTTGAGTGATTTGGTTAAGAAGTTTGGGGTAGCTCAGTATCTGACAAAGTACTAATGCTACAGTAACCAAACTTGCACAAGTGATTCATCTTTGGATGCCGAGATGGACCCATGCATCGGATCCAGCATCTGACCTACTTTTTCCACTTGAGTGATTTCACTCTTAAAAGCCAATATTGAGCAAAGTATAAGTGCTACATGTACCAAACTTGCATATTGGATGTATCTTTGATCAAACTTTCATAAAATGACCTTGACCTACTTTTTCCGCTTGAGTGATTTTGCCTTTAAAAGCCAATATTGAGCAAAGTATAAGTGCTAGATGTTCCAAACTTGCATATTAGATGTATCTTTGATCAAACTTTCATAAAATGACCTTGACCTACTTTTTCTGCTTGAGTGGTTTTGCCTTTAAAAGCCAATATTGAGCAAAGTATAAGTGATACATGTACCAAACTTGCATATTGGATGTATCTTTGATCAATCTTTCATAAAATGACCTTGACCTACTTTTTCCGCTTGAGTGATTTTGCTCTATAAAGCCAATATTGAGCAAAGTATAAGTGCTAGATGTTCCAAACTTGCATATTAGATGTATCTTTGATCAAACTTTCATAAAATGACCTCGACCTACTTTTTCGGCTTGAGTGATTTTGCTCTATAAAGCCAATATTGAGCAAAGTATAACTGCTACATGTACCAAACTTGCATATTGGATGTATCTTTGATCAAACTTTCATAAAATGACCTTGACCTACTTCTAATCACTTGAGTGATTTTGCCTTTAAAAGCCAATATACATGTACTAAGAAATATGTTTGAATTGAATTTTGCTGTCACGAGGTGAGCTTCGTAATGCTGAGGTGAACCCATGCATCGGATGCAGCATCTGACCTACATTTTCCGGTTGAATGACTTTGTCAATGTCTGGTTAAAGTTTTTGGGGTAGTTCAGTATCTGACAAAGTACTGATGCTACAGTAACCAAACTTGCACAAGTGATTCATCTTGGGATGCTGAGATGAACCCATGCATTGGATGCAGCATCTGACCTTCATTTTCCGGTTGAATGACTTTGTCAATGTCTGGTTAAAGTTTTTGGGGTAGTTCAGTATCTGACAAAGTACTGATCCTACAGTAACCAAATTTGCAGAAGTGATTCATCTTGGGATGCTGAGGTGAACCCATGCATCGGATGCAGCATCTGACCTACTTTTTCCGCTTGAGTGATTTTGCCTTATCAGGCCAATATTGAACAAAGTATAAGTGCTACATGTACCAAACTTGCATATTGGATGTATCTTTGATCAAACTTTCATAATATGACCTTGACCTACTTTTTCCACTTGAGTGATTTTGCCTTATCAGGCCAATATTGAGCAAAGTATAAGTGCTACATGTACCAAACTTGCATATTGGATGTATCTTTAATCAAACTTTCATAAAATGACCTCAACCTACTTTTTTCGCTTGAGTGATTTTGCCTTTAAAGGCTAATATTGAGCAAAGTATAAGTGCTACATGTACCAAACTTGCATATTGGATGTATCTTTGATCAAACTTTCAAAAAATGAACTTGACCTACTTTTTCCACTTGAGTGATTTTGCCTTTAAAAGCCAATATTGAGCAAAGTATAAGTGCTACATGTACCAAACTTGCATATTGGATGTATCTTTGATCAAACTTTCAAAAAATGAACTTGACCTACTTTTTCCACTTGAGTGATTTTGCATTTAAAGGCCAATATTGAGCAAAGTATAAGTGCTATATATACCAAACTTGCATATTGGATGTATCTTTGATCAAACTTTCATAATATGACCTTGACCTACTTTTTCCACTTGAGTGATTTTGCCTTATCAGGCCAATATTGAGCAAAGTATAAGTGCTACATGTATCAAACTTGCATATTGGATGTATCTTTAATCAAACTTTCATAAAATGACCTCGACCTACTTTTTTCGCTTGAGTGATTTTGCCTTTAAAGGCTAATATTGAGCAAAGTATAAGTGCTACATGTACCAAACTTGCATATTGGATGTATCTTTGATCAAACTTTCATAAAATGACCTTGACCTACTTTTTCTGCTTGAGTGATTTTGCCTGTAAAGGCCAATATTAAGCAAAGTATAAGTGCTACATGTACCAAACTTGCATATTGGATGTATCTTTGATCAAACTTTCATGAAATGACCTTGACCTACTTCTAATCACTTGAGTGATTTTCTTAATATACATGTACTTAGAGGTATGTTGAAATTGAACTTTGCTGCCGCGAGGTGAGCTTCGTAATCTTTGATTACACTATGTTTAAAAGTTTTTATTCATCCCTTGTTCACTTCAAGCAAATCTATAGATTACCAGTGTTAATAAATGATCCTTTAGGGTTATACTTTGGTGAAAATTTGTTCTAAAATTTTCCCAATTTTAGCAAAATGTCGCAAATTTTCCCAAACGAGACAGGCACAGGCACCTTCCCCCCCCCCCCCCCCCCAAAAAAAAACCCCTGGGTGCCTGTCAAAACTGGGAAAATTGTTGTTTATCAAAAGTATATTATTATTAACTGGTAGAAAAGGGATACTTTTTTGACTCCCAAAATCCCTGACTGACAGTGTTCAGGAAAAACTTTTGAATAACATAGACAACAGGGCCACATGATTTGAAATTCATGTGGCCCTTCACCAAATCACCTAGACGGTAAAACCGAATGAAATTTCATGAATTCTTTGAAAAATAAACTCATAAACTTTATTTAAGAAGATTGTGTGATTGTTAATTTATACGGTATTATTCATCATTCATGTTCATATTGAAGTTGACTAGCTTACAAGCAAGTTCTGACTGTTCATTGCCACTTTCAAATAGAATCTGTGTCTTCATAATTCGCTTCCCTGAAAAGTGTAATCTGAGTCCATTCAACTACAAGTGTCTATATGGACGAAAATGAGAGGACGAACAGTTTTGAGAAATATTTCAGTGTTGACTCTCTACTTTGTAGTGTCTTGGGCACTGTTCAAAACACTCAATGAGAGACCGACTTTGAAAGAAAGTTCGTACTTCCGAATTGGAGGGGGACTAAAACAAAATAAGATGATCTGTGCTAAGAAGAGAATATAAATGTCCAACATGGGCTGAGAATGTCATTGGACACATGGAATTTTACCGTGGATCGAAGACGGAACTGTCTTTCACCATCTTTGAATAATAGAGTAATTAATTTTTGATGGATTTTATTTGAGTACAGTTACCGATATGATGTTGCAAAATTTACAAAGCAAATCTGTCTGTGTTGAAATGAATTCATGTGGCCCGACTTATATTCACGCAGCATTTTGCAGCCGGGCCATGGTTTTTCACGCACACTGGACTGATATTTAGAATGTTTTTTTTCCTTTATTTACAGGTGAATGTTGATAGTCTAAAAATTTGCAGAAGAGAACGTTCTTAATGTCCTATTTATTTCCTTAAAAACCTGGTGGCAGGAAAAGTGTAGCAAGCTGCCGTTGAGTTTTCTTTCCAAATATACCAACTTAGATATAAAGACTCGAAAAGACAGGGATATCTCATAATGGATACAGTACCGAAGCGTGTGTTGAAACCTGTGAATTCAGATAGACAGGAATCACAACAGATGGTGAAAAAGCCGGGGGTGTTGGCTGAAAATCAGAGTTTGTCCTCCGAAAATAATGCTGGAGCCCCACCCAAAAGGTAAATCCTGATCTTATACATGTAAAAGCTCTTAACTGATTCCAATTCTGGCCTTATGCATGGATCTAGAAAAAATTCATGTTGGAAAGTGGGGGGTTGAAGTTTTCCAGTCAGAAACAACCTTTAGAGGCCTCTCTGCCTCTAAAAGTGTACACGTAGGTGAGCCAGTATGTACATTTTTGTACCATCAAGTCTTGGAAAGTATTTCCATTCAATAATTTGCAGTCAATAACTGTACATATGGTTATTTTCTCTGGGGGAAATTTTCACAAAATAACAAAAGCAACAGTGCGCGTAGGGGTTATTTTGGCGAAATTGGGAGTATTCCCTTAGTCTTTTTTACAGGTTATAATTTTAACATGGGGGTTATTTTCACACTAATAATACAATTGCGAAAATTTCCACGTTTTACATGTATACATAAGTTGTCTTCACAAAGAATAAATTGATTTGTTAGTTGTTTCTAGTCCTACCTGATACATAGTACCATATATTTGTACAATAGTGTTACTTTGTTGTCTTCACAAGGAATAAGTTGATTTGTTTGTTGCTCCTACCTGATACATTGTACCATATATTTGTTGTTACAATGTATACATACTGTGCTCGTCTTTTTTAGGCCAAGATGGTCTCTGGATGATTTTGATATCGGCAAACCACTGGGAAAAGGAAAGTTTGGAAGTGTGTATCTAGCACGGGAAAAGGAAACCAAATATATAATTGCACTAAAGGTACACACTATTTTATTTTACTATAGTTTGATATGTTCATGTATGAATTATACTAAAAATCCTGATCATTTGTAAGTGAAAAGTTAAGAACTGAGATACTTTCTTCAATATTATTAGAATACTGTACAGTGTTGTCAGACTGTTGTGTCCAATATGGAATTGGAAAAATATTGTAGGAGTCTATGATGTAAAAAATAACGTATTTGACAAGATGTCAAATGCGACGAGTCAATTCATACATGTACGGGATTTTTGTATGTCATAGACGAGATGATATAAACAAATATTTGTACTAAATCTATCGAAATCAGTTAAGAGTAGAACATTTTTAGCTCTACCTGTCTATGACCAGTCGAGCTTATGCGATCGCCCTGTGTCCGGCGTCCTGCGTCTGTCCGTTAAACATTTCTTGTGGTTTCTAGTCCTCTGAAACTGTTGGTGATGGAAAGTTAATTCTTTTTGCAACATGATTGGTCTATGGTCTAGTTGTGCACCTGATATTTTGTTTAAGCCCCTGACCCCCAGGGTCTTAGAAAATGGGTGTGGTCATTTTCTCCTATATAACTCCATTGTAATCTTGTGGTCACCATTTCTCAGAAAGTATAAATGATAGAAAGTTAATCCTTTTTGCAATATTAGAGGTCTATGATCTAGGTGTGCACCTGATATTTCATCTAAGCCCCTGACCCCTGGGGTCTTAGGAAATGGGTGTGGTCATTTTCTTCTATATATACTCTATGTAATCTTGTTGTCACCACTTCTCAGAAAGTATAAATGATAGAAAGTTAATTCTTTTTGCAATGTTAAAGGTTGATGATCTAGCTGTGCACCTGATATTTCATCTGAGCCCCTGACCCCCAGGGTCTTAGAAAATGGGTGTGGTCATTTTCTCCTATATAACTCTATGTATTCTTGTGGTCACCATTTCTCAGAAAGTATAAATGATACAAAGTTAATTCTTTTTGCAATATTAGAGGTCTATGATCTTGGTGTGCACCTGATAAATCATCAGAAAGCATAAATAATAAAAAGTTAAATCTTTTTGCTATATTATATGTCTATGATTGAGTTGAGCACAAGCTATGTTGTTAGAGCCCCTGACCACCAGGGTCTTAGAAAATGGGTGTGGTGTTTTCCTCTCGTGTAACATTGTATAATCTTGTGGTTACCATTTCTCAGAAAGGGTAAATGATAGAAAGTTAATTCTTTTTTGCAATGTTCAAGGACTATGAGTTAATTGTACACCTGAAGTTTTGTTTGAGCCCCTTACCCCAGGGTTTTAGACATTGGGTGTGGTCACTTTCTTCTTTATATGCAACTCAATGTAATCTTGTGGTCACTATTTCTCAGAAATTATAAATACACAGGATTATACAGGGTTACACTTTTTCAGCCCCTTACCCTTGGGTCTTAGAAAATAGTTATGTCATTTAGTTATGTATTTTACTAAACAACCAGGAGAGCTTCAGTCTCGTCAGAGACTTCTAGTTTTTGTCTCTTGTCTGTATATAAATAGTCTGGTAGTAGTACATGCATATCTTAGATAGGATAATTTACCTCAAAGTAAATGATTAAGCGAAAACAGCCAGTGTCTACTACCCAAATAACTTATGAATAATGGAAAATTTGAGGAATGGATTTACGGTGCTTGTTAAGGCCCTTGTGAAATATTATTAATACAAGTCATATTACAGGTACTATTCAAGTCACAACTGCAGAAGTCGGGTGTCGAACATCAGTTACGGAGAGAAATCGAGATTCAGTCACATCTACGTCATCCTAATATACTCCGTCTTTATGGATACTTCCACGACAAATCTAGAGTTTACCTAATACTGGAGTTTGCTCCCAAAGGAGAGTTATACAAAGAACTACAGAAAAATGGGAGATTTGATGAGAAAAGGACGGCCACAGTAAGATTCTATTTTCTTGAAATTTTTTACCCTTAAGGTTTTTCCCAGTCTTCATGAAAACATTAGCCTCAGGACAAATTGTACTCGCTAATTCATTGATTTTTTTACTAGCAAATTGGGGCCGAATTTCGGCCCTTTCCCATTGCTAAATTCCCACTATTTTCCCCCAGAAAGTGATCCTTCATTACGGATGTGAAATGAGAAACAGGGTTTCATTCTAATCTTTAGAACAAGTGCCTTGTATTACCAAATACCTATTCCTTGCTTTCAGTATATGAACCAGATGTTTAGTGCAATGATCTACTGTCATGAAAAGAAGGTTATACATCGTGATATTAAACCAGAAAATTTACTCATGGGGATTACCGGAGAGTTGAAAATAGCCGATTTTGGATGGTCTGTACATGCACCATCATCTAGGTAAGGCTTTTCCAAATATTAATCAGAAAAATAACGGTCTTAAGTTAGCTGCTTTTATACAATATTACAAGTGTATGTATTTTTGTCCCTGAGAAGTTAACCTTGTGCAGATCTTTTCAAGAGTTTGTAGTTAGACTTTCATCTTTTACACATTTGATCTTACTTTAATGTTGAATTTTTAATTTGTGTCCTTGACATTGTTTAGAGACTGAATTAACCAAAACATGCTAAGCTCTGCATGCCCAGAAGACAGTGAACTTGGGTCAATCTAAAAGATATTTTTAGTCCCCTACCGGCAACGCCGAAGGGGACTCTTAGTTTCCTCTCGGTCTGTCTGTCTGTCCGTCCGTCTGTCCGTCTGTCCGTCTGTCCCATTTTCAGTTTTCCGGACTTTTTTTCGCTGTAGTTGCATATATTGAACTGATTTTTGGTATGTGGATATATCTCAATGTGATACAGATCAAGTTTGAGTTTGGTCTTGATTGACCTAATTTTACAAGAGTTATGGCCCTTGGACTTAGCAAATTTTATGAAAATTTCAGTTTTCCAGACTTTTTTTCGCTGTTGTTGCATATATTGAACTCATTTTTGGTATGTGGATATATCTCGATGTGATACAGATCAAGTTTGAGTTTGGTCTTGATTGACCTAATTTTACAAGAGTTATGGCCCTTGGACATAGCAAATTTTATGAAAATTTCAGTTTTCCAGACTTTTTTTCGCTGTTGTTGCATATATTGAATTCATTTTTGGTATGTGGATATATCTCGATGTGATACAGATCAAGTTTGAGTTTGGTCTTGATTGACCTAATTTGACAAAAGTTATGGCCCTTGGACTTAGCAAATCTTATGAAAATTTCAGTTTTCCAGACTTTTTTTTGCTGTTGTTGCATATATTGAACTCATTTTTGGTATGTGGATATATCTCAATGTGATACAGATCAAGATTGTGTTTGATTTTGATTGACCTAATTTTGCAAGAGCTATGGCCCTTGAACTTAGTAAATTTTATGAAAATTTCAGTTTCCGGACTTTTCTTTGGTTCCATTGCAAATAATGCACTGATTTTTGGTATAGGAGTTTTAGTTTGTTTTCCATTGGCCTATTTTTACAAAAGTTATGGCCCTTGGACTTACATGTAGCAAATTTCATGAAATTTTCAGTTTTCTGAACTTTTTCATGCCTTTTATTGCAGATAATGAACTGATTTTTTGTATGTAAATACAGTATTGTGTGATGCAGATCAAATTCAAGTTTAATGTAGATTGACTAATTTTCACTAGAGTTATGTCCCTTGGACTTCGCAAATTTCGTGAATTCAGTTTCTCAGACTTCTCTTGGCTGTTGTTGCAGATAATGAATTGATGAACAGAGATGCAGGACATAAATTTATGCCACCGGTAGGGGACTTATATCGCACAGCGATCATTACATTTTATTTTACCTTGAATGTTTAAATTTTATGTACATGTACATCTTTTAGAATGTCAGAAGAACAACTCTCTTAAACTATGTACATGTATTAATTAATAATAATATGTATAACTTTTCTAGGAGAACAACTCTATGTGGTACATTGGATTACCTTCCCCCAGAAATGGTCGAGGGACGATCTCACGACGAAAAAGTAGACTACTGGAGTCTTGGTATATTAATGTACGAGTTTCTTGTGGGTAAACCTCCGTTTGAAGCTGAGACAAACACAGAGACTTACAGACGAATCACAAAAGTAGATCTTCATTTTCCTTCCTACGTATCAGAAGGCGCTCGGGACCTTGTTTCTAAGGTAGGCTAGGAAATAATTAGGCTAGGAAGGAATTGAGCATGCAGTATTGATGATTTTTCTAGATCTTGTATAAATGATTAGATGTTTCCTTATTGTTTCTGATAGATAAGGGTGAAACGATACGCCAAAAGTGTATCGCGATATATTGCAGTATTTCATTAGAAATATTGCTATGTATTGTTTCAATTCATTTCCATCAATTTTTAAAAATTATGTAAAATCGCGTTCCTCTTTGTATGTTTGTCCATTGTGCTCATGTTCATGTTAATGGCATTTGCTCGATAGAAACGAACACAAGTCATTGAGCATATCAGTTGTGAGCGAATTGAACTATGAGTATCCTGTTTTCAATCGAACTGATTAAAATCAAAGTGATTTAATGATTTATTCATCTAATCCATAAGGGCGCTATATATTGTGATACACATTTTGTATCGCAATATCTTATATTGTTACACCCCTACTGATAGATAGAAAGTTTGATTTGTGCCAGTAGTAAAAATTTTGAAAATTAATGTGGAAGAAATAGAAATTTAAAATCTTGAAAAAGGTATAGAGTTTGACATTTGAAAAATGTTGCAAAAAGTAAAAAAAAAAATTAAAGTGGAAAAAGAATTTTTGAAATGTGGAAAAAGTTGAATTTTTGAAATGTTGAAAAAACTTAAAACTTGAGGAAGCTTGCTGATACCCTCGGATGCCAAACTCATACAGTAATAAATACCGGTACAGTGAACATTCACTTAGTATGATTTGTAAAGAAATTAGATGGTAGGATTCTAATCCAAATGCGTTGTCTTTATTTCAGCTTTTACGTCATAACCCAAATCAAAGAATAAATCTAAAGGAGGCTTTGGAACATCCGTGGATCAAAGAAAACAGCCGAATACTTAACAAAGAACGAACAACATCATCTTCCTCCTCAAGAACAGATTCATCGTCCTCCGTAAGCTAAAACCGTGGAATTTGTCGTTACTATGGGACAGGTGCTTTCAGATTTGCATTTTTGCAGTCAAAATTACATAACGTGCTCATGTGGTGATCTATTATTAGGTATGGAACTCCTCAAGTCCATAAAATAACAAGTAATTTCTCTGAACTTACAATTTTTTTCCGTTTGTTGTATTTTATCATAACAATATATTTCAGGCTTTCTCAGGTTTGAAGTGACTGTGTTCATTGAACTTTAGCATTGAGAAGAATTATTGTATACAATACAAGGTTGAGATTTCCTACGTGTAACTTGTACGTGTACTTCTACTCTGGTCCGCTATTGTGACGTCATCATTTATTGCGTTTGACGTCATTTGATTTACAAGGTACACGTTGCCAGTGAATGTGTAAAGTGCGAGTTACACGTAGGTCTTTACTTCAAGGTATTTCATCCCCTTTATTTAATTAAGTAGTATAAAAAGTATGGCATTCAATTAAGAATGATTTCAAGTTTCTATTTCAATGTAGATTTAACCGAAATTAATGTTCCTTTTGAATTTAACCTTTCCAAAAGTCATCTCAAATTCGCTAAGATTTTACAAGTATGCGTATTGGTCTTTGAAAAGAAATCTCAACACCAATAACGTGTAGTTCAACTTGTACACTAGACGTACCCGTACAAGTTACACGTAGGAAATCTGAACCTCTCTATTCTCTCCATATCACTATGTAGTATGTGGTACTCTGTCTGTGGTTTAAATCTGAGAGACATCAAACTTTGAATTGAAAGCTGTCAACTTTGTGTATGAACTGTGTCTTACATGTTCTTGTTTGCAACAAGGCTCCAAAGGTTAACCTTATGACCTTTTGACCAAATAGGCAAATTTGCAATGGTTGCATTGTTATTTCACCACCACATTTTTCCTTGCAATATTTTTATGACATTTTGATAATCATGAGAGTTGAATGTGAGTTAGTATGTACACAATGTTCTCATACAGTTTGTAATTACACGTGTGTGAGTTTATTTATGTCTCCATATCTTACATGTATAATACATATACTGGACAGGGTCACCGTGTGACGGTGGCTGTTGTGTAGTCTCAGTGTGCGAAATTAACGGTGGCCCGATGGCCAATGTCTACAGTAAATTGGATCGGTCTATAGCGATAAAAAATGCCATAGACCAACTTGTCTATAGGAAATTCGAGCATTTTTAGAAATATTAGCGTTGTAAACTTAAAACAGCATTCCACAAAATTGTATTAGTACAAATGAAGGAAAATAATGAAATGATCAGAAAAATTATTTGAGATTGAAAATGTGTATTATCAAATAAAATGCATCAAAGATTAGATTTTAGGCCCGGTCTTTTTATTTTGGTCTACAGGAAATTTCTGTGGTCTATAGGAACTGAAATTACTGTAGACCGAATGTCTATAAGACTTTAAAAGTCAATTTCACACACTGTAGTCTGGTTGGGGACATCCCTTATCAATTTTATGAATGTACTGACAGAATGTTTATCTAACAGCACTATCAATTGCAATGTAAATTTTGTATAACATAGAAAGTGCTATAACACAGGGAATAATTTTGTTCAGTATCTGTTGCTCATATGTCCTTAAAGCATGCTGTAAAGACACCAAGTAAAGGTCAAGATCACTGGAATGACAAGGTTGTTATATTAAAAAATCAAACTTCAGAATTGCGACACATGTGCCTTGAGCATGGTACATGTATTGATCAAATTCTATGCTAATGTACAGAAGAAATAGTACTAGAATATTCTTCTCTTTTCTAACCCCCTATCAACTTTCATTAGGTTTTATTATCATTTTCCAATTCTTGTCTCCTTTCTTCTTTGCATCAATGTATTAGTACATACATGTATCTTTCATTCCTCTTGTACTAATTAACGTTAGGTTCTCTTTAAGTACACTACAACTACATACCAAATATGTTAAATCTCAGGTCATTGATAAATGCTCAGGCAATGAATGAAGCATTTAAAAGAAATTCAGACAACTTTGATACATTTTGTTCAGTTTTAAGGTGGTCTGAGAGTGGTTAAAGTATTTTATCATTGTCAACACCTTCCAGATTAAGTTTGAAAAAACTTGTATTCTGTAATTATACGGAAATGTACCAAATGTTTCCTTCTTCTATGAATGTGAGTACTTGTATATTGTACATGAGACCTGCAGTTATACGCCAATGATCCTAACAAAAACATGATTGAAATTTTACGGAGTGAGATATGTTACATTTGTATCTGTCTGGTACTAATTTTTAGTTCCCTACAGGCAATGCCGAAGGGGACTCTTAGTTTATTTGCATAGGAACATTCCTGTGGTTATGTTCAGGTGGAAAATGACTAATTTGGAAGTATTTTCCTATACTGAACATGTAAGTTTAAACATTTGTCATTTGGATTTTTACAGAATATGTGCTATTGTATAATTGATGCTCCATCTTTATAATGTACATGTATTAATGATATGTGATGTGCTGATTATTATATTTAGATGAATATTTATCGAGGACTTTTCTTTTTTGATGCTATTTATTTATAAAACCCCAAGATGTGGGAATAGCTTGGTGACACTGATGTAGCAAAGTGACCAGACCAGGCGAAGCTAAATCAATCAAATGACTGAGAAGAGTCAATTAAATTTTAATTTAGATAGAATATAAATTGCATGTATAGTAATTTTAAATAGTGAATATTCATTACCAGTTATACATGAATCACCTGGACATAATTAAAGTCTTCAGTTGACCAGTTGAAAATAAGCTCTGCCCGGTCAGGTTAGTTTGCTACGACAGTGTGATGAAATGTTAACTACAGGGCACCAGCATATTGGTTTGTCCTGAATGACTTTCATAGCTAAAGTTAAGCCAAGAACAAATTGGCATACTTGACCTTGTCTTTCTGTCTAGATGCTGTAAGGTCAAGGTCATATAAAGGTCAAGGACTACATTTATGTAGAGATGCAGTGATTGGTATGTTGGATTATGGACCCATAGATTTTGGGTTCCAACATGGCCATGGTCTGCTTGGCCATCCCGATTATTATACTCCTCATTCTTTGCCACCTAATTGCCCATAAGGGACATTTGTAGATTTACACTCAAATAATGGTTGTATCTGATAAAGGTAGTTTACCATGACGAGATCATCCATTGATAGGGTGAGGGCATGAAAAATAGCAATCTGACAATGCTGTTATACTCGAGTCTCCCATTTCAAATTAGTTTCAGCCTATTACATAGCAGTTTTGTGGCTTTTATATCATCTTCACAGATTTGCCAAGAAATGTGGCAATCAAGGGGCTTGGATTGGTCAACTCAGTTTACTTCTCTTCAACCAATTACAAATAACTTTATGAAACCTAAAAGGAAGTAAGTACTCAATTTCCTGTACCAAATCTGTCAACAAATATGACTGCTGAGGGCTTTAGATTTAGTATGCTGCTTTCTCTCGTTATGATGGCTCAAGTACTTGTATATACTGGAGGATTAAAGTCATAAATTGAGGATATTTCATGATAGTTTAAAAATTTGAGGTCATGATGGAAATTTCTACAGGCCAGTGACAAAGTATTCTCCCACTGTGGACTGGTATATACATGGAAACGTTAGGAAAGAAAACTTTCCCACACGTCTTTTCACTGTTACATCAATTGTGGCGTCATACACGACTACTGTGTTAGCCAATCAAAATTAAAAAAAAATAGTACATAATAAAAATTAAGTTTTTCAGCACTTTTGGACACTGGGAAAAAAATAATCCATCACGAGATGTAATCAGGGACACAGAAATCCAACCAGAGTCAGAGTGTCCAAGCCTTGTAGATTCTATTAATCCCCAAATGTAACTATGCTTTGTAGGCAACACAAATAGTCAAATTCTTCTTCATCATTTCCACAAAATATTTAAGTCCATACAAGAGTTAAAAGAAATGGATCTGAACATGGCATACCACTCCTATTGCACTGTAACCTTGTGAACTTGGATTAAGGTCAATACACAATATTTTGATTTTGCAAAAATTTTGAATTCTGTATTTGTACCCAAGTTAAAAAGTTGCAATCTGAACACAATGGATGGACAGAAGGACAAAGGAAGACACAGATTCTGATACACATGTACATGTATCTCCAAACATTAGTGTAATAACAAAGCAATAAATATAAAGTATGGTATTTTCATGATGTACTTTATTTCTATGATTTGGTTCATATCGATAATTTTACCTGATGTGATACAAGAAACAACCAATAGTAAACATGATAGAGATGAAACAATACACGATATTGGAAAAGCGAAATTTGTACAAATACATTCTATAGAACAAACATAGCACTGCTGACTTTGTACAGCCTTACTGTCACAATTCTATAGAACAAACATAGTACTGATGACTTTGTACAGCCTTACTGTCACAATTCTATAGAACAATCATAGCACTGATGACTTTGTACAGCCTTACTGTCACAATTCTATAGAACAAACATAGAACTGATGACTTTGTACAGTCTTACTGCCACAATTCTATAGAACAATCATAGCACTGATGACTTTGTACAGCCTTACTGTCACAATTCTATAGAACAAACATAGCACTGATGACTTTGTACAGCCTTACTGTCACAATTCTATAGAACAAACATAGTACTGATGACTTTGTACAGCCTTACTGTCACAATTCTATAGAACAAACATAGCACTGATGACTTTGTGCCTTCACAATTCTATAGAACAAACATAGTACTGATGACTTTGTACAGCCTTACTGTCACAATTCTATAGAACAATTATAGCACTGATGACTTTGTACAGCCTTACTGTCACAATTCTATAGAACAAACATAGCACTGATGACTTTGTACAGCCTTACTGTCACAATTCTATAGAACAAACATAGTACTGATGACTTTGTACAGCCTTACTGTCACAATTCTATAGAACAAACATAGTACTGATGACTCTGTACAGCCTTACTGTCACAATTCTATATAACAAACATAGTACTGATGACTTTGTACAGCCTTACTGTCACAATTCTATAGAACAAACATAGAACTGATGACTTTGTACAGCCTTACTGTCACAATTCTATATAACAAACAGCAATGATGACTTTGTACAGCCTTACTGTCACAATTCTACAGTTTGTATAGAACAAACATAGCACTGATGACTTTGTACAGCCTTACTGTCACAATTCTATAGAACATAGTACTGATGACTTTGTACAGCCTTACTGTCACAATTCTATAGAACAAACATAGTACTGATGACTTTGTACAGCCTTACTGTCACAATTCTATATAACAAACATAGCACTGATGACTTTGTACAGCCTTACTGTCACAATTCTATAGAACAAACAGCAATGATGACTTTGTACAGCCTTACTGTCACAATTCTATAGAACAAACATAGCACTGATGACTTTGTACAGCCTTACTGTCACAATTCTATATAACAAACAGCAATGATGACTTTGTACAGCCTTACTGTCACAATTCTATAGAACAAACATAGCACTGATGACTTTGTACAGCCTTACTGTCACAATTCTATAGAACATAGTACTGATGACTTTGTACAGCCTTACTGTCACAATTCTATAGAACAAACATAGTACTGATGACTTTGTACAGCCTTACTGTCACAATTCTATAGAACAAACATAGTACTGATGACTTTGTACAGCCTTACTGTCACAATTCTATAGAACAAACATAGTACTGATGACTTTGTACAGCCTTACTGTCACAATTCTATAGAACAAACATAGTACTGATGACTTTGTACAGCCTTACTGTCACAATTCTATAGAACAAACATAGTACTGATGACTCTGTACAGCCTTACTGTCACAATTCTATAGAACAAACATAGTACTGATGACTTTGTACAGCCTTACTGTCACAATTCTATGGAACAAAAAAATAGCGCTGATGACTTTGTACAGCCTTACTGTCACAAAATAGCACTTCACATACATGTACATGTATGTATATAAATTCCATGGAGGTAAAAGCTGAAAACTTATATTGATATACATACAAACAATTCAAAGATGATATATTATTATACATGTAAAGTAGGTCAGCACACCAGTAAAATGGTACTCTGGAAATTGGTTAATTACAAATATACATGTACATGTAGACTTCTACTTTAATCTGGCTGGTACTGTAATGAAGAACAAGAGTACTGCTATACTGTATGCCAATATCAATATATTATATACAACTTTTACCAGGATTTGGTGGCAGTGCTCAGCGGAGAAATAAAAGGTAGAAATAGAACATACATAATGCAGTTTTTATACAGAGTGTCTACATTAGGACATGTAAGCCAAGTTCCATTGTAACTGTACCCTCTTTGCATGTCTCACTTCTAAAATAATGGTATTTTTTTGTAGGATATTTCTTTCCGGTATCTTTGGAAATTACTTTTGATTTGGATTGTTTTAACCAAGTATGAGCAAAGCTTCAGGTCTCTAAATGTAACAATGATAATATTTATAAAATCGGCATAAAGCTAACATGATCTGTCTGCTAGGTTCATAAGAATATCTACTGGATATCAATGTCCAATAAACTAAATGATCACACACTCACTGATATGTACATGTAGTTGTTCATTTCTAACATTTCGTATGCGTATAGGAAATGAAAGTAGTTGATTTCATAAATTCACATGCTTGAAAGGAACTTTTCTTCAGTACAAGAATTCAGGACATTGACGCTGATCACAATGAAATCTACAATATTTTATGCAATGAATGGTACTCTACATCGTAGATAAATGTGTATCATGCATGAAAATTATCCTACTTTTCTTTCCCTCATTTTCTTAGTTTAGTGTTTTCTTCATTGTTTATAGAAGACTATCATATCTATCTATAGAAATAATGAAATATCAATTATTATAATTCTCATCTTTACTTCCTCATTCTTTCCTTTTTTTCAAAATTGTTTACTTCTTCATATTCTATTATTTGATCTTCATTTCTTCCTTTGTCATTCAATCTTTACTTCTTCCTCTTCTTGTCCTTATGTCTGTCTCCGCTCTCTTCCCTCTTCCTCTTCTTGTCCGGAGAGCTGGACTTGTGTGAGGACGATGACTTATGACTCGACTTGTGACTGGACTTATGTGGGGACTTGTGTGGAGACTTGTGTGGGGATTTGTGTGATGATGACTTATGATGGGACGAAGATTTATGTGAAGAAGATCTATGATGAGATGATGAAGATGATTTATGCTTCGATGATGAGTGTTTTGAAGATCTTCTGTCATCTACCTCTTCGTAGACAGCCTCGGCGTCAGCTAAAAATAGAAGTTGAACTTGTACAAAAATGTAAAATTTGAC
Organism: Pinctada imbricata; assembly: GCA_033119305.1. Classification (NCBI taxonomy): domain Eukaryota; kingdom Metazoa; phylum Mollusca; class Bivalvia; order Pterioida; family Pteriidae; genus Pinctada; species Pinctada imbricata. The sequence goes on along the minus strand of VSWD01000012.1, from coordinate 57,947,970 downwards.
TAAATATACATGTACATGTAGCTATTCATACACGTACATGCAAGAAGAACAGTTTAGTATAATTAAAAGTGGGAGAATAGAAAAAGTTTTGACTTTTTTATTTCAATGTTCATCAATTATGTTCAATGTTTCATCATTAGTATTTATTTTGAAACTTAGCGAAGATTTAATACATTTTATACTCGAAAATAAGATGTACTGATTGAAGCAAAGATTATTTGACATTCTTTTCATCTCCTAAGAATAACCTGCATACTGATGAACAACTAGCATTTAATATGGCTATAGAAAGTCTGGTCGTGGTAATATGTAAGTGTATAAAAGATCCATTAAGCATATAGTTAGTTTACCTCTCCTGGCCTCCTCTTCTAGTTCATCCCAGTCCTTACCACTCTCCTCACTGGAGCCAAGATCTTCCTCATAATCTATAAATAACAATGTCTTCCACATGATCTACTTGCATATATATTTTCCTCATAATCTATAAATAGCTATCTCATAGTCTATAAATACATGTATCTTCATCATAATCTACAAATATAGAACATCTATAAATAACATATTTTCCTCAAGATCTATAAATAACACTTTTCCTCAGAATCCATAATCTTCTTTACAATCTATAAATATTAAGATATAAACCCGATTCATCATCTTCTTCCCCGGACCAGTCGCTCTCCTCGCTGTAATCGCTGCTCTCCCCTGATTCGCTCATCTGATCTGACGGCTGGAACTCCTCATCCTCTTCATCTTCATCATCATCTTCATTCTCATCCTACAATGTAATCAGTAAATACTACAGGCAAGGCAACAGTATAAGATTGTTTTGCCCGTAGATTCCTATAAATACCTCAACACCATGTGGATGCAAATGCATATACATGTATCTTGGGCCATAGCTATAAATACGATTTTCACAAAACTTTGCATACTCGTACAGGAAATAAGCTGTATTCACCCCTATCATAGTAAAATCTCGATACCCAGTACATACGGTCCTGTTTTATCACATATTTATATGTATTAGAACCATACATGTAACTTAATGAACCTGGACTTAACATTCAGAGTGGCTTTTATAGTATTGGCACTATTTTCATGTATTACACATCAGTTTTATTGTGACGCAATCCTATAAGTTACATGAAATACTCTAAAATTACTATAAAAGAGGTCATTAATTGTTTTTGGTATTTTCAGTTGATTTCCATTTTGACTGAATCTAAAAATTATCTATTTTCATTCAATAATGAATTTTTAAGTCCGACTTTCAGTTATCATAATTATGAATGAATTTGTACCATACCTCACTCTCCGGTTCTAAGAATTTCCATCCACCCGTATCAAAGAATCCCTCGGGGTCGTCTGTTATAGTCTTCATAATCTTGGTCCAGTTCAAGCTCTGAATTCCTTCTGTATATCGTACATCACAGGAACTGCAGAAACAACAATTATTAATTACAAAGATAACTTAGAATGCATCTTTGACTGAAAATAAAGGTTAGAAATTAACATTGGATTACACAGATAAATTCATACACGATTCATACTGCCTTCTTCCTGGATCTCCTCAATTACAACATCATCTACCCATTGTCTATAATCTAGCATGTTCCAGCTGTCCTTCCCCCTTTTATCAACCTTATATGAGCCACTCTGTATAATGCTCTTTCCCCCCTCCCTCTATCCCACCTACTGTGTATTTCTTTTAAGTGGTCCAGTGCCCAATTTCATGATAATTCTTACGAAAATTTTCAGTAATTTTCATAACTTTCGTTATTAAATAAATGATTCGAAATGTTTCCATTTAGATGGTATTCATTTCTACTTTCAGCTACAAAACTTTGCAAATTTTAATCAATTAGTACAACTATGGATCAAAAGTTATGATAATTCCTAAATTTTTTTCATAAGAATTGTTTGTGAAACAGGCTGCAGTTGTTTAACTCCCCCTTTAAACCCCCTCCCCTTTAACCACACCCTACGATAACTTACTTGAGCCATTCTTTAACATGGTCCAGTTGTTGCATGGGTATAGAGTTAATCATCACAGTCTTTTTACTGTAATCTTTATACACAAACACCATGTCAAAATTCTTCAGGTGGAACTGCACTCTCTCAAAGTGAACTAACTCTACTTCATCTAGGGACACCACGAATGGTGGCTGCAAAATACAGAGATCATTCATTAAATGTATACACTGAAACATCTGCATATAATAAATAATTTGGGAGACAGAAAGAAATGTCTGAACTCTGCTTCAAAAGAAGCCTTATGAGATTTTAGTGGCTTTTTATTTCTTCCATTTGCCTACAACCATTGAAGCGGTAACAAGATCAACAGTTTACACTCTCCAATTAACAGAATATAGGGACATACAGTAGATATCTTAAGATGGCAGACGTTTAAAAATATACAAATCAATACTTTAAAATCTCAAACAAATAAATTTGATAAAATTCATATTAAGAATAAAAAGACTGCTAAAAGAAATCGTTTTTAAAAATATTTCATTACTTACCCATTCTGTGAGTGAGACAAGACAGCCGCTGGTTGGTTGTAATAATACAGTACTCCTAAACGGAGCTCCCTGAAATCCGAGCTCACGGAACGGCGAGTCAAACTCGATCTCCTGCTTCGTTATCGACTCCACCTTTTCACAGAAACTCTTAAATGCAGCTTTCAGCTTCTGTCGTAATTCTCTTTCAGCCTATTATGAAGGAAAAGCATACAAAATGACATTACGTTTATACGTATGTTCACAAACATTTTCTTTGATTCTCATAAACATAAACTAATACCACAAGACCTTATTCATCTGCTACATGTTTATGTCAGTATTTAGTAAAGTTGAAGATAATTTATTTCTCCCATTTTCACCGAGTTGTACTCATATAAGGTGCAAAATGTCAAATTGATCATCCACATGGGGGTGGATGATAAGCTACATGTACATGTGCGAACGTTGATTATGTAGTCATAAAAGACTGACGTGTTTGTTTGCTTCAGCCTGGATCAAAACATGGCAGAAAAGTGCTCAATAATTATTATTTTATACGTTTTTCGTAATAAGGGAGAAAAATAATCATCAGGTGTGATCATTGACAAGGAAATCAAACCCCTGTGTTCGTGACTTGCTTTTGTACACAACTCGGCAAGCCTGGTTCAATTTAAGCAGGAGCCAATAAAGTGACAGGTTCGTCATTGCTTGAAGGGCGTCTTTCTAAGATTTGATTAAGGTATGAATGATGTTTTTTGTTACCTGCTCAGCATGTAGATCGTCCCTGTCATGCATGTGTTGATGTTTGCCCAGATCAGTGGTGATCTCCCCTACTTCTGTGTAGAACTGTACATCTATGTGCTTCTTTTTACCAAATAAAATGGCATGCTGGAATCAAGATATGTACCATATTTACATGTATATTCAATCAATCACAATTTACATGTTCCTTTAGGAACAGGAACCCATAGACAGTGATAAACAAGACAACCATATATTAATAACTTTAAAGGTTTAACACGAGAATGAAACACTTAAGCAGATAATGACAAAGGAGTATTTGAGTATATTTTGAACTTGCAGCCAACTGTTATGTACATGTACATTATGTTTGTAACAATATATTGATAGTAGTGATCATAACGTCGAACGATATGCGTATCATATCGCGACCGTGGTATTGTGACATCCCAACCATAATATCACAATACTGAGATAGGTCTATTCATATAGAAAGAGTTCATGTCTGCTTCAAATCAACACTTAATAACTTATTTTTTTTCACTTTTCAGAAATTATCTAAGAGAAACTTTTAAAAAGACAGCAAATTTAATTTTTATTATTTTCTTTCATCTTTATCAGAAAGACAAAATAATCTGAACAAAGACATGTTACCTTCAGAATTTATAATGAAAGAAACTTAAAGTTTAAAGTATTATGATACTATCGCATCGCAACCTTGTATCGTGTGTTACTCGGAAAATCTCAAGACTCATGTACATACTTCAATAATAAGTTTTTATTTTGAAAGTATTTTGGAGCTGTCTCCAATATAAAGTTCACACAAACCTTGAAATAGTATTGTAACTTTCATTGGTGTCAATATAAAGTTTAATTTTAGTACATATCAAAAAAGCAGAAAATTAACCTTCAAATGAAAATGCAAGAGAATGATCATTTCTCCATCACATGGCTGGAAGAAGGCGTTCTTGATGTTGTTGTATAAAATATCTACTTTGTCACCTCGGACTGATGTAAACCGGAAACCTTGAAAATAATAGAATTATGGATAATCTAAAATTCATTATCAAGATTTTCATAACACACAAATGCATCACTTAAAATTTGTAATATTTCTGATCAAGGCAGGGATCTTATTATCAACTTACATTTCATATTGGATTATCTTTCCCCATGTTATAACCATAAAGTCAGAAAGTTTTTAATTTTCTATAAAAACTTTCTGCTTAAAATTATAAGGATTGTCAAGAAAATCATATCTTTAGTTAATAAGAAAAAAAAAAGTTACATAAATTCCCCTCATGCTGCCAGGAACATGCCGATCTTAAAACTTCCATGTTTTATTGGCAACTAAAAAATATCCTTTTTTACAAGACAAATACTACAAAAATTGTTCAGTATTTCAATCATGTTTTTGGACTTTGAGTTAATGTACTACTAATGTTTAGGCTTACATGAACAGAAAATTCACATACCATTTACATGGGCCTCTAATGTTCCCGATATCCTTTTTGACACAATATTAGGTCTGATGTACAAGTCCTTTAGTTTAGGATTTCCCCTGTTGGGATTTATTACCAAGCTGTCTTGTTTCACAATACCCTACAAACAAAAGAATATTTGTTCAATGAGTGTAACAGCTTCAACAAAAAGCAGTTGATGAGACCAATGTCAGTGTGCAATTTCCGATTTAGATGTAAGTGTGTGTGCCAATTTACATGTACGTGCATAATTTCCAATTTACATAAAAGCGCATCATTGTCAATTAACATGTATAAGCATAATTTCCAATTTACATGTAAGTGCATAATTTCAAATTACCATGTAAGTACATTGCCCATTTACATATAAGTAAGTATTTGCCGATTAAGTGAGCACATAATTTCCAATTTATATGTAAGCGCACTATGAGCATAATTTCCAATTTACATTTAAGTGCATAATGTCCAATTAATAAGTACATTGCCCATTTACATGTACATACACATTTGCCAATTCACATGTGAGTTAATAATTTCCAATTTATTTTAAAGTATGTAATTGCCAATTTACATGTGAGTATGTAATTGCCAATTTACATGTACATGCATATTTACCAATTTACATGTAAATATGTAATTGTCAATTTACATGTACATGTATAATTTCCAATTAACATATAAGTGCATTATTGCCAATTTACATGTACCTACATAATTGCAAATTAACATGCCAATTTACATGTACATACATAATTGGAAATTTACATGTACATACATAATTGCCAATTTACATGTACATACATAATTGTCAATTTACATGTACGTACATAATTGCTAATTTACATGTACATACATAATTGCCAATTTACATGTACATACATAATTGTCAATTTACATGTACGTACAAAATTGCCAATTTACATGTACATACATAATTGGCAATTTACATGAAATACATTATTGGCAATTTACATGTATGTACATAATTGGCAATTTACATGCTAATTTACATGTACATACATAATTGGCAATTTACATGTACAAACATAATTGCCAATTTACATGTACATAAATAATTGCCAATTTAAATATACATACATATTTGCCAATTTACATATACATGCATACATGTGTAATTGCCAATTTACACGTACGTACATACATGTATGTTTCAAAGATCATTATGTCCCGAAAATCAGAGATACAGTAAATCTGCATTAACCTATCCTATTCTAACCTATGCAAACTAAAATCATTAGTATGACATCATTTCGCGAAAGTATTTGAGTATTGCACTATATTCATTTTCTGATCCACTGACTGACGTTATATTAACAAAGTAAAATACTAGTACATGTAATTTGTTTCTATTATTACATGTACTACTGTAGGTGTTTAAAGTCGTGACATCACACATGCTGGCAGACTTTTTTACATTATGCCGTCTTAATCAAATGGTCTGTCTAAGCATTTCTTGACAGACCATCGATTAAGACGTCACAATGTTAAAGTCTTCCAGAAGGTGTGATGTTGGGACATTTGGCGATCCCTCAATTATGATTTCATGCATGTATACAAAGTTCATTAATTCTTATACCTCTTTCTCTCTCTCCTCAGCCTCACGAGTTCTGAACTTTTTCTGTACTTCTTTGATGAGTCGGAAAGCCGTGTTAAGGTTTGAGGAGGGAGCTGAAATCTCCCCTGGTTCTTTGGTGTTTGAACTTCTGTAGGTTCTGTTTAAAAATGTAGAAAATATTTGCATGAATAACTGATTTGACTCTATGATTCCAAATCATGATTTACAGAGTACGATATGTTAGATGCTATAAAGTGTCATGTACATATCCTTGACATTGCAGATTACACATGATTATGTTCACACATTGATTCATGTTAATACAAATCTATGGGACAAATCTTAATACATATGGTGTCTAAAATGAGGTATAATTTAGTTCTGAAGGAAAATGATAACCAAGCCCATTTACCACTCCTCCAAAAGGTACTATTAAAGAGCTAATATTAAGCAATGATATTACTCAACCCCATGTACAAAGCAAGAGGCAATACAAGAAGTTTGAAAGACTTCTTTATCATATAAATGAAACTGGACAAGGTTGCAGATAGAAAGAAAAGCAGTCATTCTAGGTATACACAATGACAGTTCTTAAGTATAATACTTTATTCAAATGTAGTGATAGACCATGATGTTGGCCGAGTATCTTACATTTCTTTCAGGAAAGTGGCATCTGGTTGTGGGAATAACGATCCTTCATTTCTGCCGAGTGCCGAGCCAGGGTGGAAAAAGTTGATACGTAGGTATGTGTAGTCCCCCTCTACTGACTGACTTATGTTCTGTAAAATTAGTTTTTAAATATATGTAAAATCAGTATTCTATTATGAATGGAATCTTACTTCTTTAACTTTATGAAAATAAAATGTAGATTTAATACATGAATCAAATCTACATCAAATCTACATGTACATTTGACTTTCATTAAATTTAAAGGAATGATTGACATGTAAAGTATTTGATACAACCACAAAGAAATGACCTCTTTCCTCACCAAAAAATGCTCTTACTTTTTCCTTCTTTGTACGAAGTTCTCGAACATAAAATGTCTTCGATAAAGGAATACACATGTACATCTATTCTCTCTATTCATACTGACCTTTATGGTAGCAATGTGAAAGGGTGTGGGCACTCCAAATATTGGTAAGATAATAGTTTCATATTTTCTGTCTGAAATATACAAATTTTATACATGTTATAGTCGTGAAATCATGAATGAGGACTTATATTCTACTTGGATAGTAGTATTTTTTTTCGAACAAAAAAGGTCTACTAGATGACCAGAATTTTCTGTCAATTTCAATCACTACAGGAGTGAATTTATACTGTGTTGATCCCTGAATTGCGAACTTCATATGTTTTTTCTATGTGACAAAGTTTTTTGTGCACTTACCGACATAAAGCTGTAAATTTTTTACTTCTGACTCGTTTGGTAACTGTGACAGAGATTTGTAAGAAACGTTGGACTTTCGTACTCTGAAAAACAAAATTTCAGCGGTAAGAAAATCCAGCCACAGTAAAATACAGTTTTTACCAAAAATATTGTTCACTAGCACAATAATTATATACCTGTCTTAAATTAATGAGAGGTGGATTATAATACAGGTAATTTAGTACCTTTTGATGAAGTTTACATTTGTTTTTCTGAATGCACTCCTTAAATTTCTTCCCTGAAGTGAGAAATGATTTCAATTTCCAGGAAAATGGTTCTCAAGATATTGAAATCTCCTTTACAATATAAAATCATACTTTTTATCCTCAGTGCCAGACTTGAGTCCTTTCAGTCTTTCCCGAGCCTCCTCGTTTATTTTCTGGGCTAACTCTTTCTGATGTTGTTGTCGTTTCTCCTCCGCCGTCATCTCGGTCTGGACATACAACATGTATAAATAGCTTAATGTTAAGACGTGACATTAAAACAAAACAATATTTGTATGACATATACCATTAACGTTCTTTGTTATACAGATGGATGGTCCCACAGACAGATACAGTGATTACTATAGGGCAACTGCTATTTGGGGGGCCCCAATAATGTTATCCTAATTCTAATTCATTGTCTTGAAATGCATATTTCATTACATCACTAAGCAGTGTTGCAAAGGATGTGATGTTAATGGTGATTTTAAGGTACATGTATAAATGATTTTACAGCCACAAATTTAACGACTTCTGAAATTCTATGTTGCTAATGACAGGAAGTACAATGCCAGAAAAAAATTCAGCCGTCACGAAAATAAGGAATTATTTATGTTTTTTCAAAGAGCAAAAGCAAAATGACATAAATTCCTTTCTATTAGTGATGCGACAGTATATGCCGACTTTCAATCGTCAGTTGTGAAAGCCCTTCACAATTATCATCAATACACATACCCTGGTTCTACTATCCAGGACAGCATTTCTCTGACCACGCCCCAGTAACACTGGCTCCTCCTCTTTTTCTTCTTCTTCTTCCTCCTCATCTTTCAGGAAAATACATGCATGTTTTACCCGCTTTTTTAGAGTTGTAAGTAATGAAGCTGCTGAACCCTGAAATTAGAATTCAATTCAATTTTTCTTAAATTCAAACACACTCTTTAAGACAATTTTTTTTCTTCAAAATTTCTTTTGAATGGCACTTTAAATTTGAATTACTTCAAAAAGATTTTCTCTTTTCGTCCCTCATTTCCTGAATTTTGTCAAATCATAGATTCAGTATCATTACCTCATTTACAAGAACTGTGTCTCCCAAGAATAGGGCGTAGTTTTTGCCGCTGTCTTTCAAGTCAGTAAATCCTACGTTGATGTTAAATGTCATTCCTATAGAATACAGCATGAAAGAAATGTAACACACATCATATACATGTAAATGCAATCCAATTTGCAATAAGAAATCTCAGAAAAGCAGAATCTGTCTTGATTTTTCTTATTACTGTTTGTTTTACACACATTTTTTTTTTTATTTCTATCACTACAAATCTGCTCTACATGAATACTTCCATGTTCAAATTCGCAAAAAAGATTTAACTCTACTAAATACACGATACAGTGCATGTAGAATTTGATTTGACACCAAATTACCTACCTTTTTTAGCCTTGATATTAGATTTTCCAGATACCAGTATCGAGCCCTCCCTAAACTCAATCCCCATCGCGAAACCTAGGGTCTTTGTCATTTTACTCTCCATGTCTGATCTCTCTTTCTTCACATATTCAACCGCATAGTCGTAAACTGCACTAAGCTTCGTACCTGAAATGTACAACAATTACAAAGTGATAAACTTAAAGAGTTATACTCAAATTTCATAGCAAAATACATGTGACTAAAGAAATTTATTTTCACTTTTAACTTCATACTGTACTTTCGAGCACTGCTTCAATTCAGTATTTCTGTTTTTAATTTCATCCTTTATTGTGCATGAAAAGTCTATATTAATCATGCATGTCCATCACAGTTTTTACACAACATAGAAGTACAATTGAATAAAAGTGAAGCACTTGACATATCAGTGTTAGAAATATCAGCCATACATACCATCCTGAAGTTTGTTGAGAATTTCATCCTCCACTTTGAGTAAGAACTCGTAATCTTTCTGCATTTTGTCGGTAGGGTCTACCATCAGGGTCCTTACTATGTTTGCACAGTATGACTTGTATCTCACTCCCATAGCACAAATTATCGTCCCAAAATCCAAAACAGTGTCATCACTACAATGATAATATGAATAAATACACTTGTAGGTACATGTATTATCATACATATAATTATTATCTTGATTTTGAGTCAAGTTGCCTTATTTGGTCATATACATGTAGGCAGGGTTTTCATTAAGACTTGCATGTATTTAAGGTAGAAATTGCTTTTTGAATTGCATTTCATCTGTTAATTAAGATCAAAGGAAATTTGCATTGGCAATTTTTGTTATAGTGAGGCGGTTATGTTCTGAAAGGTGCCTTTTCTTTTTTAAAACCCTTACGATCATGAAATGACAACCCTCAATTCTGATCAAAACCAAAACTATGATATACTCAAGTTTTCTTATGACTTTGATCTGTGAAATTATGTCACTACCTGACAGTGCTGAATTTGAGGCTGTATTTTCCACCACTCTGTATAATAGCCGGGTAACACATGTCAAGCTGTGACGAATCTACACCCGACACATACTTCTTGTTTTGTAACGCTTGATCTACGCCATCGGCAAGCTTAGAGTGTTTGACTTTCTACAGAAGAAATGAAAGCGCATTAACCACAGGACTAGACACAAACATTAGCCATTGTGCCAATATTAAAAGTCAAAAATTGTGAAACATAAAATGTATTTGAACATTTTGAATAAAAGGTGTGAAATTAAATACAGCTGAAAAATGATATATTTTTTTGCTGCTATATACCCAAATAAAACGTAGAACAAGAAAAGGTTCTCTTTTTTACATCATTCTTTCCTTTATATTTACATGAAACTTTGCAATAGAATACAAATATTTTCAGTACCTTCTCTGCGTCTATGATTTCCATGATTTGTTCCCGTAGATATTTAGTGAAGACGTCACACGTTACAGTTGAGGCTTTCTGCATGGTTTTAACTTCTGCTTCTTCTTTTGGTGCCATTATATATGCCATTGATGCACTCAAATCCATCTACAACATGTAACAATATCATGCACAGACCTGCCTACATGTTTCTTAACGAAAGTGTATTATTTTAATTAGGAAAGTGTAATTCAGGGAAGTAAAGCGTAATATGATAAATTGATTGCAATATTGAGAGAAAACATTGTCTTTTCCCCACTTCAATATCTTCACAATTCTTTATCATTTACACATACGAAGAAACACTCAACTCACAAAGAATTTATGAACGCGAGTCATTTCATTTGTTTTTGGAAAGTAATTCTGATTGGAAATATGTTTTACATGTGTATATATATATAAAGGCGTAAAATAGCACAGCAAACATGATATTAGAAATGTCACCTCGTTGCTAAACCCACCTTAGTAAAGCCTTCTCCCGACAAAGAGGACCGCCAGCCATCCATAAATTCTCCTGGAAACTTGTCTTTGGGAAATTCTCCGAGCGTTTTACCCTGATGTAAGATTGAGCATAAATTATTCAAATTTACATGTAAAAGACTCCATTAATTCTGATAAAGATTTTTTTATTGTAATTGTCATGCATACAAGAACAAAAGTTCACAGAGAAAAGAGAGGTTGTTCTCTGAAACTTATTAGCTTTGTAACTTGACATTTGTAAAAGAAAAAGAACAAAGTTGTATAAGGAACTAAAATGGTACGAGGGATAAGAAAATGTCATTTCAGCATTTACTTTCAATGATCATGTATTAGTGAATCACTTATAAAAGAACCTTATTCTATACATATGATGACTCTCACCTTCTTACTCTCTTTAATGGCATCCACGAGCTTCTTAAAATTTGCTTTGTCCTTGTCTCCCTAAAATTCATAAAAAAATACCACTTTAAATGCTCCTTTTGCACTGAATTTTTAAAGAAAATACCACTTTAAATGCTCCTTTTGCACTGAATTTTTAAAGAAATATATCTTATCATTTTCATCTATAAACATCTTTTTTTCTTTCTCGTTTCTTTTCCTTTATTGGCAGTAATATTTGTCAATGAATTATCTGTAGATTCTTTCACACAGTCTCTGTATTTTACCTTATCTCTGGTGAGCAGTTTGATCTGTGGTACACCTTGGTCATTTTCTTTGGTTGATTCCAATTGTTTCAGAAACTCTATTTTCTTTTTACTGGCCAAGATATTAATGCTCTTCTCACACAGTACAATCACAGTGTCCGTCAATTCATATCCAAATAGCCATGTCTAAAACAAATATAAACTTGTAAACATATCAAGTGATTCCATATTGAAAACCTCGGTGAATATCACTACATTGTAGTACTAGTACCTTGCATGGGATGGAAGCACATGTACAGGGATTTCAATCAGGGGTGGCATCTGGTGAAATATAGCTGAACCAGAAGACAAAAATTTCATCTGATGGTTTATTTGTTTGTATAAAGTTCTCAAAAGATCCCCATCAAATTTCCTATCAGCTGCCTTAAAGATATCTTAATGAATACCCTGCTTATGCAATACAGGTGCAATATCTTTTTACTTTAAGCCGTAACTGAGAAGAGAAGATAACAAAACATACCTGTAATGCCGTTGATTTTGAATACACTACTTCCTCATCAACTCCTACAGCCGCCGCCAGGGCATCAACCTGTCCCAGAGTATCACCACCTGACGCTTTCTGAAAATTTGAAGACCATTCTAAGTCCAGTCCTATCAATCAACAAATAAATCAATTCAACTGAAATGGTGTTTATATTATAGCTCAAATATAAATGAATGAAATTCATTTACATGGACAACAACTTTGCTTGCAGTGGTAATATTTACAGAACTGAATATATTTCTATCAGAATATATTTTCCTACAATCAACGCTACATTGACATGACTGTCACGGTATATTGAACTGTTGAATGAAATGCAACAACTGTTTAAAGCTGCAGTGTACTAAATTTTGTGGAGCGTCATCAGACACTCATTCCTATGTGGATAAACCTCTTCTTTCTGTTTGGGCACACGGCAGAACCTCTATTAGGTTAGTTGGCTGTATTGATCTTACATATACTGCAGGGAACTCATTGACCAACTGCCCACTACAGCGTATTATAGCCAGACTGTTTCCCTTTGGGGTACCTCATAGCCTATTCTATTATTTATAGGGCAGAGTACCACCCAGTTTTGTTGCTTGCCCTTTACTTATGAAAGTACTTGTATGTAGGAGGGTTGCATTATTCCCAATTTTGTTGCTTGCCCTTCACTTGTGAAAGTACTTGTATGCAGGAGGATTGTATTATTAGAGAGCGCTAGTGATGAAAAATCGGAGCAGTTTCAGTGTTCTTCCCAGGCTGTTTTAGCGTGGCGGTCCCGCCACACTATCGAGATTTAGCGCCATGCTATCGGGATTAGCACCACGCTATATTTTACAGCCACCATGCTATATTTTTTTCCTTAAAAATTGGTGTATTAACTATTTTGTGTACCCCTTTGTGTTAATTGATTGATTTAACCGCCACATTCCCGGTTAATTAGCCCCAGCTGTATACAACCCGAGGTGTTAAACGTCTTGTAGCCCCCCAAGCTTTATTTACCTCAGCTGAGAACGTGTCTGGCTTCTACAGCCTGGCTTCTGGCTTCTACAGCGCACGTCAATCTATCGGACATTTAAAATACCCGGTAACTGTGCTAAATACGCTTGAATCTAGTTAATAAGAAGACGGATGGATGAAATTAATCATCAAAACACAACAAGGTGCACAGATCATTGCTTTATTGATGAGTCTGAGCACGATATACAGACAGGTCCGGGTGTAATCGGGAAAAAACAAAAAACACAGTGCAGAAAAAATCAGAATACGCAGTGTTTTTCAGGTGTTTTTACCTGAGCCATCCTAGAGCGACTTTACCTGTAGTAGGGTGTTATTGGGGATGTTTATTACCTGAGCCAATTAACAACTCCCCTCACCTGTACAGGACACACAGATGTATTGTCACCTTTCTAAGAAAGAATTTTTATTGTTAAAAAATTTACTTGTTTAAAATTTTATTTATTCAGTAGAAATAAAAAAAAAAAAACTCATCAAACTTTTTTTTTTCATATTATTGAATTTAAATTATCCCAATTTTTATTATTTTATTATTCATATTTAATTATATTCATATTCATTATATCATTTGAATTAAAGTTATCCTTATTCATGATTTTCTAAATTAAGAAGAAATTGTATGGGTAAGTAGAAATGAAATAAAAATCATATTCTTTTACAAACTTATTATTTTGATTTTATATATAAATTTCTTTAAAAAAGGAAGAAAAAAAATTGAGTAACTGGAAATAGAACAAAAATTTCATATACAAATAGGCCCAAATTATTTTGATTTGTTTACAGTTTACCAGTTTAACTGACGATATACATAAAGTTTATAGATGAACCCCGTCTTTGCTTACATGTACAAAAAAATGTACGTGTCAATTCTAGGTTTAAACATTTTTATTGAAATAAATACATTGTGTATTTGTACTTTATGTTCGGCCATGGACTCCGATCTATTAATTTTCAAAGGAGTCGGTATTCGAGTTTGCAATCGCTCTCCTCTTGTTTCTCTAATTTATCGTTTTCATTTTATGTAGACCCGACCATATAAAATTCATTCTTTGTTTCCCAGACACCGCCACGCGCTATAATTTTTCACCGACGAGATGTACGTATTCATGAAAAAAAAATCTGTCATGCATAGCTTCCGGTCGCTGATTAATTTCCGATCGCTGGTTACTATCTATCTATCTATTTATCTAAGGAAATAACATTGTCTTGTAAATCCGTCTTTAAATAAAAAATGTTCCAACGTACAATCAGCGCGCCGTGACAAGTCATTTTACGGCAGCGTCTAATCTGCGAGTATAAGGTGTGTAAAAAGGCCGGTCTGTTCGCGTGCGCAATACATTTTGTTTGCTTTTTATGAATAGTTATTATTCACTTTTTCCGGCCTCTATTCTATTCTATTCGTTTTACTTTATTTTTATTTTTTTATTTGATTTTTTTTTTTTTTTTTTTGTTCGTCGTACCCCAAATAAGTTGAAATTAATCAAGGGAGAGAATATTCGGAGAGAGAGAGAGGGAGGGGGGAAAGAACTATACGGAATGAGAATAAAATATCCTCTATATAGTACTGACTTATTCCAGACCCCCCCCCCACCCCCCCCCCCCCCCCCAAAAAAAAAAAACCAACAGAAATTCCCGACTCACAACACTGTCTGCTGCTTTATAGTTCTAAAAACGGTGAATATCCCATCCATTGATTCTCTTAAAAAAAGGGGGGGGTTCGGGCGGGCGCGGTAATGCAATTATATTTTACAGGTACGCAGGTACGGTAATCTTCTACCTAGTCCAAGTATATTTCTGGCAGAGGGGTTGACAATCAACTTGTTTTTCACACCTTTTTGGCTGACTGCGCACAGTATAACGACTGTCTATACATGTCTTGAAAATTTAGGAAAGGGTTCCCTTCGGCATTACCGGTAGGGGACTAACAAAAGAGGAGGGGGGGTGTAGGTAGTTTACCATTGCTTTTGAATAGGACCTAATCGTTTAATTTTGTAGAGTCTTGTATTCTTTTGCAGAGTTCTTGAAATCTTCCAATTAAATGTAGGACATTTAGGGATTTTTATCTGTACAAATAAAAGATGTAACGTGCGATTTTGTCGGACCCAAAATTGTTTTTATCAGCAAATCCGCTAAAACCAATACATTTCACGAACTCTGCTTCTTCATTTACAACACTAGAAAAATCTTACTATTCCGCCGTTTTAGGCCTGGCCATTCCTCGATTCCGCCACCTTCTTACTTTTTTTTGGAGGGAAGGTAGACTGCGACTTTGTTAATAAATTAAAAAAGCATATCGAAAAAAAAAAAAACAAAATTACCGGCCCGAAGCGCCGACGTAATATTCGCTATTTTATTATAAAAAATATTATGAAAAAAAATTTAATTGCAGAAATATTTAGATGCCGCAAATACATTTCACGTAACTCTCTCTTTCATTCCCTAATATTTTACAAAAAAAAGAAAGGGTAAAGTGTTGGGGGATTGTCTATTTATCATGTTTATCTTGATATTGAATATCTGTCGATACCACGACTCTCTTTCACACCTGTACGGCTCATTGAACGCCACTTTAATAATCTCCGGCGACGTAGACGGCACCAACTAAAATAGCGTAGTCGCCCGACTTGCAAGGTTTTAAGAACATAGTATTGGTACACCCCCCCCTTTCGTATCCGATGTACTCCATGCTGTAAATTCCTAGTCTGTGGGATAAATACACGATTGAACGTCAGTGAAATGTCCGTGATAGTAAATTTCAAAGATCAATATATAATATTAAAGGTCCTATTTAGACGGGAAGTTAAAAGATGATAAAGTCTACGGTGTCGTTTAAAAGACATAAATACCGCGCTGTGTTTATTGATTTATACCTGGTTCCAGGTGTCAAACGTCTTGTAGTCCACAGCAAGCTTAATTGTATTTACCAGAGAAACGGCTTTTGTGGCTTCCACCTGTACTACGCACGTACGTTAATCTCATTTTCCGTCGTACTTTAAACATGTAGACCGTAATTTTCCTTCATTAAATGTATGATGAAACGTGTTACATTATCAAAATGTATATTTCTATATTGACATACCCCCCGCTACGAGAAAACGTTTACATGTATTGCTTGATTCACGTCGTACCGTCACGTGTCATAAGTTCATCGCGTTACGATATAAATGTTGTTGTCAGTCAAAAATAAAATCTGACTGTTACAGGAGCGCAAAATAATTTACCCATCTTTAGTATTTATGAAAAAAAATCGTGACGTTTTTTACTTAAAATCTGGGAGAACTTGATATACAAACACTTTATGACTGTTTAAACGACATAAAATATATATCAAACTCCAATACCCCGGCCATAATTGTGAGAACTCTAAAATTTATAATTCCCGTGTTTTATCTAGTTCATATTCTGAGGCGTAGGAAATCATTGTCCGGAGAAGTCACCTAAGCTAAACAGATAATCGGATTAACGCAGGGGTATATGTTGTTTGCACAGGCAGCGTTACCGGCTGAAAGTATTGGACAAATTCATGAGGGGGGGGGGGGGACACTGACCCTGAAATCGATTCTTTGACATGTTTGAAAAATATGTTTCAATTCTTAAAAAGCTTTTCTTTTATTGAATGAAATTGAGTATAATTACAAAGTACAATAATTTTTTTTATAATCATTGTTTTGTTTTTATGTATATTTTTTCTTTAAGATATCCATATGTAAAAAAAAAAAAAAAAAAAAAATAAGAAAAAAAGAAAAAGATAATTATGTATAATTATAAAATAATTTTATCTTATATTTTAGCATGTTTTAATTTCAGTTTTAGAATGTCCAATGTGTGAAAAAAAAAATAAAAAGAAAAAGATAATTATGGATATTAGAAAGAAAAAAAAAAGAATAATTATTAAATAATTTTATCTTATATTTTAGCATGTTTTAATTTCAGATTTTGATTGTCCAATAACAAACTTCAATTTATTATAAAATTAGTGGATATTATAAAGTTTAAATTATGAAATTAAAATACACTTTTATACATGTTAAAACTTCAAGTGTTTGTTAAGTTTTGAAAAATAAACAGAAAACAGCCTTCATACATGTAATGGTATCTAATATTTCCTTCTAGTATAAATGCTACTACCTGGCCTTTTGTCAGGGTAACTTCCACACCTGAGCGATTTTCACACCTTCCATCAGAGGGGCATATAGCAGCTACAGAGGGGGATGAAAGTGACAGAGGGGGAATACAATAACACTGTGTTTTCTTATTTACCTGTAGAAAACACCTGAAATAAATACACTGCGTTTTTTGTTTTTTCCCTATTACACCCGGACCTGTCTGTAGAAGGCTTTGTATACAATTGACATATAAAAAATTTCCCAATTATAATCCATTATCAAAATCATAATCGATTACAGTGATGATTCGTTAGTCCGGACGATTTGGTTCCTGGGGAATTCGTCCGGATTAACGAATTTTCCGGATTACTGAATCATGTTAAAAATGTCAAAACTTGAGCGCCAAATTCCAAAGTAAAGGGGGGGAGGGTCGGCCGTTTTTTGTGCGTGTGTTTGTACGGTTAAATTGTCTTGTAAACAAATATTTTCTCATCATAGATAATTTGATTTAATGTTTATTTCTTGAAAATTTTGGATAACTTAATCTCTAGATATGTCTTTAAAGCATGAGCGCTAAAAACTAGAAAAGGGAAGGTGGTTCGGGTGCCGTGATTTTGTCATCGCTTTTTGTATCGGTAAGATCACTTTTCTCATCATTGAAAATAAATATACAAGTAGTTTTATTTCTTCATAATTCTAATCAAATTAATAGAAATGAATAGACGAAAAGCACAAGAATAAAGATCAAACGAAAGCGGAGGGAGGCCTCCGATTTATTACGCTGAGATCAATCAGTTTAATTGGGGGGGGGGGGGGGGGATAGAGCGTTACTTTAACCTTTAAATAAGAATAAAATTTTATCTAAGCATCGGGGTTCCGCGGGCGCCGATACTTACCAATACCTACTGAAACTTACCACTTTTCTTTCTGAAAAAATACGGAAATCATCGTCTGTCAAGAGCGGTTGACGTTCGTTTTCGATTCTATTTTAACTAAAAACAAGCTCTCAATATTCTAACTAACTCTAACATTCAGTTCACTTCCATCTTCATCGTGATACAAACATTAGAATTAAAGAATATCAACTTTAATTTGAAATGATTTTAGGGCGTGCATCTGTTCAAAATAATGATTGAAAGCTAGAAGCTGAAAAATGTCACGATATCATATAAAGAATTAAGAAAGTGACCAAGCGAACAATTAAATCTTTTAATGCATAGATTTGATTACCAAGTAAGTACACGTACCCCAAGCCGTTACTAGTACTGCGTATCCCATCGCCTAATTAACCCGCCTGTTTTCCGGTAAATTTCTCCAGGTAAAAATTAATTGTTGTGAAAACATGTCCGTGTACATTTGTCCAGGTAAAACTTAATTGTTATAAAAACAAGTCCGTGTAGATTTCTCCAGGTAAAATTAATTGTTATGAAAACACGTCCGTAGTTGCTTATATCGTCCGGACTAACGGGACAAAATAACATATGATCCGCACGTCCGTTTCCGAAAACTACCGTCCGGATCCGGAACGCGGATTTCCGGATTATCGGATCATTTTTGCACTATGCACGTTTGTTCCCTGAGAAATCGTCCGGAATAACGGATTTTCCGGACTAACGAATTCCGGACTAACGAATCATCACTGTATTGTAATCGGAAGGGTCTGGAGAAGATGTCGCCGATGTTGGCGATAATCGGCACAACACTAGTGTCGGAAATTATTTACTAATCAATTACTTGAAACTATCAAAGGAATACTGTACAATCGATATCACAATCAGAATAATCAGACTTTTTTCTTGTTTAAAATTGTTGTACGTTTTGTATCTTTTCAGACGGAGAATAGTCAGTGCTAGTAATTAAAGGATCTGATTTTTATTTAAAATCATGGAAATGAATTAAATGTTCTACATTCCTTGTTCTTAATAACAAAATCTCGAGGCTTTTGTTAGAAGGAGGGCCTTCCTTTTACTTTCTAAAGCCACACGGCGGACCTAATATACGATCGGATATGCTCCTCCTTGACTTTTAACTCCGCCATCGCGAGTGTCTAGCTTCGTTCAGAATTACATATCGAAGACGGTTCGCACTGAGATCATTTTATGTCAAATTAACTTCAGCAGCGACAATCGATTTTCAAAAGCATTGTTGATAGTCGGCGACTTTCAAGTTTCAGCAATGATAGTGGCAACATCGGCAACTATTGTTTCAACAGTCTTTTTTTTCATCAGGCCAAAACTAATTCTGTGTGACAGGAAAAAAAAAAGAGAGAAGGAATTTACCCCCTCAGAATACTGATACAATCTCCAATTGCTCCAAATCCTACTCGGACATCACAGTTTGGCTCATAACGTGTCTGGCCAGTCTGATAAATTCGATTGACACTGAATGTGGATCATGTGTTTAGCTTTTTGCAAAATTTCACACTTAAGATGTATAAACAAGCCATGACAAGAAATGTGATGGATTACAAGAACAGAGAAAATTCGAGACAGTCTCTCATCGGGCACTTTTCTCATCTGAGGAACAACGATTTGGCATACTTACATTCCATGCAGAGTAGAACCTTTTTATTCGCCTGAAAAAGGCATCCTTGTCAACATGAAGGCTTGACATTGCTAATTTTGTCTGTTTTCTTCAGTTTCCAGACAAAGTTCGCTGAGCCCGCACAATATGGCGGGAAATACTTTAATTTCAGAAACCGATACGGGACGCAACATGTTCTTGTTATCCGGAATATACCACCATGTGAAAACAAATCTTCCTGATCTACCGAGGAAGCAACCGATTTTAAAATCGATTAATTTAAAAACTAGAAATCAATATTCTGGTCCAAAGTGCTGCCCCCCCCCCCATCAGATCATGCTACCTCTGTGGATGGAAAAAAAAACCAATCCAAGCGGCTTATTCTTAAAAAACTGGATCAAATATGTAGGTCAAGGTCACTTGCTTTGAACAAATTTATTGGTATCAGTGGGAAAGTCTTATCAAATGAAATTCACATTCTCTTAATCACTGATTTAAAAAAAAATATGGAAAATCTCAAATTTTCAGAAAAGAGGGTCAATCATCTACTGTCCTGTTCACTAATTCCAGAGCACCCTGTTTTCCCGGTTTTCTCTAAAATATGATAATTGTCATCTTCCAAAAAGATATCAATTTTATAGTACTCCTTTAGTCGTAACAGAAAATATCATTGTTTTGGCTGTGTGTCAGTTATATTATAAGTAAGAAATATGACGGAAAATAAAAAGTCTATGGGAATTTTCTATAGTAAAATCGCTGAAAATGTGTGACGTTGGAGGCTTTGACGTCACTGTTTACTATTGTTGACACGGAGAACAAGATGGCGGCGGCTTGAAATTAACATGGGAATTTCCCGTAAACATTTTATTTTTCATATTGCGGTTTGAAGGCAGCTGATAGGGTAATTAAGTTGAAGTTAATTTCCAGTTACGACTAAAGGAGGACAATGCTCGGAAACAATACTTTATAGCAAAATTCTTCAGACGACAGAATAAATCGCCAAAACAGGGTGCTCTGGATTTAGTGAACAGGACAGTAGGTCAGGGTCACTGTACATAAAAAATTTGGTAACAAAATAAAGGTCTCATCATAAGAAGTACATATGCAAATATCAAAGCCCTAGCTATCACTGACCAATTAGGTCAAGGTCACAAGGTCAAAATTTATGAATGTTTAGAAAGGTATTATTACAAGGAATAAATGTGTGAAATATCAAAGCCCTATCACTTACAAATCAAAAGATATAGCCAATCTTACCTTTTTTGAAAAGTAGGTCAAATATCACTGTCAAGGTCACAAGGTAAAAATCATAGAATGTTTTGAAAGGTCTAGTCACAAGGAATACATATGTGAAATTTCAAAGCCCTATCAATTATCAATAATTAGCAAGTTTCTCTGCATGATAATCAAGTCATCATGTTGACACAAGCTACATGTACCTGCTTTAAAAGACCTTGTAATAGATTGAACCATAGATTAAACAAGATGGATGTTATGACCAAATCTTTTGCTTTTGAAGTTTATATTCATGATAATGCATAGTTTTATTATATCCATACACTAGAGAATAAAAGCCTAGGTAGCTAGCTAGCTGGCACATATGCGATTTCCACTCTAAAATTTTGCCGTAAATCTACTATTCATGTATCATAGCACTCCATTTCCTATGAAACTATGGGATAAAATATTTTTATTGCACAATATTAATATGCGTAGAATCCCATCATTGGATTATTCTCAAGCTTTTGTCTTGACCAAATAGCATTTTGCCATCTTGATACCTAGTGACAGATATTATGACTCTTGGACTTAAATAGTATGTTAATGGAACGCCAGCATACTGCCACCTTGACAATGCAAAATAGAGTTTCTTCCACTTGTCAAGGTCATCCTTTGTATCAAAGTATCTGTATCCTCTCAAGTACATGTGTAGGGACATGTAGTGCTAGGTGTCTTTTTAACCAGGAGACCAATTGTAAGCATGTAATACTATCTACCAAGTTTCTAGTATGTAGAACAAAAATGAAGGTATTGGTGACAATCAGTGGATCAAAGAGTTAGGTCCTAAATTCTAAACGAAGTAGGAAGTACATGTAGAAGTAGATTTTTTAGGAGTCTCTGACAATGCTATCTTTTACAGAATAGATACTGTGTGATTTCTATTGTTTTTTTTTTTGTTTCACTCCTATACCATATATGTAAATTTATCAATACTGCAGTGATCAGAAAAATTTTGTGAATAGGCTATTTTCCATGAATTTCTGAAATAGCAATGGGTCATTTCCTAATTCAAGTACAAAGATGTCAATGGGCCATTTTCCTATAGGACTGTAGCGCATGACCAATGGTCTTTTCAATCACCGATACTGTATCTTTTATAAATAATCAACAAAGACGATTAATATTTTTGAAAACCCATTATTTAATGATGTCATAGTAATTTAAAATATCACTTTAACAATAATGTTGATGATGATAAAACTTGAAATGGAAATTCAAAGGTGACAATAAGAAAGTCGATACAGAGAAATTTTATTAACACCGAGCTTCTGTGCTAAGGCCGGGATGTAGGAATTATCCCCGAAGTAGGTCCCTAATTCTCGTGCACTTCTGTTGTGCTATCAGGGACCGGGCCAGACTCTCTCTATTTAGTCTGCCCGTCAAAGATACGATAGGAGTCTTATCCTGCTCCTTTTATATCCAATATGTACAGTAGTAGAATACGTCCCTGGTAATGAACACTGAGATGTGCGTAATAATGATACAAATGCTGGTCAACAATGAGTAACAACTTTAATTAAATCATAGAGTGGACAGTGCTAGCTCGACGTCTAGCTCCAAACTGACGATACAAAGCAAACATGTAAATAAAGATTAGCATGTCAATTTACATGAAACATACAATTAACAATTACGCCAGGAGAATTATTTACACAGAAGATTAAAGGGATGAACTTAACAATAGAGAGATTTGAACAGATACGAGAGGCCTTACAGTATTTTAACGAGTCACATCATGAAAGGGGAAGTAATAAAAGCAATGTCAACAATGGTCATTCGGAATGTCTCAGATCTATGACTTTGTGCTTTGTGAAGCCATCATTGAAAAGCAATTTGGATATATTAAATTGAAATCTCAATCAAATATTTAAAATAAATAAAAGTACAAATTACAAATGCACAGTATGTCTAATTTGTTCTTGGTCACATTATATACTCGATAGTTACAATCATATATACATTTCTCAATACACAATTTGCATGATACATCAATTCAATTCTAAATACAATTTTAAGAAATATATGCAAGATCCTTACATGTAAAAAATATGGAAAATATAATTAAAATATCAAAAATGCACTTAACTCACTCATGTACAATTTTTCATAAACTAATTCAATTGCATATCTAATGATAAAACACTCTGTAAAGCAGGTTGCTTTTATTTTTGACAGATAAATTTCAAATTATTTGTACATTTCTTTAAATTCTTGACTGTTTTCTTCCTTTCACCGCACATCATCTGGTTTTATTCTGCTCTAGGAAACAAACTGGACATGTATGTGTACGTAGTCGTACAATTAATCTGAACCAGACACTCCTTTACATACATATTTCATTTACTCTAAAACATAATGATAAAGTTTATCACATAGCAAAGATACTGTACCAACTTCTCTAAAAATACTTGTCCAAACTGTTATAACATTCAAAATAAATAAATAAGATACTACACTAATGGCGAAATTTCATTACCGCCAAACAACTTTAAATAACCGAAATAAAAGATTTCTAAATGAGATTATTCACATCGTTTCAGCCATGCTGAATCATTCACTTCATACCGATCACGTTCACTGAAACCTAAACGTGCAAGTGTCATCAAAATTCAAATTCTGCCGTCGCCATGTCGATAGCCCATCGGAACTTCTCTCTCTGCATTTTGTTGTAAATCTTCTCTATTGGAACTTCCCATTTCTTGCACCTGTTTGAAGAAATTTGATTGGTTTTCATGTGAAGCAAATAATCTTATTTGATAAGAATCAAACGTTGTAAGCACACAGAAACGTAAAATGAAATTTCAGGGATTGGCAGATTTTTCTGCTTTATAAAGATTTAAGTTAAAAGGGAGAATACTCACCAAGCTACAGAAATTCTGGGATCTAAGTAGTTTAATTTGGAGGTACCTAGAGCAATCTCTTTGTTCTCCTCCTGTCATAAAGACAATCAAACAATTTAAAATGCAGACAGAAGCGATACCAGCCTAACATGACAGAACTTTAGTAAGAATGATTTTCTGTCATGAAGATAAAGCCTAAAGCGAAAATCTTCATAATACAAATTTCATTAAGTCAAGTTTTTCTTTTCAGAGTGGTACTACATGTTCCTCTTACTTACAAGTTCATTAACAATTTAAGAAGAAAATCACTGTAAGTGTGTACGATACTAGTAAGCTAATTAGACTGACCTTATCTGTTGCCTGGACTTCTAACTTTGTCAGTTGTTCTTCCAATCTCTGTACGGCTTTCTTTCTCTTCTCCAAGGCACTGAAATATAGAGAAATAGAGATTAGTGGGAGAATCCTTTTATCTGAGTTGTAAACAAACAGAAAAGAGGGAATTGTAACATCTACTTTTACATGTACAGTATGAACAACTTACAGAGTACACATCAATCCCTGTTTCTATTTAAATTAACGTAGGTAGTAATACAGCAATCACAGTATCCCAACCATGTTTGTTTGACTTGTGATTTTTACAGTTTGACTCTTCTGGACATCTTTGTTTTTTTTTTCTGAATTCTGATTTTTATGGTCTGACATTTGGACACACCTTTTAGTTTTCTCTGACTTTTAATTTTTATAGTCTGACTTTTTTGGACATGCCTCTTAGCTTTATCCGACTTGTGATATTATAATCTGACTTTTTGGACATACCTCTTAGTTTTCTCTGACTTGTGATTTTTATAGTCTGAATTCTTTGGACATGCCTCGTAGCTTTTTCTGACTTGTGATATTATAATCCGACTTTTTGGACATACATGTACCTCTTAGTTTTCTCCGACTTGTGATCTTTATAGCCTTACTTTTTTGGACACGCCTCTTAGCTTTTTCTGACTTGTGATATTATAGTCCGACTTTTTGGACATACCTCTTAGTTTTTTTTCTGATTTTTGTAGTCTGACTTTTTGGACATGCCTCTTAGTTTTCTCTGACTTGTTATTTTTGACTTTTTTGGACATACCTTTTAGTTTTCTCTGACTTGTAATATTATAGTCCGACTTTTTGGACATACCTCTTAGTTATCTCTGATTTGTGATTTACGTGTATGTAGTCAGAATTCTTAGGACAAACCTCTTAGTTTCTTTAATTTGTGATTTCGATAGTCTGACTTTTTTGGACATACCTCTTAGTTTTCTCTGACTTGTGATTTTTATAGTCTGACTTTTTTTGGACATACATGTACCTCTTAGTTTTCTCTGACTTGTGATTTTTATAGCACAATGTTTTTGGACATGTCTCTTAGTTTTTTTTCTGATTTGTGATTTTTATTGTCTGACTTTTTTGGAGGTACCTCTTTGTTTTCTCTGATTTGTGATTTTTATAATCTGACTTGGCATCCTTCATCAGCTTCTTGGCTTCTTTGATGGCGGCTTTCTTGTCATCAATCTGATATAAATAGTCAACATTGTAATGTCAAAATCACATGTGCACTTACAACAAATCCCAGTTACAAATGTACATGACTTATAATGCTCATGAAATATTCAACAATTGCCTTTTTTAAAAACTGCCAACCTCATTATAGATCATTAATATTACAATTTGATGTTACCTCTACCACAGGCAAAGAGATATAGAGGGAAAAAGACAGAAAATTGGTTATCACTGTTCCACAATTTATGCCTTCACCATTCTAGGCTGATACTGTGGTATGAGGTTAGTTTTCTCAAATATACAGAGAATACAGAGTGAATATACTCCATACGAGTTAGGCACTCAAGGAAGAAGAATAATTAATCGTACCTTGAATTGTAAGTTCTCCATCTGTTTACTGAAGTTTTTGGGTGCAGCACATTGATGGTTACATAAAATGGCTACAGCTCTGTTAGCTCTATTGTAGGATAAGATCTTAGCTGGGATCGTGTCCTCCGCTGTAAATCATAAAACATACATGTACATATGTATTTATTGATGTAATGACAAATACATGTACATTGTATATGTTATAAGTTACAAAAACATCGACATTGAGATCAACATTGAGATTAGAAAACAAGTGAAATGCTTATGTGAATTCTTCTCTCTTGTATAATATACATTAGTTATAACGATCACAACGCTGAATATGGGCACTTCAAACATATATCTAAACACAGAATTCGTGTTCAAGGTCAGAATAAGAGTTGAAAGATGATTTCATTGAGGGATACACTATAACAACTATTAAAAGTAAAAGTCATTGCTAACTACTCATATGATGACCTGCAAAAAAGATGAATTTCTATTACGGGTTTCTTTTTTAATTTGTTTTTCTTCATTTTTTTTTTTTGGGGGGGGGGAGAATCTGGGTATTGAAGGTAAACTTTTTCCAATGAAATCAAAAGTCTTCAATATATGGATATTTTATTATATTCATCTAAAATTGGGAGTGTAAAAGTAAAATTTTGTTCCTTTCTTTTATCTTGGATTTGTATGCATAAGTAGTTCCTGCAGAGCTCACAAACAATAAATAGAAGTGCAAGAGACAGTGCTAAGAAGTGAGTGAAATAAAAGGCAAAATAATATAACAGCTACAATGATATACAGCCAGGTGACTTTGAAACATTTAAATGTAAATCCCAAGATTATGTTAATTACCATTCATATTTAAGACTACAAATGTGCGGAAACAATGAACACAATCTTTTTCCTTACCAATTGCTCAAGCTAAAAAGATGCTTGAGAGGAGAAATTCAAATTGGAATAAATGTCAGGTTAAGTTAAAATTTTTACATTGGCATTGTCTGTATAAATCATTTTTCAAAAAACGTTTTAATTTACAAATTCGGTATAAGTATACCTGTCCTATAACTTATCCTAATAATATAGATTTCAAGGTAAACGATAGCTAAAAATGCAAGGTTCATCATACTTAGTCAGATTTCTAACAGACATTTAAGTCAACCTCCTGAACAATTTGCTAAAATATCAACACTTACATGTAGTCTTCTACTATTGATTGAAAATGTAAAAAAAAGATCTTAAGTTGCAGAACACAGACACATTACTCACATCCAAGCAACATGTACATATGTATATATATATATATCAATGTACAGATTATTACACACCAAGCCAAGCAAGGTACATGCACTACAGTCTACTAGGTGAGATCTACACATCTATACTGAGCTACATTACCAATATGGGACACCTACGTTCAGTGAGCAAGTTTAATTGCTCTTGTAATGTACGCGAGGCGTTGTAGGTATGGAACACCTTTGCCGTCAACCCTTCCATTAACTCTTTTAAATACTTGTTCAAAATTGCTGTCTGTAAAATTCATATGTAAAATCAAATTAGAGTTAGATTTAAGGTTAGAATTCTAACAAACATTGTATAATTCAAATGTGTACCTTTGTTTTGTAGTTTTCATATCCACAACAAATCCGCTACATTTTATGTCTATATTTAAATAAACGGCACTCACATTTCATACTTGAAATTCCAAGAAACTTCTGTACAAATACATGTAGTAGCATCTACTGTACAAATACATGTAGTATATACTTACATTCAGTCTGTCAAAGACCTCATCTTCTCCTGATTTGTTCTCCATAAAGAGTTGAAGGTTCTTGAATACGCATTTTTCCACCGTCACTCTGTTGTAATATCTAATGGAATCTTTACCAAGGAAATCAAACTCCACCACATTCTCCTGGTCCTGGTGTTTTTTGTGAAGAGTTAAGTGCTCCGTGCGGAGAGAACAACAGCCCACGGTGTCCACTGTTTCACCTTCTTCTTTCTCACTACCTGTTCTCAATGCAAGCTGTAATATAAATATTTTTATAAAATAGTTTTATATATAAATATTTGTCTTCCAAATCACATTCACAGATAAAATGAAAATACCAACAGGCTCAGTACATTACCTTGTCAATAAAGTATAGTGCCACAGCTCTCTGCCGTATTCTCATCTCTTTAGATTTCCACTCCTCTCTGTACTGGGCACGGATTTTATCCACCGTCTTATGTAACGGTCTTGCCGTCTCATATTTCTGCCAGTCTTCATGCTGCACAATTAATAATAAATAAAGACAACATAAGTACAATGTCCGTTAAAATCTATCACCAGTGAACAAGCTACGTACAGGGAATAAAGTGATCAAGGGGTGTAACTTTGCCAAAATAAACCAAGATCACACTTATATTTGACATCATTCACAACAAATTGAGCTCAACATCTAAATGTATTGCAGAGAAGAATGATAGAGTGAAAGTCAAATGTATGTATATATTATTGTATTTACATATGCCCATTCATCTGTATAGAATTTACACTGTGATTATAGGAGTATAACCGCAGTGGCGTGATTTGAACTATGACGTCATAGTAAGTTGGCTTGATTTGAACTTTGACGGTACGAAGTAACAAAGCCTTAGCAACAGAGTTTTATTCGTATTTCAACGTCATTTAAGCGTGAAAAATTGGAATGTAAATATATATATAATAACTGTCTTTTGGAATGTGATTATACTGTGATAACCTACGTACAATGGCTCCAGGAATTATGTTTCTCATAATGCGCTAACGCGAATTATGGAACATAATTCCTGGATCCATTGTAGGTTATCACAGTATAATCACATTCCAAAAGACAGTTATTCTATAAGTATCATCGTTAAGTCACACTCTACCTTAAGTCTGGAGGCAGCGTTTAGTATGATGTACTTTGTAGAAAGTCAATGTATGTATATATATTATTGTATCATCGTTAAGTCACACCCTACCTTAAGTCTGGAGGCAGCGTTTAGTATGATGTACTTTGTAGATAACTGGAGATTGTCTGTCCAACATGCCAACCATGATACCTAATGTGAATACACAAAACGTGTTTACTTTTCTTGATGCATTTCATGAGTAAACAATAACTGATTGTCAGATTTTCATGAAAATTGAAAGAAATAAGATCTCAGGGTTCACATTCCTTCTGTGCAAATGTCATCATAAAATTATTACTTTCATGAAGAAAGATTTTAGAGTCAAAAACGTTGAAAAAAAAGGTAATAATATGTGCCCGACCAGTAGTGCTTTGTGTTACATGTAGCTGATGCGTTCAATCCACTACCATAATTCACACTTACTATTTTCTCACTATACATGTAAGATACATACTGAACAGATTTTGTACGAAAATGATTACATATTATGTCATCAAGCACTGCTTAATTACATACTGAAGCCTTTTTTTCTATTCTGTCACAAAAATCTCGCATGAAAAATGCAATTGAAATACTTGAGTGTAATTAAGAAACAAGACTGCGCAGTGATCAGAAGGACAGGGACCATGCGCCATGGCCCATAGTCCCATTAATTTGAAAGTTGACCCATTGAAGTCTGCATACTTTCTATATAAATGGCCAATAGAAATAGTAGAAAATCATGGAAAATGGCCCATTCACAAAATTTCCTTACCAATCACTGCTAGAGTCTACATAAACGGTGATGAAAGACCTAATGAATTTGATTACACACATTACTGATAACAATACCTTGTTATCATGGCGAACTTCCTTCCACTGATGACCATCTGGAGCTTTAGGTGCCTTGGAATCCCTAGGAAAAAGAGGAGGATTTGATAAATAACTAGTATATGTACTGCCAAAAGTGGACGAATTATTTCCCCTGTAAGATGGGTTTTTTTTTTTCGAAACGGGACATTCAATTCTTTAAATTGAAACTCTCATTTGGTATTGAATGCTTTGGTATGAAAATTTAGTACTTATAATTCTGCTTTCAGAAATTTATAACCAAAATAATATTATTCTGGTGATTAAGTTCATTACTTCTAAACCTAAATTGCAATGTAGGCCCAAAGTCAAGGTCACAAGGTCAAAAGTCATCATACTAAAATGTAGTACTTTTTGTGGTGAATGTGTGTATCAAATATGAAAGGCCTGCCACTTACAGTATGAAAGAAATCTGCTTTCAAACCTTCTTAACCTAAATTGCAACATAGGACCACAGTCAAGGTCAAGGTCTTAAGGTCAAAAGTCATGGTAACAAAATGTAGAGCTCCTCAAGGTGAATGTATGTATGAAATATGAGAGGCCTACCAATGATCATATGTTGATAGTATAAAAGAAATTTGCTTTCATATCTTCTTAACCTAAATTGTAAAAGAGGCCCAAAGTCAAGGTCAAGGTCACAAAGTCTAAAGTGAAGTCATGGTAACAAAATGAAGTAATCTTTGTGGTTAAAGTGTGTATGAAATATGATAAGCCTACCATCTATAGTATGAAAGAAATCTGCTTTCAAAAGTTCTTCACCAAAAATGCTATAAAGGATCAAGGTTAAGGTCACAAAGTCAGGAGGTCAAAAGTCACGGTAGCAAAATGTAGTACTCCTTATTGTGAATGTAAGTATAAAATATGAAAAGGCCTACCATTGATAGTATGAAAACAAGAGGCCCATGGGGGCCACATTGCTCACCTGAGTTGCAAACAAAAGAATGATAACTGTGGACAATTTGGTGGTGGCCCTTGAGTACTTTTGTACTTGCTTCCTTTAAGGGGTATGGACAAACTGTTATTTGCCATATTGGATTTTATGCTGTGTATCATTGAAAATCTTTCTCATAAATTTTCTTGAAATTTCGTTGCAGTGACTTCAGAGAAGTCAAAAATACGTCGACCAATCAGAGCCCTTGGTGGTCATATTTGTTGACCAATTGGCACGAAAAATATAAACTTGGTAGAGGACCTTGAGTACTTCCTTCCTGTAAGGTTTCCCAAAATTCTGTACAGCTATTGCAGAGGAGAAGTCGAAAATGTGTCATCCAATCAGAGCCCTCCACAGCCATATTTGTTGACTGATCGACACGAAAAACATGAAGTTTGTAGAGGACCTTCAGTACTTGCTTCCTGTAAGGTTTCGTGAAATTCTGTTTAGTGGTTGCAGAGAAGAAGTCGAAAATGCATCAGCCAATCAGAGCCCTCTGCGGCCATATTTGTTGACCAATCTGCATGAAAAACACGAACTTGATAGAGGAACCTTGAGTAATTGATTCCTGTGAAGTGTCGTGAAATTCTGTACAGCGGTTGCAGAGGAGATGTCAAAAATGCATCAGCCAACCAGAGGACCTTGAGTACTTGCTTCCTGTACGGTTTAGTGAAATTCTGTGCAGGGGTTACAGAGGCGAAGTTGAAAATGTAAAAAGATTATGCTGGACGCCTGGAGGGACGGCACATTATGTCAATAGCTCACTGGAGCTTTTTAGGGTGAGCAAATAATCTGCTTTCAAAACTTCTTAACTGGACGGACAGTCAGACAGACACGTACTGGGTGTTTCCTATATACCCCCCTTAACTTTGTTTGTGGGGATGGGGGTATAATGAAGATTCAGGGTCACAGAGTACATCAAATAAAGCACCGCTAAAGACCGCATGGCCAGATTGCAAAGTAAGTTTTTGTCACTAACTTGGTCAAGGTCACAAGGTCAAATATCACATCATAAATTGAAATATAAAGTTTCTACTGCTAACAATTCCTTAGATTTTGCTCCAACCAGAAACTTTATCAAAATTTTTAACTAGGTCAAAGTCCAAGGTCAAGGTCACTAGGTCAAAATTTAATGCATGAATTGAAAGGTCTTGTCATAGGCAACCTACATGTATATTATAAAGTATCTATTGCAAACAATTCCTTAGATTTTGCTCCAACCAGAAACTTTACCAAAATCTTTAACTAGGTCAAAGTCCTAGGTCAAGGTCACTAGGTCAAATGTTACGGCATAAATTGAAAGGTCTTGTCATAGGCAACCTACATGTATAATATAAAGTTTCTACTGCGTATAGTTTCTGAGATTTTGCTTCAACCAGAAACTTTAACAAAAACCTTGAAATAGGTCTAAGTCCAAGGTCAAGGTCACTAGGTCAAATGTTACAGTTGACGACAGACAGACGGATAGATGGATGAACGAACAGACAGATGGACAGACAGACATTGTCAATCTATAGACCGGAATTGCTTTGCAATCTGGCCAAAAAGCCAAGAAAAGTCTTCATTTTCTCAGTGAACATGACATAAATAGTCTACTGAGAAAATTAATGAGATTTCACCAGCTATATGTTGTGTTGTAGGATTATTGCCTTTTTTATTACTACTCCGATTTGTCTGACGGACTTACTTGCTACAGTTTATAATGACGTCTTCCGGCATAGTTCTACGTTTCAGCATTCCCTGCTTGAGATGGTTCCCACGACCCCTGAACAGTCCCGGAGGTTCTATGCGGAAGTTAACGATACTCTCTTTATGCCCGTCCATTATACAAAAGCCATACTCTTTCTGAATTGCCTCATTTCCCTCTCTTAGTTTCTTAAAAAAAGCATTTTCATTTAGTCTAAGAATTCAAAAGGAATAGATTTTGAATAACATGTGTATTTCTGTCTTTTTCAAAGCTACCACATCTTTTTTCCTTTCTTTGTTTCAGATGGCAGACAGCTGTAGATAAATCAATGTAAATAAATTTGTAATTCTCAGTATTAATCACTTACGACTTTACCTTCTTTTCCTCCTTTGTTCGGTTTTTTCGTTCCTCGCTCAGTTGTTTGAAATACTCAGCCATTTCCTTAAAGTTACACTTACTGAGATCTTTGATCCTCTCTTTCTCATGCTGGGTCATAACCTATTGTCATAAAGCTAAAAGTAAACAATTAGTTTCAAGCTAATATAGTCAAATTTTCGTCCTTTCTATGATAAGTTTTCACTTATCCTTTTCTCTCTTTTAAGTTCTAAAAAAAAGTCAATTTTTTTTTTTACATTTTTGACAAGTGACCTTGATCTAGGATGATTGTGCAATCATCATAGGTCAAGGTCCTTTCTATGATAAGTTTTCACTTATCCTTTTCTCTCTTTTAAGTTCTAAAAAAAAGTCAATTTTTTTTTACTTTTTTGGCAAGTGACCTTGACCTAGGATGATTGTGCAATCATCCTATGTCAAGGTCACTAGGTCAAAGTTCAAGGTCCCAAAAGAAAAGGTCTGGTGATGAGGAGTGCACATATGAAGTATAAAAGCTCTAACCCTTATAGTTCATGAAATATAGCCCAGTTTAAAGCTTTGTCTACGCAATTGACGCTGATGCCACTGCCGTCAACGAAACTAAGGCCATGATATTAGCTCTCCGAACATTTGTCACGGCTCGCTAAAAATTACATATAACAAGCCATCTCACACATAGTACATACATCTACACTGGACTCCCTACCTTTCTCCAGTCCTTCATAAAGTTATGATTAAACACCTCCTTGGTCGTGTAGTCATGTTCTAACATCCTGGCATAAAATGTGGCTACTTCCTCTGTGTCCTGGCTAAGCTTCACCTCTTTACCTAAAACAATGTCAATAAAACATGTTTAAGTTGTTTCTAAACCATAGCTTTTTGTAAATTCAAATCAGAAAGCTTATTTGGCACAAGTATACCAACTTTCATGTAAAGTAAACGAAGACTTTACTTATAGAATAAGTGTCTTAATTTGTATTTTGTTATGGGTATGCAACACACGGCGAGTGCTTTTATTGTACATGTAATGCACATTATGCATTCAATCTATATATATGCATTACAATTATCAGTTTCATTCTTGTTTTCTGAAATTGTGTTTTTCTAAATAAAATGGCGACATAAAAATTTAGGTCACCATGGGTTCAGTTTTCATGCTAGAACGTACTGTTTCTGTAGAGTTTATGTATTGTGATGTCACGAGCATTTACATGCTAAAATGCAGCACACTCTTTTAATACTTTCATCTCGGGGAATTTACAATGGTTATGCATAATTGCATATATGTATATAAACATTCAAAACACACAAGTTTATCTGGCTATTTGAGGAAAACCATGAATGGAAGTATAAATATTCTAAGCTTCACTAAAACAAACACAATTTCATTAAAATCATTTCAATTGTTCTAGAAAAGCTACACTGAAAACAC
This sequence comes from Pinctada imbricata, assembly GCA_033119305.1. Lineage (NCBI taxonomy): Eukaryota > Metazoa > Mollusca > Bivalvia > Pterioida > Pteriidae > Pinctada > Pinctada imbricata. The sequence goes on along the minus strand of VSWD01000012.1, from coordinate 57,913,673 downwards.
ATCTTAAAATCCTCCTTTTTCATATGTAACTCTAAGTGACATTACAGTAAAACACGGTTATAGCGAATCGCTAGGGACCCGTAAAACTGGTTTCTTATATGCATTATCAGTTTGCCATATGCATATTATGAAATTTACCGATGGAAGACATAAAGTTCGCTATAAGCAAAATACAATGTATCTATCAAATTAGGTTTATTTTGATATATCTTAGCAATAACACAGTTATTGTAGATTATATACATAGTATTACTGAATTCATAATTAAACAATGAATAGATGGTATGTGTACAAGACTTCGTAGTCTGCACGCAACGAAAGTCGCAGTAATGCATCAGTCTTCAAAAGAAGTGTGTGATTTTTTTCTGGGTCATGGTATCCAAAATTTTATCTGACACAAAGTCCTTGAGTGTATAAAGGCAGTTAAAACCTTCAAATTTACGCAAAAAGTTGTCTTCTTGTGACAAGGAAAATTCTGCATTGAACTCGGCCATAACATTCTAGTCGAATTGTTTATCATCAACATCATCATCATCCATATCTGATTTTTACAATCTCATCCTCATCAAATTCCTCTGTAGCAAAAACATTAGTGTCAATATCAACAAACTCGCGAGCGGAAACACTACACACTTCAATTTATCCATCAGACGTGCAATCGGTATGTCATCTGCACGGTCATCTGCATTGAGCATTGAGCTAAAGGAATGTCATCAACATCTACAAAGTCATCATCACCGTCACCGATTTTTGTCAAGGTTATCACGAACCCAGCTTTGCGGTAACATTTACTGGCACATGTGGCAGTTATCTCCCTCCAAGCATGGTGAAGCATGCGAATGGAACAGAGACGTTCACCTGTGGCTCAATATCGTCATCATGACACTGAAAAATAAAGAAATCAAATAATTTCTGAGTAAAAATTACTGGCTGGATCTGTGCACGTCGCTTATCAAACATTTACTGCAAGGGAAGGTAACTTGCATATCAAATGATGTATAATTTATTGAAAATGACGAATTTAGGCAATGATTTAAAAAAGAAGAGAGAGAGTCATCTTACCTTCAAAATATACTGTATGAGGGCCTTCCTGTATCTAATTTTCATGTTGTAAATAATTCCCTGGTCCATTGGTCACAGTTTACTGGTCGTATTTGGAGGAAGAAACACGAGTTTAATTTTTCCAGGGGAGGGTGGGCAGCACAATTGTGGATGAAAAGCAAAATTTTGCGTTTTTGCGCAATCATTTTTCTCTCCAACTGTCGAAACTTGTCAAAACTTAAAATATCCTACACAAAGTAAGAATTAAGCTGACGCACCTTTGTTTGTAAAACAATTTTAAACAATTATCACCTCAAATCCAGGTAAATTCTGTTGACATGCATGCTGTTATAATCTAATCAATTAATAAGAGCAATCACAGGTAATCAGTTTGCAATAACAGGGTGTATGAAGAAATTTGACAAAGGGGCCATTTGTTTTGGTTCGCAATATGCATTAGTTTGTACTATCAGAATTCGCTAATAGCAGGATTTTTTACATGTATTTACATGAAAATTAGGTCGGGGAATTCATTTTGGTTTGCAATAAGCATAAATTCTTAATAAACGTGTTCATTATATATGGAGTTTACTGTAGTCCCATAGCTGGATCAACAAAGAAATACATGTACCACCAGCAAAAATGACTTGCTTACCGTCATAGTAAAACTTGACATCCTCAGGTATCGGCTCATAGTCAGGGGCAAAGACGGGACCTTTGTGTTCTAAAAACGTCCACTTAACTCCATCATCTTGACTTTCATCTTCTTCTTCCCACCTGATAATGTAAAGGAGTTCCTCTATTTTCTACTGCACATCCATACATGTAAAACATTCTTTCTTTTTAATAAGGAGGAAGTTTACGAGAGATAAATACATACTCATGAATAAAACAGATGCAATACCATAACCAAATCAAGTTATGATGATCGCTATGGTACTTAATTACACATTAACTAATACTAGATGAAAACGAGTGAAATTTCTAACAATTAACAACATAATGAAATCAACAAATTTCTAATCCCTACCATCTCCAAACTTTATTGGATTCCTCTGCCTTGTCTCCCTTGTCTAAATTAGTTGGTGTTTTATTTGGTGTTTTACTTGGGCTTGCCGATTTTCCTGATCCCATTTTCACCTTCTTCTTCTTTTTCTAGGTACATGTAAGTTGTAAGATTTTCGTAAAGAAAGTATCAAGTCCAACAAGAATAAAGAAATCATAAAGTCCACTTTCACTTCTTAACGTAAACCTACATCAATGACAAACTTGTACTACAGCAGTCAAACATTTTGAAATATTAAGGACTCTGGGTCTTTCATCATTTTTTGATTTGGGCTTACAAAGTAGAGCTTTCAGTTTTTATGGATATTCTTAAATAATTGCCCTTATCACTTGTTTATATTTAGGCACCGTTAAGTTTTGGTCTACGGTGTTTACAGTCTTCATAAAAACTTCTTTCAACCACTAAAATAAGTAAAATTTCTACAAGCCCGACAAATTTCTACTAGCCTCAGGCGTCGGGCTAGTGAGTATTCGTGAAGACAGTGTTTAGGACATTATTAGCGAGGTTTGTATCTCACCTTTGGTTTTCCTTCATAATCCTCATCATCAGAAAGCTGTTTACGTTTCTTACTACTGTCAGCTTTTGGCTTTTCATGTTCTAAAAATGTCCCTTCAACTCCATCATCACTTCTCTCCTCTTCCCACCTGATAATTAAAAAGAGCTCCGTTTTTATCAAAACGTCCATACATGTATGTCAAACAATTTTTCACATGATGGAAATTAAAGATATAATGTAATTACATACTCAAAAAATTTATGTATCGCAAGCGATATAAGTGCCCTACCGGCATTAATCCATGTCCTTCAATTCTGCCTTGACCTGTACTTACATTTGTACACCAAAAGATGAATTCAACAGCAAAATAAGTTCAATATGTGTTTTAGAAAAAGTCTGGAAAACAGGAAAATTTAATGAAATTTGCTATGAGGCCATACCTTTTCTAAGAACAAATAAATCAAACCCAACTTCAACTTATTCTTTATCAGACTATAATGTATCTGCATACCAAAAATCAGCGCAATATCTACAAGAACAGGCATGAAAAGACTGGAAACTGAGAAGTTCATGAAATTAGCTAGGTCCAGGGGCAATAACTCCTGTAGAAATGGGTCAATCAAATTGAAACATGAACTTGATTTGTATCACACTGAGATATATTCACATACCAAAAATAATTTCAATATCTGCAATACCATGAAAGAAATGTCCGGAAAACTGAGAATTTCATGAAATTTGCTAAGTCCACAGGCCATAACTCTTGTGAAAATAGGTCAATATAAACCAAACTCAAACTTGATCAGTATAACACTAAGATGTAATCACATATAATAAATTATTTCAATATCTACAACAACAGCCGAGAAAAGTCCGGAAAACTGAGAAATTCATGAAATTTGCTAAGTCCAGGGGCCATAACTCTTGTAAAAATAGGTCAATCGGAACCAAACTCGAACTTGATCTGTATCACATTAAGATAAACTCACATACCAAAAATGAGATCAATATCTGCAATGACAGCGATTAAAAGTCTGGAAAACTAAAGTGTGACGGACGTACGGACGGACGGACAGACGGACAGACAAACGGGGTGGAAACTATAAGTCCCCTCCGGCGAGCTGGTAGGGGACTAATAATAAAACCTTCAGCCCTATGAGAATTTGATGACCAATAATTATGGTTCTCTCAAACAGTAGAACTTGATGAAAATGAGTGAAATTTCTATACAATTAACAACTGATATTGAAATCAACAAATTTCTAATCCCTACCATTTCCAGACCACATTAGATTCCTCTGCCTTGTCTCCCTTGTCTAAATTAGTTGGTGATTTATTTGGTGTTTTACTTGGGCTTGCTGATTTTCCTGATCCTGTTTTCACCTTCTTCTTCTTTTTCTAGGTACATGTAAGTAGTAAGATTTTGGTGAAGAAAGTATCAAGTCCAACAAGAATAAAGAAATCATAAAGTCCACTTTCACTTCTTAACGTAAACCTACATCAATGACAAACTTGCTTTCAGTTTTTACGCATATTCTTTGTTCTGATCACTTGAAAGTTTATATTGAGGCACCGTCAAGTTTTGGTCTACAGACTGTTTACAGTCTTCATAAAAACTTCTTTCAACCACTAAAATAAGTAAAAAAAATGCAATGATCACTGTGCGATATAAGTCCCCTACCGGCGGCATAAATTTATGACTTGCATCTCTGTTCATCAGTTCATCATCTGCAACAACAGCCAAGAAAAGTCTAGGAAAATGAATTCACGAAATTTGCTAAGTCCAAGGGCCATAACTCTTGTGAAAATTAGTCAATCTATATTAAACTGAAATCTGCATCACACAATAATGTATTCACATACAAAAATCAGTTCATTATCTGCAATAACAGGCAAGAAAAAGTCTGGAAAACTGCAGATTTCATGAAATTTGCTAAGTCCAAGGGCCATAACTCTTGTAAAAATAGGCCAATGGATACCAAACTCAAACTTGGTCTGTATCACACTGAGATATATTCATTTCCCAAAAATCAGTGCATTATTTGCAACAGAACTGAGGAAAGTCTGGAAAATAGAAATTTTCATAAAATTTGCTAAGTCCAAGGGCCATAACTCTTGTAAAAATAGGTGAATCTAAAGCATACTCAAACTTGATCTGTATCCCATTGAGATATATCCATATACCAAACATGAGTTCAATTTATCCAACAAGAGCAGAAAAAAGTCCGGAAAACTGAAATTTTCATAAAATTTGCTAAGTCTAAGGGCCATAACTCTTGTAAAATTAGGTCAATCAAAAGCAAACTCAAACTTGATCTGTATCACATAGAGTTATATCCACATACCAAAAATGAGTTCAATATATGCAACAACAGTGGAAAAAAGTCCGGAAAACTGAAATTTTCATAAAATTTGCTAAGTCTAAGGGCCATAACTCTTGTAAAATTAGGTCAATCAAAAGCAAACTCAAACTTGATCTGTATCACATTGAGATATATCCACATACCAAAAATGAGTTCAATATATGCAACAACAGTGGAAAAAAGTCCGGAAAACTGAAATTTTCATAAAATTTGCTAAGTCTAAGGGCCATAACTCTTGTAAAATTAGGTCAATCAAAAGCAAACTCAAACTTGATCTGTATCCCATTGAGATATATCCACATACCAAAAATGAGTTCAATATATGCAACAACAGCGGAAAAAAGTCCGGAAAACTGAAATTTTCATAAAATTTGCTAAGTCCAAGGGCCATAACTCTTGTAAAATTAGGTCAATCGAAAACAAACTCAAACTTGATCTGTATCACATTGAGATATATCCACATACTAAAAATGAGTTCAATATATGCAACAACAGCGAAAAAAAGTCCGGAAAACTGAAAATGGGACAGACGGACAGACGGACGGACGGACAGACAGACAGACCGAGAGGAAACTAAGAGTCCCCTTCAGCGTTGCTGGTAGGGGACTAATAAGTAAAATTATACTAGCCCGACAAAATTTCTACTAGCCTCAGGTGTCAGGCTAGTCAGTTTAAAATTTTCATGAAGACAGTGTTTGGGACATTATTAGCGAGGTTTGTATCTTACCTTTGGTTTTTTTTCATAATGCTCATCATCTTCATCATCAGAAAGCTGTTTACGTTTCTTAGTACTGTCAGCTTTTGGCTTTTCGTGTTCTAAAAATGTCCCTTCAACTCCATCATCATGTCTCTCCTCTTCCCACCTGATACATGTAATTAAAAAGAACTCCGTTTGTAACAAAACGTCCATACATGTATGTCAAACAATTTTTCACATGATGGAAATTAAAGATATAATGTAAATACATACTCACGTAATAAAACATACAGCTCAATGAGAATTTGATGACCAATAATTATGGTTCTCTCACATAAACTAAGTACTTGATGAAAATGAGTGAAATTTCTATACTATTAGCAACAAATAGACCATTTTCAAGTTCTTGCTCTGAATCGACCGTTTAAAGCCTTGTTTTTACGCATCAGACTACGGACATCAATTGAGTTCCTTGGCAATTAAACTTTTGAATTATTATGTCATATTTAATCAAAGGTTTTACGTTATGTTTCCAGTGCTGGGTGTGTGACTTCACAATAGAAAACATCACCAAAGTATGTGATGTCCGTAGTCTAGATATCAAATGTGACATCTCGTAAATCGTTTATTGAAATCAACAAATTTCTAATCCCTACCATCTCCAGACTTCATTTGATTCCTCAGCCTTGTCTCCCTTGTCTAAATTAGTTGGTGTTTTATTTGGTGTTTTACTGGGGCTTGCCGATTTCCCTGATCCCTTCTCAGTTTTCATGATTCTTCCTTTTCTAGGTAAATATACATGTAGTAATTAACATTTTGGTGTAGAAAGTATCAAGAACACAAGAATACATAAATTAAGTACATGCACTGTCAAGTTTTGGTCTACAGTGTTTAAGGGAAGACTTAATCGTCAGTATCGGGAATCAAGTAAACTTGGTCTGTCACCTTACCTTTGGCGTTTCCTCGTAATCTTCGTTGTCTTCATCATCAGAAAGCTATTTAAGTTTCTCTGCACCGTCAGGTTTCTTGATCTTTTTTACTTTTTCTAGTCTACAGAGACAACATTAATAATGCTAACTGATCTTTTATATGTACATAGCTTTAAATTTTCAATAAAGGTGCACACATTTTAAAAATATTCAGATACAAAGCATTGAGACTTGAGTCTCCTCTTTTTCAATTCATATCCAAGAGTCCAATCAGTCCATATAAGTTACAATTTATAACACTTATTGAAATTTAACATATTTTACATTTAGTTACAACATACTTAGAAGACAATAGCACATCATTATTGGAGGATTCTGTCGGACATTTGACAGCTTTCTCTTGTTGTAATCTAGCCGTCTGTAATAACATAAAATATTATAAAAGTCCAGCGACTGATACATGTAAACGTCTTCAAATTGAATAGCATCATTTAAAAACAGATAAATTGGCAACGTGGACCACACATGCACGTTTCAGGTACTTAACCCTCATCAGTGATCCTAAATCTAAACAATGTACCGGTAATATGCCAAAAAGTATGAAAGTTACCATGTCGAAAAAGTATACCGAAAGACGTATAGCAGGATGGGTGGGGTATGATGCTACAGGACCCACTTTTTAGAAATTTCAAGAAATTTTGATACCAGAAATTTAGAATGCAGTTGAAGAACATGTCGCATAATGACAATACAGACTATGAACATAAGTCTTTTTTTCTTTTAAATTGCACATGTTTCAACATGTTCAAACACATGTATATTCTGAATGAGTTTCAGAAGTTAGAAAATCTTACTTTAAAATAAAATTTTCAGTCTCTATTATGATAATGACAACTGTCTGAACTTCCATCAATGACATTCATCGCTTAAAATCCCTCTCAAAACGGAGATATGACAGTCTTCAATCCCATTCCATCTCTTTTGTTTTTGTGACACCTGTGTACTGGTGGATAAAATAATCGCCGATTTTTAAAGCATTTTAAAAAAGCACTCTATTTTCTTTAATTTTCAAGACTTGCACATGAAATATGGTCAGCACAAACTAGAACCTGTACTTCCAAAAATTCTGATGACTGGTACTGCTTTTATATGCAATTAAAATGTGCTACTTTTAAGCACTCTGTAAAGAGGTTGGAGAAGCAATTATCGCCACGTGGGATCATTCTCGTCTAATATCCACAATATTCAAACTAAAATTATTCCATTGGATTCATCTATTCTTTTTCTAATCAGATGTGATAACAACGATTGAAAATAATGTGAAATTTCTGCAATGATTGAGAAGACAGCAAGGTGCACTGCCGTCGCCCTAGAGGAGCTAAGGGAAGACAACGCATTTTCATGAAATTTAGCTGCTAAAACCTTAGCTTTCATCGCATGGATTAATTTGAAATTTCATTTACAGTTTGATGAATATAAGAAGTATTAGTGCTGAAAGAATCAAGTCTCTGTCATAAGTATAACCGATGATAATGGGCGATAATTACTGCTCGGCGATAACTTCTCAGTCATTCTCAGTCGAGGAAACTTACATTTCATACACAGTAGAAAATTTTTATCCGCCTGAAAAGGCGTCCTTGTCAACGTGTAGGCCTGACATTGCTAAATTTGTCTGTTTTTAACAAATTCATGACAAAGTTTCAACTTTGTGACCAAAGCTGAAAGCAGCAAAGTGAACCCAAAGTGAAAGCCCAAAGTACTGTATATTTCATAAACCGATACGGGACGCAACATGTACCTGCTGCCCGGAATATATACAGTTGCAAAAGCGTAGGGGAAGGGGCCAGCGGGGGTACATACCCCTTTTTGGAAAGGGGGGGGGGGGCACAACCATGTTTGTGCCCCCCCCCCCCCTCTTTTCAATCACAAAATTTTATGATGCATTTTAAAAATAGCAACATTTTTATGATGCATAAAATAGCAACATTTTGAACCACAAATTTTCGGTCAATTTTCATTTTTTTTTTCTTTGGCTCGCTACCGCTCGCCAATTCTTTATAGATTTTCTGAATAATTTAGCTATTATGATCCATCCTTTATACATATTACTTTATCAATGTACATGAAGACATTTAACTCAAACTATATCGGATATTATTACATGTACATGTTTTTGGGGTATAGAAAGTATTTTCTGATAAGTCAATATTTTGCTAAAAAAATTTCCTGGCTCGCTACCGCTCGCCAGACATTTATTCATGTACTTAAAATTTAGAATTGCACCAGAAATGTTAAAGTTTGTGCATACAGAACATGAAACCCCCATATATTTTTTAAAACTCTTCCTCTCCCCCTCCCCCCCCCCTTTTTTTTTTTTTGCTTGTTAGAAATTTTGGGATGTTGTGTCCCTCTACTTTTTCAGGCAGAGCTACGCCGTTGCATGGTTTGTGTGTTTCAAATCAAACCTAAATTTTCACTTATTTAAACTGGAAAATAAAATTTGGGGTTTTTCTAGTATAAGCGCAACTCACTTCAGAAATCAGAAATTTTGTCGTCAAATTATTCCGATTGAAATTCATATAGGGGGGGGGGGGGAGATCTGTTCAAAACTCTCATTACTCATTGTGTAAATTATATGTCTGTAAGACCGATATACTACGTTCACAGTCAAAGAAAATAGCTCTTCACTGGCGGATCCAGGAATTTTTTCAGGGATGGGACCTAAAATCCGAATTTGTTGAAGAGCAAAAAACAAAAAGCAAACGCAAGAAGCGATAGCTATTCGTGTCATTTCGTTTTCTTAGTGCCCTTGTTAATTGACCTAGGTGTAATGTATATGTTTTGTACATGTATGTAGGAAAGCGCAGCATCATTTGAAAATAACGTACATGTATGTAATAAATTCTAGCGAGCGGACGCGAGCCAGAGAAAACTTTTGAAATGCTTACGTCAAAATCTTATCAAAATGAAAGATTTCTAATACAATAACATTATATATCTTTCAAATATTATGACAACAAAAGGGGAATTGGGACTTAATCTTTAGAAATATGTATATTAATGAAAAAAAATTAGCTATGCTTCGAAAATTCCAGAGGGTCCCCCCCCTCCCCCATTGGATCCGCGCTTGCTTTTGATGGGGACTTTTAGAACTATGTTAAGGAGCTGATAAGATAAGGGCAGTATTTAGCCCTGAATTTCATAAAGTATTTCTTCTACACAATGATCTATACGCAAGAAAAACTTGATCATAACTAAAATGTAATGTATTTGGAGATTCCTCATACAACTTTTATTTTGGTAAGCTTATTTCTGATACTTGAATTACAGTCCAAAGAGTAGGGGGTAGCCATGTTGAAAAGAGGCTAATATCGAAAAAAAAAACCGTTGAAAATTAAATTAAGAACTATCTAGCTAATATGGATATCTATAAACTTTACAACATAGTTATAGTCTGATCAAGATACTAGAAATCAAATTTAAAAGACTGGTCTCAACTTAATCCATATGTTTTAAAATCTTGAGTCTGAAATACGGTTATATTTTGAATTCATTGGCTACAAAGTAGGCATTTTTACTGCGAAATACGCACTGTGTAGAAATAAACAGCACACTCTTGTTTATTTCATTCCAAAATCTTGAGCATTACATGTGAACATGTTTAGACTATATAAATGAATGACTTTAAAGGTGAAAAAATGAACCTTTGCTTATATTATTGCCTAATACACAGATTTGTAAAAAGCCCCCACCCTCCCTTTGTCAGTTTTTCGTCTCTGGGGTATCGTTACCCCCTTAGCTACAGAACCCCACTTTGTCAAAAGATGTGTATTAGTGATATACATCTTCTGTAAAAGTGGCGTTCTGTAGCTGAGGGGGGAACAATATTTTTTAAAAACTTTTCCATTGATTTCTATTGAAAAAAAGACATACTTTGCCCCAAAAATTAGGAAAACTATGCACGATAAATCTTATCCAACTGCTGATTATGATGAAACCAAGAGCTGGCATCAATTTTGTGAAAGAATTTTCTTGAAGTTCCCATTTTGAAAATTCTACTTTTTTAGGGCAGATTTTACGCCTTATCTTATTAGCTCCTTTCAGCGTGACGTTCTCCATTGACACAATGTTAGACCTCGGCGACGTCACGCAAAATTAACATAGAAAACTCCCAATCTAATATTATTTTCTGTCACTGTGAGCGAAGTACAGTGATGATTCGTTAGTCCGGACGATTTGGTTCCTGGGGAATTCGTCCGGATTAACGAATTTTCCGGATTACTGAATCATGTTAAAAATGTCAAAACTTGAGCGCCAAATTCCAAAGTAAAGGGGGGGAGGGTCGGCCGTTTTTTGTGCGTGTGTTTGTACGGTTAAATTGTCTTGTAAACAAATATTTTCTCATCATAGATAATTTGATTTAATGTTTATTTCTTGAAAATTTTGGATAACTTAATCTCTAGATATGTCTTTAAAGCATGAGCGCTAAAAACTAGAAAAGGGAAGGTGGTTCGGGTGCCGTGATTTTGTCATCGCTTTTTGTATCGGTAAGATCACTTTTCTCATCATTGAAAATAAATATACAAGTAGTTTTATTTCTTCATAATTCTAATCAAATTAATAGAAATGAATAGACGAAAAGCACAAGAATAAAGATCAAACGAAAGCGGAGGGAGGCCTCCGATTTATTACGCTGAGATCAATCAGTTTAATTGGGGGGGGGGGGGGGATAGAGCGTTACTTTAACCTTTAAATAAGAATAAAATTTTATCTAAGCATCGAGGTTCCGCGGGCGCCGATACTTACCAATACCTACTGAAACTTACCACTTTTCTTTCTGAAAAAATACGGAAATCATCGTCTGTCAAGAGCGGTTGACGTTCGTTTTCGATTCTATTTTAACTAAAAACAAGCTCTCAATATTCTAACTAACTCTAACATTCAGTTCACTTCCATCTTCATCGTGATACAAACATTAGAATTAAAGAATATCAACTTTAATTTGAAATGATTTTAGGGCGTGCATCTGTTCAAAATAGTGATTGAAAGCTAGAAGCTTAAAAATGTCACGATAAGAATTAAGAAAGTGACCAAGCGAACAATTAAATCTTTTAATGCATAGATTTGATTACCAAGTAAGTACACGTACCCCAAGCCGTTACTAGTACTGCGTATCCCATCGCCTAATTAACCCGCCTGTTTTCCGGTAAATTTCTCCAGGTAAAAATTAATTGTTGTGAAAACATGTCCGTGTACATTTGTCCAGGTAAAACTTAATTGTTATAAAAACAAGTCCGTGTAGATTTCTCCAGGTAAAATTAATTGTTATGAAAACACGTCCGTAGTTGCTTATATCGTCCGGACTAACGGGACAAAATAACATATGATCCGCACGTCCGTTTCCGAAAACTACCGTCCGGATCCGGAACGCGGATTTCCGGATTATCGGATCATTTTTGCACTATGCACGTTTGTTCCCTGAGAAATCGTCCGGAATAACGGATTTTCCGGACTAACGAATTCCGGACTAACGAATCATCACTGTATTGGTCGCACAAACATATATAACTTGCACCGTTAGTTATGGGAGTTCGAGATATATCCCCCTCTATGGATTTTAATCGGATAGTAATACGAAAAATTAGCAAAAACTTCAGTTTTCCGATTTTTGAAGTGAGCTGCGCGGACGGTGTTTACAAAAATTAGTTCTCATTTCAAAATGAGTTTTGTGCGACCCGGAACTCCCAAAACAGGCGACTCGAAACTCCCAAAATGCCTGTAGTTTACAACGAATCTTTCTGATTTTGCTGGAGAGCAACCAGATGCAAATATTTTTCTCGACTCTTTCACTGGCTGCTATGAAGGAAACATCAGTTCCAACCGAGGGATCTAAAAATCATGCAAAACCAAAGCATTATATCTAGGGTTTTGTATGGGTGTTGAACGGAATATACCATGAACTAGTATTTCTTCCCTCATGCCTTAGGGAGCAACCATTTGATTTTTATGGGGGGGGGGGCAGGAAGACTTTGCAAAAAAAAAATTCCGGATCGAAATTTTAGGGGAAAAAAATTTCCGGCCCGAAGGGCCGGCGAAAAAATTTTTCCGGATCATGAAATTGCCCCTCCCCCCTCTCTTCCGACCTATCCACTGTCCAGTTAACACTTTTTTGTGTATCATAAACTAAGTATAAAAATATGGAACAAACTTCATGCAATTTAGAGTGAATAAATCAAATTCAAAAGTCAATGTTAGCACCATAATAGCCTGTCTCCGTTGAGTATCATTTAAGTAAATAGATTATAGGCATCATATGCTATTCAAGAAATTAAAATGAAGTGATCTGTGGCAAGAGATGAACTAATTCTGTGTTTGATGTTTAATATGGCCGAAAAATCATGCTGAATTATTCAAACTTTAATTGGAGTAATTTTCAACATTGGAAAATTACAAAAAAAATAATCCGGCCCTAAGGGCCGAATGGCCAAAAAAAATTTTCCGGCTGGCAAAAGTCTTCCTGCCCCCCCCCCCCCCCCCCCCATAAAAATCAAATGGTTGCTCCCTTACTAGAACCAAAGTTAAAGTTGGAAGAATAGAAGGAGAAAAATTGGAAAATATCTAAACAAATTGAGATATTACTATTAGAATTCAGCAACCACGAAAACTTATTATGCATTTCAATGTTAATTTTCTGACTTTGGCACTAGTTCGTTCTGATGGCTTGGATTATCACGTCACAATATCGTTAAAAATTGTGTCATATTATGTGAAAAGAAGGTTTCATGTGATATGACAGATTCTTCTCTTCTCTTTCAACTTAACTTTGGATCCAAGATACAGGAGTAAAATACTCATTCTATTCGGTCTTCCATATCGTATAAAACCCTTGGTTTTCACAACTGATCCCACAATCTATTGCAAGTATACAGCTAGATGGCCTTCCGCATGTCATAATGTGGTTACATAATCATACTGTTCAATCTAATCATTAAACCACATTGCCGTTGCCTGGATCCTATAAAGCATATCATGCATCCAAAGCTGAAAGTGTACCCATGTTATAGAATAAAATCCTTTATTTTTGCAAGATCTTGACACTAAAACTTGTCCATTCTTGAGAAGTTCATCAACAATACTTCACTTTCTATGAAGGGAATGGGAATCCATTTCATCGCACAATGAATACATGTAAAGAAGCCCATCATGGATCATTTTCAAGCTAGTGTCTTGACTGTTACAACCAACAGGGTTTTGCAATCTTGATACTTTGACATATTATTCCTCGACTTAATATTCCACCAAGATTGTTCTCACAAGGTTTAAATGGCACAGCTTTCTGTATTTATGACCTTGTTTATAGAAGATAGCAATATTTTAGTCTGTAGGCTCTCAAGAAAGTATAGGAAGACAAAGTGCGAAGTCCTTTTTTTTTTCAAATTGAAATCAATCAGTGGATCAAAGAGATAGGTCATTCTAAAGGAAGGCCTGCAATAGATAAGAGACAGATTTGTTCACGGGAATCAGACAATGCCGTCTATTATAAAGAGTACAAGATGCTGTGTGACTACTATTGTTTTACTCCTGTACCATAATCATGATATATGAAAATTCAACGATACTGCAGTGATTAGGAGCTTTTGTGAATAATTTCTGAAATTTCAATGGGCTATTTCTTAAGAAACTACAAAGATGTTAATGAGCCATTTTTCTAATAAATAGAACTATGGTGTACAACTCCTACTCTTCCCAATCGCTGATACTGTATCTGCTAAAAAATAATCAACAAAGATGAGTAATATTTTTGAAAACCCATTCTTTAATGATGTCACCGTAAAATATCACTTAAACAATAATGTTGATGATAAAGGTAATAAAACTGGAAAAGGCAAATTCAAAGGTAACAAGTGTAGTTTACACTACATGATAAAATGGCTAAGATCGATAAAATGAGGAAATGTGATGTCAGATTTTTTCACATGTGAATTTCGTATCTTTTAAAAATACAACCTTTTTTCCCCTTTAGAAGAAATTTGTATTGAATGTCCATTCACAACTGAGGTAGAAAGATTGTTCCCTGTGACTCGTTATCAAACATTATGTGGAAACAATTATAATAATATTCATGATGTACACGCAGAGAATTTTCTTCATGATTTTTCTTAGAAAGATAGATACATGTAAATGAACTTACTTTCAATTTCTGTATGCAATTTGTCCTTATAAAATACACCTACGTTTCAAAATAACATTTAACTCTATACATATAAGAGAGAGGCAGTGAACAGTACGTACAGTATGTAAATTACAACAAAACTTGATTCATCATTTGACACATGGTACAGAATGGAATAAATCTCAAATCTACGTGACATGTAATACTTTATCATTGCATCGTATGATGCCTTTAATGCCATCATTTAACATTATACCAAAAACATTTGATTTATGAAAACGGATGAAAATGCTACAATGAATGATAATCAAAGCTACTGAAGACGTATCACAATATGATTAGCATCTTAAAGACACAAGTCGTTAAATTTATCGTCTTTAAAAATCCTTCAAATGTGCCGTTTGGCTGTGGAATACAAGGGAATTTCATTCCTTTATGATCAGAAATGGAATAATAATTTCTTTACCTGATCACACTTTATAAATACAAAGTTAACAACGTTATGCTATATCGTTTACTCAATTCATTCTTTCCTCAAACACATTTATATCTCTTACATATTTTTTTCATACACAAACAATGCTGTTTAACTGAAGCAAAAATAATTAATTCAATAAATATCAAATAAAGGATGAAGTATACAATAAACAAGGGAATTTTCGTGTGGGGGTAATTTTCGTGTGGGGGTGATTTTCGCATTTTTCACAAATCAAGGGACTTCACGAAAATATCCCAACTGCATTCTTACAATGGCAAAGACATTTTTATCACGAAAATATCCCCCATGTTTAAAGTCTTGATGTCGTAATCACGAAATTTCCCCCCAGCAAAAATAACTACGTTTACAGTAGATAAAATAATTCCCAATTTTTTCTGCTCCAAAACACACTCATACTGTAATGTTTAATTAAATGCACGGAGACAACAATATCAAAATATACTAAACGCTGAAAATCTGTCCCTGATTGGTCTAGACTTCACAACTGTTGACAGTCTAACAAGAAATCATTGTCATTTTATCCTGGACAAACATTCCACTTGGAAAATCACACACACTGCAGTAGTGTACGTTAGATATTTGTTGAAGTGAAAGTATTTGGGCATGAATTATACATGTACATTTAAGAGGAGGTCAAACATGCAAAAAGGCAAATGATATTAAATACAGAGAGGGGGGGGGGGGGGGGTTTGTTCGGCAGTTCACATTTTTCTTCATGACAAAGAAAGTCTATAGAGACAAATTTTATACTTGTTACAATCCTATTTACATTTCATAATACACAATTTGTATGATACATCAATTCACTTCTAAATACAATTTTGGAGATGCTTTTAAAAAATACATGTAAGATCCTATCAGATATACATGTAAAATAGCTGGGCAATGTAATTAAAATATCAGTAACATGCTGACTTCACTCATGCAAAATTTCTTGTCAAGAATGAATTCATTTGCATATCTAATGATAAAACTAGCTATGAAGCATGTGCTCTAATTTTTGACTTGTAAATTTGAAATTACCTGTAGATTGTTTTTCATTCTTGTTGGTTTTCTTCCTTTCCACACGATATACTTTTTATTCTGAATTAGGAGGCAGAAAAGTAGTGTTGCACACTTGTACAAATTAATATGAACTAGATACAGACCTCTATATACTTATTTCATTTACTCTAGAAAATAAAATTTATCGCATGGCTAAGATACTGTGTCAACGTCTCTAAAAATACATGTCCAAAATGTTATAACGTTCAAAATAAATAAAATACTGCACTACTGGCGAAATTTCATTACCGCCAAGTTACTTTAAATAGCCGAGATAAAAGATTTCTAAATGAGATCATTCGTTCGGTCATGCTGAATCATTCACTTCTACTCCATACCGATCACATTCACTGAAACCTAAACGTGCAAGTGTCATCAAAATTCAAATTCTGCCGTCGCCATGTCAATAGCCCATCTGAATTTCTCTCTCTGCGTTTTGTTGTAAATCTTCTCAATTGGAACCTCCCATTTCTTGCACCTATAAGAAGAAAATTGATTGGTTTCATGTAAATTAAGTAATAAATATTAACATTACTAGTAGATTCCCCATGTTAACACCCATTAGGCAACTAGAATTATATTCCAATAACTTGGGTTGCTATTGTGACGTCACGTTCAAGTTTTGCATGTAGAGAGAATTTATCAATGTTAAAATACATTTGACTCTGTAAGGGGCAAAATAAGCGATGTGCATGTAAATGAAAATGACCCATAATTAGAATAAATGTAAGTAATGACTGTCTAACTCTGCTCATGGGTGTATAATTCTGGTTGGACACATGCAATTATTTATTATGCAGAATTATACCACCATGAACACCAAAAGTAAGACAGTCATTTCTTAACACAATGTCTCAAATCTTATTTGATACAAATCAAACGACAAAAGGGTTGTTGTAAGGACACAGAAACACAAAATTAAATTTCATGGAATGACACAGAACATTGCTTTATAAATAGCCAGTTAATATACATATAATTACTCACCAAGCTACAGAAATTCTGGGATCTAAGTAATTTAATTTGGAGGTACCAAGGGCAATCTCTTTGTTCTCCTCCTGTCATAAAAGATAAAAGGAGAGTTAGAAAATTTAATCATACAAAAAGATATAGTACAGTAAATTTGTTATTTTCTGTCATGGATGTAACTGAAAGTCGAAAAATTTAGAAAACTAGAAAAATAAAGTCGTTTTTTTCTTACACGGTTGTTCCAATTATTTACATGTAAAATGTACAAGTTCATTAAATACATGTAGATTAGATAAGCATGAATTATTGAACATGAATAGGGCACTTGCTACAATTCATAATGGCTGACAAAAAGACAAAAAATGTCTGAGGTAGGCAATTTTTGTGCACTTTTTCATTGTTATGTCTTAATGGAATTGCGTCTTTTAACAGTGAAGTCATAATGTAAAACAATGCCAAAAGATGTTGACTCGGACATTTTGTGCTAAGATCGGAAAATGGCCTATTAATATAAACTCGACAAAAAACAGTAACAGATTTACCATGTAAACTAAATTTACTTCAAGGCTATCAGAGGTTATATTAAGTAAACAATGTAAAAAGAAAATCACCGCAAGAAAGTGTGTATGATACTAGTAAGCTAATTTGACTGACCTTATCTGTTGCCTGGACTTCTAACTTTGTCAGTTGTTCTTCCAATCTCTGTACGGCTTTCTTTCTCTTCTCCAAGGCACTGTAATATAGAGAAATAGAGATTATTGGGAGAATCCTTTTAACCGAGTTGTAAACAAACAGAAAAGAGGGAATTGTAACATCTCTACCAACTACATGATAATACAATCCAATACCTTGGAAACCATTTCTATTTAATGTTCTGAGTATAAAGACAGTTGACAAACATGATGTAATACAGTAATCAAATTATCCTGATCGTAATTGGCTTGCATCATAGAGACCCTAACAAGAAAAATCTCATCTTTGGTGAATTTTGTTGTACTTTTTGATGCTTTAAAAGCAAATGAAAAGCACTTAGAATATACATGTAAATTTGCATGTACACTGTATGTCACAATGCACAATACAAAATTATTCACTGTATCTCATTATTGGACATACCTCTTTGTTTTTTCTGATTTGTGATTTTTATAGTCTGACTTTTTTGGACATACCTCTTAGTTTTCTCTGATTTGTGATTTTTATAGTCTGACTTTTTTGGACATACCTCTTAGTTTTTCTCTGACTTGTGATTTTCATAGTCTGACTGTTTTGGACATACCTCTTAGTTTTCTCTGACTTGTGATTTTTATAATCTGACTTGGCATCCTTCATCAGTTTCTTGGCTTCTTTTATAGAGGCTTTCTTGTCATCAATCTGATAAATATAATAAGAAGTACTGTGTCACAATCACATGTCAAAATCTTCTGTGTCACAATCACATGTCAAAATCTTTTGTGTCACAATCATATGTGAAAATCTTTTGTGTCACAATCACATGTGAAAATCTACTTTTGTTTTCACAATGAATCCTAATCATGCTCACGAAATGTGCCTTAAAGCTGCCAATCTAGGGGACCAATCAGATTTACAATTTGATGTTACAGCTGCCAATCTAGGGGACCAATCAGATTTACAATTTGATGTTATAGCTGTCAATCTAGGGGACCAATCAGATTTACAATTTGATGTTACAGCTGTCAATCTAGGGGACCAATCAGATTTACAATTTGATGTTACAGCTGTCAATCTAGGGGACCAATCAGATTTACAATTTGATGTTATCTCTGCTACAGACAAAGAGAAATAGTGGGAAAATGTTAGAAAACCTATTGTCCTTATTCAACAATGAACATCCTCATCATTGTATGCCAATATTAAGGTATAACATTACTTGTCCTTAACTTTGTGAGGAAAGCTAAAAATACTAACTTTTTTAAATTTACAGATAATAATGGATTTGAGATTTGAACATCCTACCTTGACTTGTAAGTTTTCCATCTGTTTACTGAAGTTTTTGGGTGCAGCACGTTGATGGTTACATAAAATGGCCACAGCTCTGTTAGCTCTATTGTAGGATAAGATCTTAGCAGGGATGGGGTCCTCAGCTAAAATAATAAAGACATAATATGAATATTAAATTCATATTCAACTTCAAGATACATGTAATTCTACTCTTCATGTAGGTCAGAATAATTGTTGCAAAAAAGTTCTTTAAAACTGAGGGCAAATCCTATGTTTAAGCAGATTGATACACTATATGTCTAAATTTAAATATTTGGATTTTAAACGATAAATTACGTAACGGCTATCTCATTTCAACAATTTTTTAAGAAAATTGACAGACAACAAACATCTTTCAACTTGCTGAGGTCAACTCTTTCTCTAGAAATGTGAAGTCCCCATTGAATTAGCATTAATATACTTATTTACATGTAGATTAAACAGTACTTATTACATAAAGTATATTAAACTGGGAGTGTGAATGTAATTCTTTGTCATTTTCTTTTTATCTCATAGAAGTAGATCATGTAGATAGTGACTACAGAGCTTATCATATGTGATAAATAGAAGTGCAAGAGACAATGCTGAGAAGTGAGTGAAATACATGTAAAAGTCAGATTAACATATTGGCTATAACGATACACACTCAGGTGACTTTGAAACATTTACGTACATGTAAATCCCAAGACTATGTATCGCCATTCACATCTAACATTACAAACGCACAGAAGCAGAATACAAAATATTTTTTCCTTGCCAATATCTCAAGCCGAAGGGTACTTGAGGTGCAGTTCAAATGAAACATACATGTACATGATGAACAATATTTTTTCAACTTTGATGTCGTCTTTCCAAGGCATTTTTTTTACACAGGATATACCTATATAGAAAGTCGGTATTAGTACCAGTCATATAATACAGGATATACCTATATAGAAAGTCGGTATTAGTACCAGTCATATAATATAGAAAGTCGGTATTAGTACCAGTCATATAATATAGAAAGTCGGTATTAGTACCAGTCATATAATATAGAAAGTCAGTATTAGTACCAGTCATATAATATAGAAAGTCGGTATTAGTACCAGTCATATAATACAGGATATACATATATAGAAAGTCAGTATTAGTACCAGTCATATAATATAGAAAGTCGGTATTAGTACCAGTCATATAATATAGAAAGTCGGTATTAATACCAGTCATATAAAATAGAAAGTCGGTATTAGTACCAGTCATATAATATAGAAAGTCGGTATTAGTACCAGTCATATAATATAGAAAGTCGGTATTAGTACCAGTCATATAATATAGAAAGTCGGTATTAGTACCAGTCATATAATATAGAAAGTCGGTATTAGTACCAGTCATATAATATAGAAAGTCGGTATTAGTACCAGTCATATAATATAGAAAGTCGGTATTAGTACCAGTCATATAACATAGAAAGTCGGTATTAGTACCAGTCATATAACATAGAAAGTCGGTATTAGTACCAGTCATATAACATAGAAAGTCGGTATTAGTACCAGTCATATAATATAGAAAGTCGGTATTAGTACCAGTCATATAACATAGAAAGTCGGTATTAGTGCCAGTCATATAACATAGAAAGTCGGTATTAGTGCCAGTCATATAACATAGAAAGTCGGTATTAGTACCAGTCATATAACATAGAAAGTCGGTATTAGTGCCAGTCATATAATATAGAAAGTCGGTATTAGTGCCAGTCATATAATATAGAAAGTCGGTATTAGTGCCAGTCATATAATATAGAAAGTCGGTATTAGTGCCAGTCATATAATATAGAAAGTCGGTATTAGTGCCAGTCATATAATATAGAAAGTCGGTATTAGTGCCAGTCATATAATATAGAAAGTCGGTATTAGTACCAGTCATATAATATAGAAAGTCGGTATTAGTACCAGTCATATAATATAGAAAGTCGGTATTAGTACCAGTCATATAATATAGAAAGTCGGTATTAGTACCAGTCATATAATATAGAAAGTCGGTATTAGTACCAGTCATATAATATAGAAAGTCGGTATTAGTGCCAGTCATATAATATAGAAAGTCGGTATTAGTGCCAGTCATATAATATAGAAAGTCGGTATTAGTGCCAGTCATATAATACAGAAAGTCGGTATAAGTGCCAGTCATATAATACAGAAAGTCGGTATTAGTGCCAGTCATATAATATAGAAAGTCGGTATTAGTGCCAGTCATATAATATAGAAAGTCGGTATTAGTGCCAGTCATATAATATAGAAAGTCGGTATTAGTACCAGTCATATAATATAGAAAGTCGGTATTAGTACCAGTCATATAATATAGAAAGTCGGTATTAGTACCAGTCATATAATATAGAAAGTCGGTATTAGTACCAGTCATATAATATAGAAAGTCGGTATTAGTACCAGTCATATAATATAGAAAGTTGGTATTAGTACCAGTCATATAATATAGAAAGTCGGTATTAGTACCAGTCATATAATATAGAAAGTCGGTATTAGTACCAGTCATATAATATAGAAAGTCGGTATTAGTACCAGTCATATAATATAGAAAGTCGGTATTAGTACCAGTCATATAATATAGAAAGTCGGTATTAGTACCAGTCATATAATATAGAAAGTCGGTATTAGTACCAGTCATATAATACAGAAAGTCGGTATTAGTGCCAGTCATATAATATAGAAAGTCGGTATTAGTGCCAGTCATATAATATAGAAAGTCGGTATTAGTGCCAGTCATATAATATAGAAAGTCGGTATTAGTACCAGTCATATAATATAGAAAGTCGGTATTAGTACCAGTCATATAATATGGTTCTCTTCCCTAAACTTGTAGGTAAACAGTAGTTTAAACATCTTACATCGAATCGTACGCCAAACTTCAACTTGCAGATTCAAACTTAATAAGATTTTTGACTAACTAAAGGACCATATTTACTAAAATATCAATACTCAATCTTTTAGTTTTACTTTGAAAGAAAAGCCTGAAAGAAAGAATATAGACACAACACTCCCAACCAAGCTATATATATATCAATCTACACACCAAGCCAAATACAGTGCATGCACTACAGTCCACTAGGTGAGATCTACACTTCTATACTGGCTACATTACCAATATGGGACACCTACGTTCAGTGAGCAAGTTTAATTGCTCTTGTAATGTACGCGAGGCGTTGTAGGTACGGAACACCTTTGCTGTCAACCCTTCCATTAACTCTTGTAAATACTTGTTCAAAATTGCTGTCTGTAAAATTCGTTAAAAAATCAAATTAGAATTAGATTCAAGATTATCAATTTTCAAAACCAAGGAAAAGGAGTAAGTTGTCAGAGATCTTGTTCAGTGTAACATATATACAAGAAGAGAGAATTATGGGGTTATGTTTTCATGGCCATTCCCATACATTCTCAGATCTTGACATTCAGTTTGTTTTTGAATAGAAATATTTTTCCCTCGGTATACATTGACATCTTGACAGTTTTTTTTTACCCAAGTAGCAGTAATTTACATCAGTATAAGAGCCATAGGTCTGACAACTAGAACCTTTTCCTTGGTCTATCTCATACAGCAATACAAACATACGTTCTGTCAATAATCGTAGCTGTTCTTGCAGAGTGTGGGAGGCGTTATAAGTTCTGAAAACTTTGGCCGTTAATCCATCCATCAACTCGTTCAAGTATTTGTTCAAAACAGCTGTCTGAAAGTATACTTCCCCTATCACTTCAGGCACTATGGAAAGTTGCCACTTATATTTCCTTGACATTAAATCCTTCATAATTTTTTAAAATTGACCGCTTGCAGAAATCTTAAATGGATGACAAAACCGAGCTATAATAACCTTTCGGAATATTTTTAACCGTTATACGCAACAAAAATCTTTAACCTTGATGTCATATTGAAAAACAATGCCAAAAGATAGTGACATTTAGGGCTCGATAACAAACACAGAAAGTGGTCTATTATTGTAGAGATATAATATTCATTCATCACTTTCTGTAATTCAACAACAGCGCAAGATAGTACCCTCACCCTTTCCCACAAATGCACAAGTGGGAGAGAACATGTCAACCTGATCAGAACAAAGTCAGAGAGATGCTTTTTATAGTTACATGTAGATGCAAACTTTTTGTTGCCACAAGGTCAAAAACGATACTGAATTTGAGCAGATGGATCAATCAGTTGACAGAAATATATCATACTAAATACATGTACTTATACATACTTGAATTCTGCAATATTGGTGCAGCATTTTTACATATAGTTCACATGTGTACAATTGTCTTCTTGTTCACATATTAAGAAATCAACTTTATTTTACATGTATCTCTACATTTAAATAAAATGAATTCGCATTTCATACATGCACTTCAAATTCCAAGCAACTCCTAACAGTAGTATATACTTACATTCAGTCTGTCGAAGACATCATCTTCTCCTGATTTGTTCTCCATAAAGAGTTGAAGGTTCTTGAATACACGTTTTTCCACCGTCACTCTGTTATAATATCTAATGGAATCTTTCCCAGGAAGTCAAACTCCACTACATTCTCCTGGTCCTCGTATTTTTCGTGAAGAGTTAAGTGCTCCTTGCGGAGAGAACAACAACCCACAGTATCGGCAGTTTCTCCCTCTTCTTTCTCGTTACCTGCTCTCAATGCAAGCTGTAATACAAAATTTGTAGTGAAAATTCATTGTCACGATAATCTTTGATATTTGACCATGTTGACAGAGTTTCTTAGCTTGTGGTTAGAATATGACGGAAAAATTGGGACTGCCGCTAGACTTCAAGACAACGGAATTTGGAGATAACGGTGTCAGCTGTAATTGAACTTGAAAGTGTTCGGAAAGGAGCTGTTAAGATACTGCGCAAAATCAGCCCTGAAAAGTGGGATTTTGAAAATGGAAATTTCAAGAAACATTCATCGTAAAATTTATACAAATACGGTATCCCATCACAATCTGAAGTAATTTTTGATCTGTTTTATAAGTTTGCTAATATTTGAGTCAAAACTTGTATTTTTCCTATAGAAATCAATAGAAAACATGAAAAGGAAAAGTTTTATTGAACATTGTTCCCCCTGGCTATACAAAATGCCACTTTTACTGGAGGTGTATATCCATGATACAAATTTTATGGAAAAGTGGGGTTCTGCATCTCCGGGGAGAACACTACCCCAGAGACGAAAAACCAAAAAGGAAAGAGGGGTGTATTTTTGAAAATATCAACCTTTTAGACGATAAAATATGACAAATATGACTATTTTTCCTCTTTAATCCAGCAAAAAATGTATTTTAAATATGAACGAATGAAATATACAAGAATTGGGAAGGAAAGAAGCAAGAGCGATGTTTATTTCTTCGTCAGTGTGTATTTTGCGCAAAAAGGCTTACATTGTAGCCATTGAATACAAAATGAGACCGTATTTTGAGTTCCGGATTTCATTATTTGCCAATTAAAGTAGATATAACGTTTGAAATCTATTCTGATATACAATGTACACATATTTGATGTCTTTTAGTAAATATTTTTCCATTTTATGTAAAATATTAACAAATTTACACGTTTTTTCGTCGATTTCATCAGTTTTCCTATCTGAGTACCTCTTCTTCTTTCAACCTTAATTTTGGAATCTTAAAAGTACTTCATCAAAATGTCAAACATATAAATAGTCTTCAAATACATCATATTTCAAGTATAATTAATTTTTTTCAACATGTGAATCATCATGCGGAAGAAATACGGCACGAGATTCAGGGCTAAATATGGCCCTTATCTTTACAGCTCCTTAATCAAATGATATCGTTACAAGCTGCAAAACCAACAACCGTACATTTATCTTCAAAATTAAATTAAAAGATAAAATGAAAGTAACAACAGACAAGCTCAGTACATTACCTTGTCAATAAAGTACAGGGCCACAGCTCTCTGACGTATTCTCATCTCTTTGGATTTCCAGTCCTCTCTGTATTGGGCACGGATCTTGTCCACTGTCTTATGTAGCCGTCTCGCAGTCTCATATTTCTGCCAGTCTTTTTCTCCCTGAAATCATACTTAGTAATTAATAATTAGTAGGGACAAAATTTGCACAATATCTATTACAATCGATCACCAGTAAGCATGCTTTTTTTGTATTGCAGAATAGGAACATGTAGTTATTTACAAACAATGAAATGATGAAAGGATATGGTTTGGTCTAAATCAACCAAAATCATACTTTTAAAACCTTGACGAGTAAACACCAATGAAATAATTATAGATGAATTTACAACTACATTGTACTTCATCTTTCTGGCTACAGTGTATGACAGTGAATATCTTGTAGTCAGTGTCAAAGAATCAAAGAAGCATTCCTGTTACATCAAAAAGTTTCGAGTATTTGTATCATGCCTTAAGTTGTACATTACCTTAAGTCTGGAGGCTGCGTTCAGCATGACATACTTTGTAGATCCCTGGATGTTCTCTGTCCAACAAGCCAGCCATGATACCTAGTAGTGTGTGTACATAAAACTTTTTACTTACTTCTTGATACATAAGGTTTACTACAAAACTTCTTATGACTATTTGATATTTAATAGGATAATCCACGTGTGAAAATATTGATTTTTTAAACTGGAATCAGTGGATTCCTCCTATTTAATACTGAACAGAAATGTTTGAACATTTGTGATCTCATTATTTATAGAAAAAAAAATATTTATAAGTAATAAGACTTCACTCACTGTGTAGATTTTTCACTCACTGTGTAGATTTGTGTAGATTTTTCACTCAATGTGTACATTTGTGTAGATTTTTCACTCACTGTGTAGATTTTTGATAGTAGAATGGCAATTTTATGAAAGAGTAAGATATATATGGTCCACGTTCAAACCATATGAAAGATGTAATAAATTTAACTATGACTATGTATTACTGATACATGTACTAGTACCTTATTGTCATTGCGGACTTCTTTCCACTTATGACCATCTGGAGCTTTAGGTGCCTTGGAATCCCTAGGAGATAGAAGATTTGATCAGAAAGGATGATTCAATTGCACAGATAACGGAAAATCACAAAATAAGTCAAGAAAATTCTTAATTTTCTCATTGAGCTTACTCTGTAAGCTCAATGGTTGAAAATGAAAGATTTTACCAGATATATGTACATGCTGTGTTTTGCACTTTTTTTGTGTGTTTTATCACTACTTACTTGCTACAGTTAATAATCACATCTTCCGGCATGGTTCTACGTTTCAACATTCCCTGCTTTGGATGGTCACCACGACCCCTGAACAGACCCGGAGGTTCTATACGGAAGTTACCAATCTTCTCTTTATGCCCGTCCATTACACAAAAGCCGTACTCCTTCTGTATTGCTTCATTTTCCTCTTTCAGTTTCTATGAAATAAAGCATGTTTATGTAAGTTTAAGATTCTATGCCTGCGTCTGTATGTTGACATAAAAAAAGTACTGTGTAAATGATAACATCAGAAATCAGGGTGCAAGTTCCTGTAAAAGATTTACCCTAAAACCCTAGTGACTTCTTTCATATAACTTGTTATTAAAGTGTAGCATTTACAGGACCAGGCGCCAGTTTTACTAAAGGTCGTAAATTTTTGCGTAAACTTAAGCGTAAACTTAGGCGTAAATCAAGTTACGACATTTTTTACGTTTGCGTAGTTGCGTCTTACGAAAGGTCGTAACTTTGCACGTAGACGTAAACTTAAGCGTAGACTTACGCATAACTTACGTGTGGAACTCTTTTGGTTGGAGACTGAAAAATCCTTGACAACGATGAATAATCCTGGGAAACATCGCGTTTTGATTGATTTCATGTTTTCAAAAATGAAGAAAACTGAACGTTTGCGGTTATATAAGATGGAAAAGCTTATGAATCTGACGAAAAACTTTAAAGAATTATGCAGTTCCACATTTTGCCGTTTTCGTGCCATAATACATGCACCCCTCCCCCCAACGAACTATTGAGTAAGAAAATACTATCATACACACAAAATAGGGGTATAATTTGTTAGATACTGCATGAATTAATCAATCTAAAGATATGCAAAAAACAAAAACAAAAACAAAGACAAAAAAAGACAAAAAAAAAAAAAAAACGTTTGCAAGAAGAAAAGGGGGAAAAACTGATGAATCTGACGGAAAACTGAAGAATTTTGCCGTTCCACATTATTGTATTGCTGTTAGACATGAACTCGTTGTCTAGAGACCTCCCCCCACAAATCCACAAGAAAACGACAGATTTACATCAGAAATAGCTTAAAATGTTGAATAATTCTTTCATTTACCTTTGATCAATTAGATTGATGTATAAATTCAGGGGCGGATCCAGGTAAGGGAGCGTGCCCCAAACCAAATACAGTTGAGAGGTCTGATGGAGGAGGTTCAGGGGGATGATCGCCCCGACGCAATTTTAATTGTTTTAGCACTTTTGGTACCTAAACTCATCGGGTTATGTTGCATAAGAAATAACAATAAGGTCGCCCTTTTGGACAATTTTGGTTGAAAAATGGTTGTCAGAATAATCAAATTTGAGTACTTTACCCCTTACTTTGGCAAATTTAGTGGGGGGGCGCCTCTCACACCCCTCACAGGTGCTCGTTGACTTTGTTTATTTAATTCCAATTTAAGTTCAGATAATCTTTGTCAGTCAATAATGCTCCAAATCTGCCAATGAAACTGTATCGGATACAAATACAAGACTATTTATTTCTTGGGATTTGGAATGTCAGAACCATTTAAATTTTTTTCACAATATCTGTACAGATCACCGTGTTCGTCCTTCTTATCTTATAGTATGTGCATTTTACACATGATGCGCGGAATTTGAAAAGCAAGTGGTGCATGGTGATGACGGTGGTAGCGGTGTGTAAGTAAGTAAGTAAGTAAATAAATAAATAAATAAATAAATAAATAAATAAATATATAAATTTATAAAAAAATATAGCGCTCTCACGATTTATTTATTTATTTATCTAGCCAAATGAAAATTTCTATATTTGTCATGGAAAATGTCATTTGCACGGCCGGGGGATTCGTCTTCCCCCCAATAAGTCCCCACACGAGCATGCCCTACTTTTTTATTTCTGAATTAACATACTAAGCATGTTTCAACGAACAAGTCTGTAAAAAAGTACTTTAAAAGTATGTCAAACTCCGCGTTCAAGGTCGCCGGTGCCAATTCATGGAAAGGTCTTCTCACAACGGTGTCATCCCGTATTTGATCATATTGATATCATTTTCAAAAGTGTAACAAAAAACACAACAATAAAATAGACTATAACCTGAATGTTTGTATTATCATTATGTATGTGTTTGTTTAAAAATGTAGGACAATCGGGATATGATTTTTTCCAAATGTGGGACAATCGGGATTAAACCACAACCGTACGAGCACGGCAGATCTATACCATTGGCTCGCGAAGATGTCTCACAAGATATCCACACGGAATGTGAAAGCTTTATTACGCACAATTCAAAAGTTAAAAGCTTACAAAAACTCTTGACATCATAATTAAAATAAAATCAACGAAATATACGAAAACGAGATTAAAGTGAAAAAAAATTATGTTATCTGTAATGAATGGGATATAAAGTAAAGAATAATTCTAAACATATTTCAAAAAATCTATAAACCGCAATTTAGAAAAAAAAAAGAGAAAAGAATCGAAAAAGGCAAACAAAACCGTTGGTGAAACCCGTATTTTATTGATACTTCATAGATTATGTTATATTTTTTCTTCCTATTTTAGAATTGTTTCCAACTGTTAATACTAGCCTGAGTACTGTAAACTTATGGAATAAGTTATAAATAACTTATACTTTTTGTGTACATGTACACGTCAAGTGAGTTCGGACGATGAAATTATCTTTCTGAAAATTACAATGTAGGCAAATGTTAGAAGCAAACTTGAGCTTATGGAATTATGTATGCTTCAGTTTCGTGTACATTCACAAACAAATTGTTTACATGTAGGCCTATAATACTATTATCATTATTTTTTTTTTCTTTTTTTCTTTTATTTATTTTTTTATATTCATATTTGTAGACAAAGAATATAATGAAATAGAATTTGAAATGTAAAAAAAGAAAAACAAAATAAGTTAAATGTCATTGAGTATATTTTACGTACGTTAAAATATGAAGAGCGAAATGGTTTTCGAACGTGTTTCATACATACGAATTGGCTTCGTTGCTATGACACTATGTAAACACACCATGAGCTATTTTTAGCAGGAAGTTTAAACTTTTCAGCATTCAAAACATCAAATACGCGCTTCTTCTTTCGGAAAACTCTCTTCCATTACGTGTTTGTATGGTTTTATCCGAAAATTTAGTCCCTTCTTTTCTGTTTATGACTTACGTGTAGACTTACGTGTGGTCGAGGGCAGTCGTAGATTTACGCAAAAATTTACACGTAAACTAAGTTTGTCGTAGGTTACGACTTTTAGTAAAACAGAATAATCATGAAAAATGTCGTAACTTACGCCTAAGTCTGAACTTACGCCTAAGTTTACACTTACGACCTTTAGTAAAACTGGCGCCAGGATATTTGATTAATTCTATAGTTAGGTGAAAGTAAAAGAAGGAGGATCTCAAAATCTACATTTCTTATCCTTTCTTTGCTTCAGACATAAGTCAGCATGTTTCTCAAAGTAGCATGTGACAAATCAATATACATATAAATAAATTTGTAATTCTCAGAGTTAAACTTTACCTTCTTTTCCTCCTTCGTTCGGTTTTTTCTTTCCTCGCTCAGTTGTTTGAAATACTCGGCCATTTCCTTGAAGTTACACTTACTGAGATCTTTGATCTTCTCTTTCTCATGCTGATTCATCACCTAATGTTACAAAGCACAAGCAGACAATTAGTATTCAGCTAATACATGTACAGTCAAACTGTTGTCATTTCTATTATGAACTTTCACCAAGACTTTGATTTCTTATCAGTTCTAATTCAAAGAGATGCAATTTACCCAGTTTATCATACAATATATGCTTTCAATGAAACAAATTCTCCCCCCCCCCAAGTCCTTTTTTTCCTTTTATTTTTCATCCATAGAACCAGAATAGCAGCATTCCAAGGAACGAATATCACCTGGGAAACATACATGTAGCTATATTTAGGATAACTTTTCGTTCATTGTTAACAATGATCAGCAATCAAACAAATTTTACTATTGATTCTTGGGGCATTATCGGAAACTAGCTATCGACTGATTATCGGAACTATCAAATTTTCAAAAATCATGTTCAAAACTAGCGAAATACCACAGACGCTGCAGCCTTTTTAACATATACATGTACATACACTGCAAATGCATAGAAACACAGCTATAAGGTAAAATCAACAATTATACATACATGTATATTTGTTTATCTAGACCATTGTTATTTCTATTGACTCAGCTTGATTTCTTCTCATGAAAACAGTTTTGATTGTAGTTACCTTTATCTCCGAGTGACAATCAATTGTCAATTTCACTATTGATT
Organism: Pinctada imbricata; assembly: GCA_033119305.1. Taxonomy (NCBI): domain Eukaryota; kingdom Metazoa; phylum Mollusca; class Bivalvia; order Pterioida; family Pteriidae; genus Pinctada; species Pinctada imbricata. The sequence continues at coordinate 57,882,891 of VSWD01000012.1, read as the reverse complement.
ATCAAAAATCGGGAAAAAAATGTGATTGACTATAGAAAGTAGATGACTATTGTAACATCACTATCTGTAATTGACAGATTTGTCAAAGTGATCCATAAATTTATGTCGTTATACTCCCTCCTATAAGATTCATGTATCAGGTTACCAACCTTTCTCCAGTCCTTCATGAAGTTATGATTAAACACCTCCTTAGTCGTGTAGTCATGTTCTAACATCCTGGCATAAAATGTGGCTACTTCCTCTGTGTCCTGGCTAAGCTTCATCTCTTTACCTAACATGACAATAAAACATGTTTAAGTTGTTTCTAAACCATAGTGTTTTGTTTATTGAAATCAGAAAGGTCGAAAGGCTCAATTAGTCTAATTTTCATGTATATGGTTAAATGGTTAAAGACTGTACAAACTTTTGAAATATGCAAGATTCTGGATACTTGAGGAAAATAGTGCTTGAGAGTACAAATATTGTAAGATTCATCATAACATATACAGTTTCATCAAAATCCTTTCAAACATTCTAGAAAAGCCACTTTAAAAAACACATGTTTAAATTCCTCTTTTTGATATTTAATTCTAAGGAACTTCAGTCCCCTGAAGTTTCATTCTTGGATAAACAAATAAATACGACTTGCTTACCATCATAATAAAACCTGACATCCTCAGGTACCGGCTCGTAGTCAGGGGCAAACACGGGACCTTTGTGTTCTAAAAATGTCCACTTAACTCCGTCATCACGTCTCTCCTCTTCCCACCTAGTCAAAGAAATTCTTCGTTTTTAACTACATCAAAAAGGCAAAACAGTTTTTGCCTGATGGAAATTAAAATGTAAATGTAAATAGATGAATTGTACTCATGTAATAAATCATTCATACAGCCCGAACAGGATTTTATGGTGCCGTCACATTACTACATGTATTAGCGACATATTGAAATCAATAATTTCTTATTCCTACCATCTCCAGACTTCATTTGATTCCTCAGCCTTTGCTCCCTTGCCCTTAGTTGGTGTTTTATTCGGTGTTTTACTTGGGCTTGCCGACTTTCCTGATCCCTTCTCAGTTTTCACCTTCTTTTTCTTTTTCTAGGTAAATAATAAAACTTTCATGAAGAAAGCATCAAGTCAAAAAGAATGAAGAAATATGTATACTTTCACTTCTTAGCATAAGCTCCATCGATGACAAACTTGTAACGATACTACAGCAGTCAAACATTTTGAAATACATGTAGTTATGACTATGGGTCTTTCTTTTTTTCGAGTTAAAGTAGAGTTTATAGAACTATAGAAGGCCTAGAGTCTTTCTCATCATTTTAAAAATCAGTACAGCATACCAAGTGAATTTTGATGGTCCTTAGGGTTATTCCTTGTAATGTTTGTCATCATTAAATAAATACATGTACATACATATACTGTCAGGTTTTGGTCTAAAGTGTTTAGGTCAAGACTTTACTATCAACGTAGACATAGTGTAGAATATCGAGTGTACCTGGTTTGTATCTTACCTTTGGTTTTTTGGTTTGTATCTTACCTTTGGATTTTGGTTTGTATCTTACCTTTGGTTTTTCTTCATAATCTTCGTCATCTTCATCATCAGAAAGCTGTTTACGTTTCTTAGCACTATCAGGTTTGGGCTTTACATCTGCTTCTTTTTTTACCTTTTTGACTTTTTCTAATCTACAAAGATAACTATAGTAATATTAACTGAACTTATACATGTACCTAGTTCTAATTTTTAAACTGATGCAAATTAATAAAAAGCTTCTGATCTGTGACCCACCATTCCCAACATGCAGAAATATTTTAGAGCTTGATCATGATCATAGTTACATAATATGTACATCTATATATTACGTGTGTTCCCACAAAGCCATATATTTCCTCCATTTGATCAAGTTACCGGTATCTCCCTCCTTGGATTACAACACTTGGACTTTATCCATCTCTGCTATGTTAAAATTGCTATACTTTAACAATTTTTCGGAAGTTTTCACATTGTATACATCAATGTCTTGATGAGAATTACAAACAGCAAGATATTTTTAAAGAATAGTCCAAAGGTTAGTTATGAAATCTCTTCTGAAAATTTAGTTATAATTTTTTTAATGTCAATATTTTGCATGGTAGAAATGGATGAAGTCTGAGAGTTGTAATCCAATATGGCGGTTACTTTGGAGGTATGACATAATCATGGGAGCACGCTATTCATAACATTTTTAAGTTCTCAGTACGTTTTAAGGTCAACCAACTCCCGTTTTAAAATGACAGCATCAATATGCCCATAAAAGTGATAACGCTTGCTGACAGCTCACATACATAGACATGTATACTAATTATAGTGATCACAAACCTAGAGGACAGTGGCACGTCATCGTCATCATCGGAGGATTCAGCTGGACGTTTGACCGCTTTCTCTTGTTGTAATCTTGCTGTCTGTAATAAAATTGATCAACAAAATTATGCATATCTCAAAAAAATTTAAGTTTAATAAAAGTTATTTCATACTGTATATGTGAAGCTTTTAACATAAGATTTTTTCATTCATACATATAATACATGCATAGAATGTTGTACATACCAGAGGGACATCGTCATCACTCATTGGTTCCTCTTTAGGAGTTTTGGCGGGAGACTCCCTGGTCGATTCCTTTACCGGAGACTGTGGTTCCTTCTTTACTGGGGACTGGACCTCCTGCTTCACAGTGACTTCCTTCTTCCCCTCCACTTCCTCTGTCTTTTTAGACGGCGAGCGATCCCGATGTTTACTGCTACTACTGGACGAGGAGCTCTTGTGCTTATCTGACGAATGGCTGGACTTGGATTTCTCTCCATCCTTGCCGGAAGAGCTGCTGCTCTTGTGCTTGTCAGAGGAGCTGTGCTTCGAGCTTGAGGAGTGACCATCTTTGTGCTTACTGCTAGAGCTGCTGTGCTTACTGCTAGAGGAGCTATGGTGTTTACTACTGCTGCTGGAGGAGTGACCGTCTTTGTGCTTGCTACTTGAGGAGCTACTGTGTTTACTGCCGGATGAACTGCTATGGTGTTTACTACTACTGGAGGAGTGACCATCCTTGTGCTTACTGGAACTGCTGGAGCTCCCTTCCTTATGCTTACTGGAGCTGCTGGAACTTCCATCTTTGTGCTTGCTGGAGCTAGAGCTGCTATGGTCACGGTGCTTGCTAGAGGAGCTTGAACTAGAGTGTTTACTAGAGCTGTGGTGTCCATCTCTGTGCTTTGAGGAGCTCCCATCTTTGTGCTTTGAGGAGCTAGACGAATGTTTAGAACTTGAGCTGCTGTGATGCTTCGACTCACTCTTTTCATGTTTCTTTTCAACATCGTTTGGTAGGTTAGCATGGCCATTTTGTTCAGCCTGGTGTACATTGTTCACCATAGAATCCCCCCCACCATTTTGAATCTTGGACTTCAGTTCTTCAACTACAATTTGTACAATCAAATTCATAAATGATCAACATCTATACAATATTTGATGGCAGATATTCTGTCTTTTGGTATACAGAGTTAATTCCCATTTGTGACAGTATCTCACATAGCGCATTATGACATACATGTTATGGATATAGAAATGGAAACTGCATGAAAACTCACTAGCCTGACACCTTGGGCAACCAGAAACATTGTCGGGCCAGTAGAAATTGTCTACATGGTCTAAGGAACTATGAAATTGGCCAGTATCTAGAATTTGTCTTTGGACAAGTGGTTCATGAAAATTATAAAAAAAGTTTGTGTGAAGACTGGAAACATATTCAAATCATGTTTCCCTGAATTTTACAGTGGTTTCCACAGAATATTTCTTCTTACATCAGATACAGTCCCAACTGTTGAACTAAGAAGTAACTCGATATCAAAAAGATTGAATACCTGACTTGTCTGAATTCAATTAATTCTGAAGATGAAATTTTCTCATTCATTTATTTTTATAAGAATTTTTGACAAGTTTTTTGGAAAAAAAAAAAAAAAAATCATGTACAACTACAAGTTTTTTTTGTTTTTTTTTCAGGAAAATTATATATGAAATTTTTCAAAAAAAGAAAAACCAAGAAAATTTAAAAATTGTGCATTGTGAAACTAAACCAAGATTTCTTACAATTATATTTAAGCCCATTTCTTTATCAGCACACAAAAGCTTAGTGCGATAACATTAATAAATGTAAACTATCCCCCCCCCCCTTCCCGAGAAAATAAGTTAAATCTGTCGATTTATATATGGACATGATGCAAATTAAAAAAAATATTAGTTTCCCATGATCAGTAGGAATAAAAACATAGACTGATTATGCTGATAGAGAATTATGTGCTAATCGTCTAGATTCACTAAAACTAGTATAATATTATTTTCAATATTTTCATTATTTTTTTTAATTAAATTTTTTAATTAAATGTAAGAAATTCAAAAAATAGTAATTAATTTAAAACATACTTACAAAACAAACTTGCTGTTATATACCACATTGAAAATATACACTGAAAGCAACTCTGTCTTGAACAAAATCTTATTTTGAGATTTCTTTGCTAAAAACGACTAAGTCCAGAAATGGCTGAACTTAGTCTCTGGTGCATCCAAAATGGAGTGCGAACAGCCTGTTCAAAAATCTTACCCGTCTCACTGCCAGTAGCGGAATCGCCTGGGCTCTACAATGAAGAAAATACTTCACTGTTTGAATGTTACATACATAAAGAATATGAAATTACATGTCCCATCCTTTATTAGGAGAAAATCGTGTTCAAAATCAGTACAAAATACCGCATGTCGCCTTGGACTTAGAAAAAATCACCGGCCATTTTGACTTTGTCGTTTTTCGACCTCCTTTGTTCAGAAATATTACCAGTCGATAGGAATAAATTGACGAAGAGAATAACGAATAAAAATGTACAGAAATGTGTATGAACTTACTTTCAGTACGTCAACATCACTGGAGGCTTTATTTTCCCCGTCAGATTCCATATTCGAGAGATTTTTGTTGCCTTCTCAACCACGATATGGCGTATAAATTTTGCTGAAACGGCTAAGTCCCCACGTAGCGTCACGACGCATGCGCCGGTTGCCCGGATCAATCACCCCTCTCGGCTATTTTGAAGTGAGAAAATGAGATTTAACTTTATTTTGCAACTACGCGTGATTATGAACAGACATCAGAATTGTGGGAAAATGATTTTGATATTATACAATTTCACAGAAATTCCCAAAATTTGGCGAATGTTCAATCAATGAACTATACAATAAAAATACTACTTTTCCGGCCAAGTAAAAGGGCGCCAAATTCAAACTGGAAAAAACAAAATCATTGATAAGATTTTAATTGAAAATTAAAGAGACTATAGTCCTTTTAAAATGTACAGATAACTCTTTTCAATTTTTCCTCAATAGAAAACATCAATATGATGGATAATTCTGTATGTTTCCCCCGATTTTCAATTAACGCTACAGATGTTACTATAGCAATCTAATTCTAATTAAAACCGGTGGTTCGAATCAACCCCAATTCGGTTCCTCTAAAGTTGTTAGATAACTTTGTGGATCCGTAAACAACTTCAACATGGGGGAGGATGTCTCTATACCATGTCCTCTCTCTTTCTAGGAACTGTACAGTCTAAATGTGCCCAAATTGATGTAGTCTGATTTGAGTACACATCATTTCTACTATGGCTACGCACCTGATTTGTTTAAGAGCAATTCTTAAAAATTCGGAATTCATATGCTACAATTATATTTCAGTTTATTGGACTTTAATTTCTTGTAAAATTATCATTTTTGTGTCGTCTGTGGTAAAGTATAGCGACACTTTGAAGTCACTTCGTATGTATGTTTGTTCGTGTCACTACATAGCTAGGTAGCTACCTCATAGTTCATCTGATTGATAAGTCGAGCCTCGATTGCGTTTTGTGCGTATCACTGAATACAATGTACGTGCGACTGTAGAAAAGGTATCGGGGGGGGGGGGGGGGTGTTCAAGTCCAACAACAACAAAAACAAGAAAATAAAATAAAATAAAATAAAATAAAATAAAATAAAATAAAATAAAATAAAATTAAATTAAATAGAATAAAATAAAATAAAATAAAATAAAATAAAATAAAATAAAATAAAATAAAATAAAATAAAATAAAATAAAATAAAATAAAATAAAATAAAATAAAATAAAATTTTACTATACTAATGATAATAAACTTGAGATATTCAACAGTCTTATTTTAATTGATTATAAATATGTGTGAAAAATGTGCATGTATACAACCATAATATAATATATATATATGTATAATTACAAGCTTTCATGCATATGTTATGTCATTGAATAATATATTGTCTCTATGTAAATCTACACACTTCAAGCATATGTTTATGGAGGTAGCGTTTCTGTGCGAAAGCTCTCCCGCAATTATCACATGTAAAATTTTTGCTTGTGACATTATGGATCAACATATGCGAACGCAAATTGCTTTTGTCGGCGAAAGCTCTGTCGCAGTCTTCGTGAGGGACACTGGAAGGGTCTCTCCCCGGTATGCGTGCGCATGTGTCCCTTCAGGAGCCAAGAGCGCGAAAATATTTTGTTGCACACCGAACACTTGTTCTTGTTGGCTTTCTCGTGGGTTTTCATGTGAGCTGTATAGGAAGATTCAGTTTGAAGCTCTTGTCCGCATTCCTGGCACGTACGTGTAAACGAGCTAACCTCGGTTTGTGGCGCACCTAACAGAATGGTGGAGACATCCGCGGGTATTTTGGATATTGATCTACGAACAGAAGAAATAGGCGGCACTCCGGGAGAAACTGTAGGTGTGGTGGACAAATGAAGCTTTGATATTTCTGACGCAACCGATGACGTAGGGGACACACGCACTGCTGCTTCGCGCACTCTTTCCTGTAAGGCTCTGCGATAATCATTGACATTTACGGGACGGACGCACAGAAGTTGATTATACGATCTTTGGTCACCATTACCGGTCACATCTACGTAATCATCGCTAGATTCATCTTCCTTATCGTCACTATTATCGTCTAAACCCTCGTCGGAACCGGAGTCTGTTTCCTCGTTACTTGCTTCATCGGGAGCGATCTCCCCACTTGTATTGTTCTCGGTATGACCACTGAAAACCGCCCGAGAGAATGATTGGTAATTGTAAGGGTAGTCGTCTATATATTCGATCGTCTCCCGAGGATTTACCCCGGTCAATTCTAGGTCAGGCACCCGGAGTTCCAAATAGTACCGAGTCACAAAGGAAAGATAACTCATGGATCTGTACTTGACCACGGGGTATTTCTTTGTTGTTTGTCTACCACGTTTGTCCTGTGGGTAGGTATCCGGAGGGGAGGCTCTCAGGGAGGTTATAGGAAGTCTAGCACCCACTTTTTTGATTGATAGGCCGGATCGTGTTGTCATAGTGTTAGCGTCTTGTTCTGAAACAGTAGCAAAACATTGTGTAGTCCAAAAGATAAAAAAATATTTGTTTCGCCCCAATCTAATTAAAATTCGGCTCTCTTTATTTCGTATACAACATACATGTATGTAGATTACGAAATAAAGAGAGCTAAATTTCAGATTGGCTTCTCCCATGCCTTCGATCCATATTTGAGCTACTGACACTAAACTTTTTTTTTTAATTCATATCTATATTGGTATTTTATATTATGATTGCATTTTGCAGTGACAGGTACTTTTTGAAATGCATGGATTCCGAAAGACATTCGGGGTAATAAAAAGTTTTTTGGCCTGTCTGTATGTTTGTCCATGGCAAAAACTTTACCGTTGGGCATAACCCTTGAATGATAGGTGATAGGGCTTTCATATTTTGCATGACGTGTATTCCTTGTGACAAGCTTTCCGTTGATACCATTTTTTTAAACCTCGTGACGTTGACCTTTGACATATTTTTGAAAAAAACCCATTAACATTGGCCATAACTTTTGAAAAGCAGATGAAAGAGATGTAATATTTCACATAATTATGTATTACTCGTGACACGTCCTTTCCAATGATACCAAAACTTTTGACCTCATGACTTTGACCTACTTTTGAAAAACTTGAATATTGGCCATAACTTTCGAATGGTAGTTGATAGAGATTTCATATTTCACATTTGTTTTCCTTTTGACAAGACCTTTCCATTGTTACCAAAATTATTGACCTCGTGACAATGACCTTGACCTACTTTTGAAAAAAAACTAGTAGTAGTTTGCATGCTTGTTACTTCATGGGCATTATGGCCACTGTGAACAATGTGTAAAAGAATTTGAATATATGATGACGGAAACATTCGTGTTTCATACAGTTTTTATTTTAGTTCATCATCATCATCATAGCTTATTTTTTGTATCATTTTCCTCTTTATTCATTGAAATAGAATATGTTCAAACTAACACTTGAATTAACAAATAGCAAAGCCACATAATGTCATTAAATATTTCACATCCCCTTCCTGGTCCCCATGTTGGCATGAAAGAGCGCACCTGCTGAGCAATGGCTGCCAAACATTCGAAGTTGCTTGGCGGTGAAATTTGAAAACGGTAATCTCTGACGTACAAATACCTTTGTTTTGGAATAATGTACACTCTACCATACACATTCTGAAGCAACATGATACTCAAACATAATAGTCATAGGTTTAGACTCGAAAAAAAAAAAAAAAAAAAACCCGACCCATGCGCAGCTCAGGTTGGTTGCCAGTTTGAGTTTGTTGGTCGTTGATCAGGTGCCTGGGGTGGCGTGAAAATTGAACACATTTGTTATTTACCTGTTTGACATGCATATTCCCCAGTTCTGTAACCAACTCGGATTGAATTTAGAAGGCACTTAGGCATGTTACTTTGCCGGGGAGTCCTGTCGTGAAAGGTTACAGAATTCTGTGGAGTACGTTGTTTACATTGTGCTCGTCTGCATCCTTGGTGATGCTGCGCGCGCAATGACGCAACAATACTGTATTCGGATAAGGAGGGGCACCTGCCTATTCCGGATAAAACGATCGGCATTGCAAAGACTGACGCTCGGAAAAATTCCATCTTTCATTCGCGTTTTTATAAGTTCGTAAATTTTCTATTAATCTTATTTATCTTTTGCGGTTTTTGTTTTGCATGGAAAGGGAGGCGAGATGGCGGGGCATGTTCGCGCGAGATTTACAGTCCCTGGGATCATCATGAGATCTCATTCCGGCGACTCGCTTTGAACAGGAAATCGCGAATTTTACATTTTGTTCTAGAGCTGTACCAGTGTAGTGGCTCCCTTATTTTCATGGTCATTTTTCGAATAATATTTGTAAATCGGCCTGTTTCATTGACAATTGTAAATTTATTTAGATCAGTAATAATTGACTCAAGATTACCCCACATTGAATATCAAATGCTATCTTATTAAACGATTTTCACACGGAAATGTAATTTACCTAGTTTTGTCTGTACATAACATGTCTTTTTGCACGACTACTGTACCGGTTATCGTCTATTTAGCTCATGAATATTTCTCTAAATTGGTATTTTGTTCTGTCCACAGTCTTTTTACCGGAAGCAATGAAATTAAGCTAGAGCTAAACTACTAGGCTGAATACACTCGGCCTTTCCCACCTCAGAATTTGTGTCACAGTCGTTTTGTTGCCAATGCCCATTTCAGCACATCTAGCGACTGAGTAAGATTTTTTTGGGTATAAATCAGGATAAGACTTCTGGCAGATGGGTAAGGGCAAAATCTACCGTTTTTCGCCCCATTTTTTTTTGTTTGCTATTTTCAAAAATTGTTTCTTACTGTTTTTTAGTTTCAAATAAGGGTAGAGATATTGTTGTTTTTTGAAACTGAATCGAACATTCCCCGTTCTTATTGCACACTACTGCCGAATTTAGTGGTAAAATGATAACAGCCAGATTTTCAACATTATCAGTAGAGCAAGAGCATGTACATTTAGAATATAGAAAGGAATGTTCCATATATATATGAGTATGAACCTGTTACATGTCCTTGCCCTGGGGCTTACAACTGTAGGTATATGTTTGTCTCTTGCAGAAAATGTGAAGACATAGACATAGCTCAATTTTCCATTATTTTGCCCTAAAAGGTGGCCCGGTTTTTTTTAAAGAGGATTCACATAAAAGTTGTTCTTTTTTGTTTATAAGCATAATGAATAAAAAATAGAACCGTTTAAAAAAAATTGATAGGGGCCAAAAGTGGTCACTTTTGCCACTACCCTTTCGTTTTCCAAGCCATCTATATTATATAGGCTGTAACATGGACAGATTAACACATTTTTTCTAAGGGGGTTGGGGTGTTCTAAATCGTCGGGGAAGGGTTAAGCCCAGGATTTAAAAATATACGTATCCAAAAAAATGATGCTGAAATTCTGACAAATACTGGGATCACTTCATATACATGTTTAAAAAGGTGTTCCTCCAATAGGTTTTCTTTTTGTCAGCGGTTTGTGAGATCTACGATTGAGTATCAAAATGCATAGTTGGCAATTTTTAGATTCTATTATTCCGCGGTCATAAGTTACCAACCTCTCCGTTCGGTGCCATATATGTACAGCCAGAATTTCGTTTTCGATGGGGACGTTCATGATTTTAGTTTATGGAGATCATCATTCTAGAACATTAATATTATGTGAAGAAGAATATTCCTATATATATTTACCGGTACCGGTATATTTCCTATTCGTTCTCTTGATGTTAAATTATTTACTGATTGACAGACAGACCGACAAACCGATGTCAGACAAAGGGTAGTTGCATAAGCTTGACGGGTCTTTGATTCGTAGTGCTAACAATTAAACCACGACTAAACTCGTTGAAGAATTTTCTAATAACTTCAAAATTGAATACATGTATTTCAAATATTATAGCTATAAGTTTTCCGACGTGCTCAAAGACTTGCTGATATTCGGAGAAATCTTCTCGAGTTCTTTTGTTTTGAAACCAGATACTCACTATTAGAAACTTGTAGATCTTGACAAAACTTAGGCCTTTTTCATTCGACCTTTTTTATACGCCAAAGATGTGTGTTTAAACTGCAGTGACATTATCTCCCTCTTTTGATTTAGGTCGTCTCATGAAGACATCGTACCCAACTCACTGAAAGTTTATAATTTGTTCCCATTGTGATCAGCACTCTCTTGTCACCAAAGGTGCGTTATGGATATACTGATGTCCGTTGTTCATACCAGAGTTTGCCTCAGACGCTAGAACATCTCGTAGGTGAGATATGAATATACATTCAGTTGCTCTTCCAGTGGTGTAGCTAGCGCAAAATTAAGTGGATGCTTTTTGTAATACTTTGGGTTTGGAACATCAACAATGCTCAAATTTGGGTTACATGGAGCGAGGATCCTGGGAACTCAGCAAAAATAGCCATTCAAAAGTGTTACAACAACCTAAAAAATGAGAAAACCTTTAAGCTAATTTCAAAAATTTTGAAAAGCGTGGATGCTTTAGCATACACGGTAGCTACGCCACTGTCTTCCCAGACCTGCCAGCCATCTGTGATTTCAGAGTCAAAGTGATACCAATTCTGCCAGTCCAAAGGCACTAATCCATCATGAAGATCAACTCTTGGGTGTGACATCACTGTTCAAAATGACACTCTATACAGAAACTTTCATTCTTGTAACATAATTTTCTCTGTATTAACCCTATCAAAAGCCAAACAGGAAATGGAAGTTAGATCCAGAATATCGGTCTTTGTTTGAAATAGAGAGTTACTTCCCATTTGTGCAGGTATCAGATGTCAACTGCATTGTGACGTCATCAAATTCTATGGAAACCAGTATGAAATTCAGGGAAACAGGGTTACATATATGACGTTTTCAAAGAAATTTAGGAACGTCACAATGCTTTTACATCAGATACCTGCACAAATCGAACGTACGACTGTAAAATCGAAAAGATGGAATTGTCGTCCAACTTTGACAAGATCAATAGATCTATACATCTACATCAATTTATCTGATGCATGACTTGCATCTACATATAAAACAATACATGTAACCTCAGACCTGATCAGGTAAGCCGACAGGAAAACGTTAATTTCTGGAAAACTGATCATCTGCACCCAAATCTAACAAAATACATTATATGCTGATTAATATAGAGTGTTCACCATAGTTTGTCATATTCATCATATGAAAATGTATATCTAATGTAGTTGGTGCATCTCAGAATTTCTTTTATCAAACACATCTGAAAGCACCATCCTTCACAGACTTTTAACTTGATGTGAATGCCCTGAAGTAAAGAATAGGCCCACTAAACATCCCCGAGGTGAGCTAAAAATAAAATGAAATAAATTTTCTAAGAGATACCTAATCTTCATCCCATTGATTAATGAGATGTCTTACAGGGGGGGGGGGGGTGTCTTATTTTGTAGTAACCTAAGCCTGATTTCACAAAAATGTTAAAAATTTCAGGAATGTTAATTGTTACTTTTGTCATCAAACAAAAGGTTAAGACAATGTATCATTTTTTCAAATATCATTTTCATATACTATGTAGAAATTCAAAAAACCCCATGACTTCATGAATTTTAGTTTATAGAGAGAACTGAACAAAGAGATCAAAAGTTTCGAAATATTCAAGAAAACTTTTCATATAATTTTTGTGAAACTGGGCATTGGATATTGGGATGTTTCAATATAATTGATACATACACAAGGAGGTTGTCCTCGCTGATCTGAGTAGTATAATGATGTGAGATTAAGAACAATTTAGAAAATTGAAGTTTTTTATTACAAGGTGTATATTTCATCAAAACAATATATAAATAATGCAACATGGTAATTATATACAGAAATGTTCATCATGACGACCTGTGGTTAGCTCCCACTGCCTCTGATACTGATTTATAACCGTCTTTTCTGAAAAGGAAAAACAAAAAGCGTTTATGTGATGTCGTGAATTTTAATTTCAAAGATTTAATAGAAAATGTCTATACTCTGTCACTGAATGAACTTAGAGAAGTGGAAACAAAGCCTAATTGTATCAATATTATTCTATGATCATATTCTATTTTTTTCATAATCAAAGAAATTCTTTAAAGGATGTGAAAATTCCTAATGATTACACGTCTCAATAATTTCTGACATAATTACAAATCAATGAAGAACATGAAAACTGAAAAGCCAAACACTTTCAGGAATGAAAGACACAGACTTGGATAAATGCTATTTAACTGAATCAAGGTCATTGTTCAAGGTCTAAATTGACCAAGATGTGTTTGTGAAGCCCCAGGAAGGCATAAAAAGATGAACAGTTTAAATTTATTGGAATATCACACACCAAGGTTAAGGTCATAAGGTAAAAAGAAAAGGTTAGTGGTGAATTTAGTAAGGGCTGTTATTGGGTATTTTGGGACAGGGTTCGGGGCCTTTCAAATTGAGAAAAATAGTTATATTTTTACCAAATTAGGAATTTTCTAGCAAATATGAAATATTTGAAATCTTCAATTTAAACCTTTACATAGTCAAATAGTTTTGAACATGTTGAATAAATTATCTTTTTAAGGCATATTCAGGGTCATGTGCAATATGATCTTTTATCACACTTTCTGTATCTCAGGACCACAGTCTGAGAATTACGAAATTTTATGAACTAAATTTGCAAAAAAAGATACTACTGTATTTAACAATGGGAATAGGGCCAAATATTGGCTCCAAATTAGGCCTAGCGACAGCCCTGTTAGTGAATGGTGTTTTATCTTTAATTGAAGTAAGAAAGATGCTTATACTTACGTTAATAATTGATCTAATTCTCTCTTTATCCTTCCTATAAGTGGTGTGCCTTCATATACTAAAGCTGTATATAACTGTACTAGACACGCCCCGGCTTTAATCTTGTCATAAGCATCCTGACCACTACTAATTCCACCTACTCCTACTATTGGTATACTACCTGTGGTAAACACAAAGGTCAAGGTTAAAATACTGTTAAATACACAAAGGTCAAGGTAAGGATGTTGTGAAATACACCAGAAGTCTCTGACGAGACTGTAGCTCTCCTTGTTGTTTTGTTTTTTATTTACTCATTGACAAGTGAATAAGATACATACACATAAATATCAATTTCCATTTTTTAAGACCATAGGGAGCAATCATTCTAACAAATTAAAAGTAGCACAACAAAACACTGCAACTAGAATATCACTCATATAATTCATAATATCCAAGATAAAGTCTCTATCATTTATAGTGTAAAAGGAGTTGTGAGCACAAGATTACATAGAGTTATATAGGAGAAAATGACCACACCCATTTTCTAAGACCCTGGGATTCAGGGGCTCAAACAAAATATCAGGTGCACATCTAGACTACAGACCCAGCATATTGCAAAAAGAATGAAGTCTCTATCATTTATAGTGTCAGAGGAGTTGCGAGCACAAGATTACATAGAGTTATATAGGAGAAAATGACCACACTCATTTTCCAATACCCTGGGGGTCAGGGGCTCAAACAAAATGTCAGGTGCACAACTAGACCACAGTCCCATCATATTGCAAAAAGTATCAAGTCTCTATCATTTATAGTGTCAGAGGAGTTGCGAGCACAAGATTTCATAGATTTTCATGACCACGCCCATTTTCTAAGACTCTGGGGGTCAGGGGCTGAAACCAAATGTCATGTGCACAACTAGACCACAGTCCCATCATATTGCAAAAAGAATCAAGTCTCTATCATTTATAGTGTCAGAGGAGTTGCGAGCACAAGATTTCATAGATTTTCATGACCACGCCCATTTTCTAAGACCCTGGGGGTCAGGGGCTGAAACCAAATGTCAGGTGCGCAACTAGACCACATATCAAGTAAGATGCAAAAAGAATTAGCTTTATATCTCCTATGGTTTCAGAGGAGTTGCGAGCACAAGAATTGTTTACGGACGGACGGACGGACACTGGACAACGGGGTATCGCATAAGCTCAACTGGTCAGAGACCAGTAGAGCTAACAAAGGTCAAGGTAAGGATGTTGTGAAATACACAAAGGTCAAGGTTACAATACTGTAAATTACACAAAGTTCAAGGTTCATGGAAGTCAGATACAGTATACATACACATGATATATGTATGACAAATGTTAGCAGTCTTTTTAAGTTACATCAGGCCAAGGTCACAAGGTTGAAAGATTTGTGGCAAATAAAAAGGCTAACACAAGGAATGCACATGAAATATTTAAGCCCTATTACTTATCACATTCAAAAACCAAATAAAGACTGATACATGGACCAAAAACAATAAGCAAACTAAGATTCTGGGGGCAAACGATAAAATAACTTTGAATCGCAACCCAAGAAAGGAGCTGATAAAATAAGAGCTGTATATATCCCAGAATCTCATCAAATATTTCTTCTACACAATGATTTATATGCAAGAAAAAATTGATCATTACCAAAATGTAATGTATTTGGAGATTCCTCATACAACTTTTATTTTTGTAAGCTTATTTCTAGATACTTAAAGGAGCCATGTTGAAAAGAAGCTAATATAGATAAAAAAAAAATAAAGCATGTGTTTGTGAAACACGAATGCCCCCGGTGGTATCTTTGTTAGTATGAACACTATTTTCTGTTAAGTACATGTATGTGAGGTCACTGGGTTAAAAATTCAAAGGTCAAGGTCACGAGGTCAAAAATTTTGGTATCAATGGAAAGGTCTTGTCACAAGGAATACACATATGAAATATAAAAGCCCTATCACTTACCATTCAAAAGTTATGCCAAATGTTAAAGTTTTTGAAAAGTAAGTCAAAGGTCAAGGTCAAGAGGTCAAAAATTTTGGTATCAATGGAAAGGTCTTGTCACAAGGAATACACATGTGAAATATGAAAGCCCTATCACTTCCCATTCAAAAGTTATGCCCAATGTTAAAGTTTTTGAAAAGTAGGTCAAAGGTCAAGGTCAAGGTCACGAGGTCAAAAATTTTGGTATCAATGGAAAGGTCTTGTCACAAGGAATACACATGTGAAATATGAAAGCCCTATCACTTCCCATTCAAAAGTTATGCCCAATGTTAAAGTTTTTGAAAAGTAGGTCAAAGGTCAAGGTCAAGGTCACGAGGTCAAAAATTTTGGTATCAATGGAAAGGTCTTGTCACAAGGAATACACATGTGAAATATGAAAGCCCTATCACTTCCCATTCAAAAGTTATGCCCAATGTTAAAGTTTTTGAAAAGTAGGTCAAAGGTCAAGGTCAAGGTCACGAGGTCAAAAATTTTGGTATCAATGGAAAGGTCTTGTCACAAGGAATACACATATGAAATATGAAAGCCCTATCACTTCCCATTCAAAAGTAATGCCCAATGTTAAAGTTTTTGAAAAGTAGGTCAAAGGTCAAGGTCAAGGTCACGAGGTCAAAAATTTTGGTATCAATGGAAAGGTCTTGTCACAAGGAATACACATGTGCAATATGAAAGCCCTATCACTTCCCATTCAAAAGTTATGCCCAATGTTAAAGTTTTTTCGGACAAACAGACAGACAAACAGACAAACAGATAAACAGACAAACAGATAAACAGACAAACAGACGGACAGGCCAAAAACTATATGCCCCCGAATCTTTGATTCCGGGGGCATAAAAAAACGTTGAAAATTATGAGCTGTCTGGCTAATATGGATATCTTCAAACTTTAAAACATATCTGTAGTCTAAACAAGATACTAGAAATTAAATTTAAAAGAATGGTCTCAACTTTATCCATAGATTTAAAAAAAAATCTTGAATTTGAAATACGGTTGTATTTTGTATCCATTGGCTACAAAGTAAGCATTTTACAAGGAAATACACACTGTGTAGATATAAACAGCACACTCTTTGTTTATTTCATTCCAAAATCTTGTTCATTTCATGTGAACATGTTTAGAATAAATAATTGAATGACTTTAAAAGGGAAACAATGAAACATTGCTTATATTATTGCCTAAAACATAGATTCGTAAAAAGCCCCCCACCCTCCCTTTTTGAGTTTTTTGTCTCTGGGGCATCGTCCCCCTGCTACAGAACCCCACTTTGTTAAGAGATGTGTATTAGTGATATACAACTTTTGTAAAAGTGGCATAATGTAGCTTAGGAGAGGGGCAATGTTTTAAAAGTTTTGCCCAAAAAATTTAGGAAAACGATGCACAATAAATCTGATCTAACTGCTGATTATGATGAAACAAAGAACTGGCATCAATTTTGAGAAAGAATTTTTTTGAAGTCCCCATTTGGAAAATTCAACTTTTTCGTTGAAATAATGATCCTGACCTTTTGTTAATGTGTACATATCAGATATAGTTTTAGTGGACATATCTGTTAGAGGTTGGCCACTCAGTCCTCCTACTTCGTTTTTATGTGAACTCTGTAGATATTCAGGCCGGCTGACTGTTGTATTGTTTACGATAATACCGTCTACATAGTTCTAAAAATAGAACAGAATAGTTGTAAATAGAATCAGTTGTCAGGAAACAGAAGATAGATATCACTCAAATCTGTACGCTCTAAAAAGATGTAATAACCAAATAAATCAAGAGTTTTAAGGAAATTGCTGAATCTCCAAATGTCAGACATTGCAAATATGTGAAAATAAAGGAAACACAGCTTCAGATGGATGTTTTTGTAAATGTGTAATGACGTCAAATTTCTCCTCAATAGTTGACAAAGATACAAGCCTACACAGTAAAGATTGATAAGTAGGGAAGTTTTTCACGCTTTGATAATTCCGTTTAGTTTTACCTTTTGTTTTAAGACAACCTGAGCTATATCCTGTTTATCTTTCTCTGTAAGGTCCGGAGCTATTTTGACTAGAATGGGTTTCTTCTTCTTTAATTTATCCCTCTCTGCAATAACCTAAAGATAACCACATGAGAAACACAGTGTCACAATGCTCTGATGAAAAAAAGTTGGTTTTTACTGTAACTTCCATATTGCCCAAAATAAGTCTCATCAAAAGTCTATATTTGTAAAGTAATTTCTTACCTTATCTAGAAGTTTTTCTAGTTGTGCTTTTCCCTGCATGTCCCTGAGACCTGGCGTGTTAGGACTGGATATGTTGACAACGAGGTAATCTGCTAGTTCCCCAAACTTCTTTACACCTATCATATAGTCCCCCTCAGGGTCAGATGAGGTTTTATTCTTTCCCAGGTTAACGCCAAGAACTCCTTTTCCTAAATGTGGATAAAACAGACCTTTAAATTAAGGTAAAATAGATAATATTCAATATGCTGAAATATAACTATTCAAGATTTGGAATGATGCCTGCTGCATGTTTGACATTAAATATGTGGCCTTCACCTCAAAGGTGACCTTGACCTAAACTTTGAGTTGAGCTGAATCATGCTTGGATAATCCCGCAATTCTGACACTGGTTTATAGAGAATAAATGTCTTAATTTGTGTTTTGTTACGGGTATGCAACACGCAGATAGTGCATCTATCGTACATGTAATGCACGTTAGCCATTTTTTAAAATGTGATAATTGCACTTGCTGTAATAAAACACAAATTATGACATTTATTTTATGTATGCACCATGATTGTCTGTTTCATTCTAGTTTTCTGAAACCACGTTTTCCAGGTAAAATGTGACGTTAAAATGTAGGTCACAGGTAAGAACAGCCAACACAGCATGTTTCTGTATAGCTAATGCATTAATTGCATACCCACATATACGCATATACATGTTGCATACCCGTAACAAAACATAAATTAAGACCCCTATTCTCTATAAATCAGCATTACATTGTATTTACATGCGATATGCAACATGTTCCTGTCAATAGTTTCATCTCAGGGAATTACATTGGTTGTGCATATAATAAAGTACAATCAAGTGAGTTATAGCCATATAGGAGAGTGTGACTTTAAGAAGATGGACAGACAGGCTGACAAATAAATATGAGAGCAAGTGATACATGTACTTCATTTTGCCTTTTTGAGTTCCAGGTGTGACTGGCAGAATGGAAAATATGGCCCTTCTAGGAATCAAAACCAGAGACCTTCTACTATCGGGGCAGACCCTCTTACCAACTAAGCTTAACGGGCATGATACTTGAACTGTCACACAGGCAAAATAAAAAGATCATTCCCCATTCTTCAGGCAAACTTCATTCATTATACATACAAAATATTGTTAAGAGTTCTGATTCAAAGATCATTTGCAAATACATGAAAATGTACAGCGTAGCTTCAGACATAAGTAGTGACCTTGCTGAAGGGGATGAAATTGACTAACTACTAAAGAACATGTACGACTTTGACAATGAAGGTTAACTTTGCCCACACTGGGTGCTGAGTCCTATGTTTGAACCTGTAAGTTTGATGTAAGAATAATGCATATTAAATACATGTAAAAGCCATAGAAATATATCGAAAGTGTGACTACCAAACAAACGTACATACAACAGATAAAGTTATTCCTACATGTTGTTACCTCACTACTGTTGACAATAAGAGATGATGCTGATTGTCTTCAAAGAAAAATTCAACATAATTGAGACAACAGACCCTTTCATGATAAGATTCACTCGGATCAATTTGTCTCTTCGTATGGTGTTTTTTCTACTTAAAACAATGAAATGACGTTATGGCGCAACAGTGTATGCCTTGTACGGTTTAGAGCGGTATGATGTCATTCCATTGTCTTAAGTGCATATAATGTCACACAAAAAGACAAAAGTGATTAAAATGAACTTTATTGTGAAAGGGTCTATATGAATGAGAACTAACAGATGAACAGACATTAGTGTTGTAAAATCGGAAAAATTTTACTATCGATTATCGGAAACTATAGGAGGAGTACAATCGATATCACAATCGGAATAATCGGACTTCTTTCTTGTCTAAAATTGTTCAATGCTCTGTATCTTCTCAGAGTGAGAATACTCAGTGCTTGTGATTTAAGAATCTGATTTTTATCTAAAATCATGGAAATAAATTAAATGATGAACATTCCTTGTTCTTAATAACAAAATCTTGAAGTTTGCATGGAGAAGGATGGCCTTCCTTTTTCTTTCTAGAGCCAATATGGTCTCAAATGGCAGAAATTGTGTCAAAGTAACTTCAATAGCGACAATCGATTTTCAAAACCATTATCGATAGTCAGCGACTTTTAAGTTTCAGCAACGAAAGGGGCGACATCGGCGACTATTGTTACAACACTTACAGACATACATAGCTCTCTGATATATTATGTACCTTTATGTATCCTTACACTGGGTACTTCAGAGTCTGTCTCTGTCCATAAGTTTATATTTAACATGTTACGCTGTTCCTCCATTTTTGGAACATTGACTATGTCTAATGGATAGAAAAATAGATACAAAGAACAAGAAGCTATGTAGACATATAACATTAAGACTGTAACTCATAAAAAGAGACTTACATGTATATAGGGAATGAAATGGTGAAATATATAGTAAGTTTGATAGAAGAATACAAATAAATTTGACCTGAGACATCTGCCCCTTCCTCTCG
This sequence comes from Pinctada imbricata, assembly GCA_033119305.1. Classification (NCBI taxonomy): domain Eukaryota; kingdom Metazoa; phylum Mollusca; class Bivalvia; order Pterioida; family Pteriidae; genus Pinctada; species Pinctada imbricata. The sequence goes on along the minus strand of VSWD01000012.1, from coordinate 57,862,480 downwards.
TTGTTTTAATCTGTCATAAACCGCCTCATGTCCCTGACTGTTAAAACCATATCTACATTGAAAATTAAGAAAAGATATGAGAAAAGATATTATATTTATTCAAAGCATTGAAATTAACGACACTGAAAATGGTAACAATCTATGTGTCCTATATGTGAATACAACATTCCCCAAAGTATGTGATTTAAATACAGTCAATACTGTATTAAGCGTCCACTCAAGGGAAAGAAAAAAAATGGTCGCTAAAGACAGATGGTCATTTAAAAGAAAAATCTCACAAAAAGGAATCTAGTCTTAATGTACATGTATGAATTAGATAAAAATATTCGCCGGTTTATCGAACTAATACACAGACAACGTATGAAATATTTACAAAGAGTTTTTATCTCAATAAAGAATTCTGAAGTAGCGTTCACCGAACTCCTCCGTGAAGCATCAAATCAAAATCGCAAAAAAAAAAATTCTGATTTCCATGTATGATTGCATACAACAATTTTTCATATCATGATGGTTAAATAAATCCAAATTGTCATTTGATAATTCGTCCACATCATCATTGTCACCGGTACTTTCATAGCGCTTCGATTTAAAATAAATTCTCATGTCTGTATTACATGAGTTTTGACACTCACGAATACAAGGTCAATACATTCATGGTCAAAAAATTCTATTGATAAATCCGCTGTTGTCATTTATGCATCGTCATTTTATGATTCGTCTACATGGATCCATTTAAAGTCTTTTCTATCGAGGCATTTCATTTTTTACCTGATCTACACCGTTGACGTTTTTAAAAATCTTCTGATATTTCGGTTTTACGTCCATGTAAGTTGTGAGACCTTTGGATTTTACTTTCCTTCTTCTATTTTTTTTAAATTCTTGATTGTTGGGAGTTTTTTTTGTGGTTTTGTTGCATTTCTTTTCGTTGGTTTTTTTTTCCGTTTCTTCTTATTTCTATTCTTTTTCTTTTTTTAACGATACTGTTGGTGCATTAATTTTCTTCCGTGTCTCCAAGTTCAAACGCTTCAGTTTCAAATGAAGTTTCGTATCTAATTATCAGGAACGAGTTAAAATAACTTATATCAACAATACTATTCTAAATATCTTTCAGCGGATCTAAATCGGCGCGCTTATGTTTCGATAACAATTGTGATACGGCAATTACTCGATCAAACAACCGACATAATTACCTTAATTGTTCGCTTAATACAAAAGAATTGATCATACAGGTAACAATTAAGATGAACGCTGGTCGCGTTGGACAGATGTCCGTTTAACATGTTTAATACAGAGGAATTATATAGCAAAAAACGTTGGGAGGACATTAGACTGGTCGCTGAGGGCAGATGGACGCTTAATACGAGTGGTCGCATCTACAGTACTGACTATAACTATAAAAATTTGTTTTGTATATGATAATGATGACATACATACACAGATCAGAGAAGTACATGCAGTGATCATGTTGATAAAAAGGACAACTAATTGTAGGAAGGAATCCTTAGCCATGCTGCATGATCTGCACTTTATAAATTATTCCAAATAGAATAATTCAAAGAAAAGATATCTGGCAACTTTCTCCTTCCATTGAATAATTTAAATTTCACTTCAATTGCTTGCTTAGATAAATACCTGTTAATGACTGCCTTATCCTCTTTCAGTCTAAACACCCTTGGTTTGGGGTTCCCCTCCTGGGGTTTGGGCGTCACTGTTCCCACTTCCACAAAGCCGAACCCCGCCTTAAACATCCCATCTACTGCCTCCCCGTCCTTGTCAAACCCAGCAGCAAGGCCGACTGGATTACTGAACTCTCGTCCAAACACACTAGTTTTCTAAATGAATGAAATATATATCATTATACAGTATCTCTGAAAGAGGGTAAGTTTCTCAACTTTAAAAATCTTGCTTTTCATTAGAATAGCAGCTTTCATCATGCAGCAATAAGTGGAGCACTTGTTCAAAATGAAAATTAGTGACAGGATTGGGAAATTTTGTGGTAAGTTTAAATGAAATAAGGACTAAAAGACAAACATGAAATCGTTAAATCAAACTTGGAAGCCAAGTTGTCTATTTGGAAATGGGATTCCATTTCTAACTCACAACAAAGGAAAAAAGAGCCCTATTCCTAACTCTTCAAGAGTAAGCTTACTGTCTAGGAAAAGAACCTCAAACATGTTGGTCAAGGTCACAAGATATTTCTTTGTATATGTAGAAATAGCTTGTCTCAGGTAATTTAATACAAGTAAGTTCAGTAGATATACTACTTGAACTTGACTCTCACCAAACTTGGTGGGTCTGCTTTTCTCTGCCTTGGTACCAGACCATATTTGGCAGCCTTGATGGCCAGTTTATGTGCCGTCTCCGCACCAAACAGATGAAATGCCGGCATTACATACTCTCTGTAGAACTTTTCGTTTCCTTCGTAGATACAAACTCCGGCAAACGTGGCAATGGCTCCTGGTATAATGATGGCCATGTCCTTAAGTCTTCTCTGAAAACAGACGTCAAAATATGAAATAATAATAATGAATGTTCATGGCAATCTTCCTCAGATATGCATTCAATGACATCTTGCAAAAGAAAGAGGTGTGAAATTCTCATTGCTCTACTTATCATGCTTATCATCATGATTTATCTTAATTTTCAAAACTTGCATATGAAGTTTGGACATCACAAACTTAAGAACCCTTTACCACTCCAGTGGCGGATTCACGTGGGGGAAGGGGGTGTATCCCCCCCCCCCAATATTTTCAATCCTCGGTAACGACGATTATTTTCAATCAAAAAAGAGTAAATATTAGAAAAATTAACTACCAGTTATTAAATATAATTGCTAAATGCATGAATTTCCATTCTTTAACCAACTACAGCCACAAAAAGGGTCCTAAAAGGCTGAAATGCATGAGCTTCTAGGGGGCTTCATCTCCCCTGGTCCCCCTACCAGGGCTCTGCCCTGGACCCTATGAGGACCTAGGCGGACCTCAGACCCCTCGCAAATTCTTTAACTAAAAAAGCTGGATCCATCACTGTTTACTAATACTTCCACAAATTTTCCAAAAAATCTGATCACCGGAACCTGTTTAATAAGTAATAAAGTATAAAGGCAACACAAGAGTAGCAACTGCATGCTCTATGCTATCAGCAAAAGAATTTTAGAATAAAGTCCGAAGTAACCTTGACTTTTGACCCTGGACCAGGAAAATAAATAGGGTTTATCCTCTACTTTGTGGAAGGTTAAGTTTTCTACGATAATTGCTACATGTATGCCTTCTATGCTGTTCACAATGATTTAAAGCCTAAGTCCACTGTGACCTTGACCTTGAAAACCAACAGGGTTCATCTACTCCCTATATGGAACATTTCTGGAAGGTTTGGTGATCCTATGATGATTGCTGTGTCTTCTATGCTTTTCACACGGTTTTTAAGCATAAGTTCACTGTGACCTTGACCTTGAAAATCAACAGGGTTCATCCTCTCCCTATGGAGAACATTTGTGGAAAGTTTATTTTTCTATGATGATTGTTTTTGCTTCTATGTTGTTCACAAGAAAATCTGGACACATACACCCTCACTCACACTAATACACACACAATTACACAGACACATGGCAGCAATGCAATATCCCAGAGTTGTGAGGGGATAATTAAATTGTGCCAGTAAATGTATTAAACCTTCTTTAAAGAGAGGAGAAGCAATTATTAATTCTTATCTAACGTACACCATATTTCAACAAAAATTATATCATCAGATTCCTCTATTCTTTTTCTGATCATTTATTGAAAATAGTGAAAAATTCCACCAATGATAAAGAAAGAAGACAGCAAGGATCACCACACTTGCTCCTGAGGAGTTCAAAGAAAACCCCTATTTAATGAAGATTGGGTGCTAAAATCTAAGCTTTTATCACTTGTGGAATAATCTGAAATTTTGATAATTAAATAACAGTTTGATAAACATAAGAAGTATTAGTGTAAAAAAAAATCAAGCCTCCGTCATTCGTAACACCAGAGATACAAGGACAAACTGTGAGAATTACTGCTCAGTGATAACTACACGTACTACCTGACTAGCTTCACTATTTCGTCTGTCGATTCCACATGTACATTTTTATTCGGTCATTTTTGTGTGTGAAAGAGCTTAAATTCCTTCCTATATAATGCTGTGGCGCAAGCCGATTGTGTATCACAATCGTATGTTATCAAGCAAAGAAAAGATAAATATATATAGTGCACATTAATAATGTAAACCACGAAGGTTAATAAACTTGTGTGCCAAAACCTATACCTAATTAGCAAATATTTCTGCTATCATAATGGTAAAATTTCTAACATAAACCATGTTCTGTGCCAATCTGTGGTGATTACTATTTTTACAGATTTAACAAAATTCAGATATATATCATTGATTAAGGGGTATGGACAAAGTTTACTGGCCATATTGGATTTGACGTGAAGCATTCTTGAAAATCTGTCGTTCTGCAGAATTAAGACTCCAATTTTAACCATTTTAATACATGTACTAAGTTTCCTGTACCTCACAATCTTCATTTTCCCATCTTTCTGAATAAAAACTGCATCAATATTTTTCACGACAATCATTTGTACTTAGTGCACCGAACTGCGCAGCTACAGCTCTGCAGAATTCATGATTAGTACTAAAACCTACCTTAAACGTTACTATGATCATATATCTACAGACATTTGTCCTCCAATTTTGATCAAACTTTCTCAAAATGCCAGCTATATTCATTTTACACTAGTGGGGCTAGTGGCTGTATCAACATATGGTAGAGAGGAATCCAGAGGCGGATCCTCGGAATGTTGCACATTTGTATCGTAATTTGTTACCAATAATTCACAAGACTATCCCACTTTTCTAAGACATATCATGTAAATAATTAATAAATGAATCACAAACAAATTCTAGTGAATTACGCAAGGATGTTTAGAATCTTTTATTTTTTTGTACCTACATTTGTATGTTGGGGCGGATCTGGCGGATTTAGAGGGGGGCCCATGTCCTCCCTTTTCACCCAAAGTTATTGATTCAGAATCAGTGGTGGATCTAGGATCTCAGAAAAGGGGGGCCCACCTTTCTGCTTGAAGAAAATTGAAATCCTAGATCTGCCACTGCGGATCGGCACGTGAAAATGGCTACCTGTAAAAATTTGTGTTCGAAAGGATCCCGTATTGTGTAAACATGAGATTTTTAAAATATTGAGATCGTGTACTCAAAATTGAAGGACAAATGGTTGTAGACATAGAATCAATGTAATATGTTTAAGGTAAGTTGTATTCATGAATTCTTCTGAGGTGCAGCTGTGCAGTTCAGTGCATCAATTTAAGAGTGTTCTAGTGTTAAAATATAAGCGTAATTTTTCGTAGAAAATATGGGAAAATGTAGCTATTGAGGTAGAGCATTCTTGGGGTGAAAATAGTTAAAGTTGGAGTCTTTATATACTCAGTGTCAGGAAAGATTTTCAACAATAGACTACATAAAATCCAATATGGTGAATTACATTTTGTCCATACCCCTTAATGGGATCTAGGCGGGGAATTTATACCCCTATGATACTTAGGCTGCAGATAATATTTAGTTGTAATGGAATGTTTAAATCAAATATGCGTTATAATCTTGTCATCATGCGGAAACATGCCATTAAGATACACAATCTGCTTGTAACACAGTAGTATATGGGAAGAATTGAAGTTCTCTCCTGTTACCCATCTGTAGATCTTTCATCTCTCAGTCTCACACAAAAATAAAATTAGCGAATATAGAAAGAACATGTGGGACAGGCGGAATATTGAAGCTATACTTCCCGACCAGTATGGTCACTCATTCCTTATCACTTGTAGTGCCCTCTGTATAACTGAGGGCACTACAAGTAAATGAAAATTCAATTATTGTAAACATCCAACAGTACAGTCTCAGTGCAGTTCATGAGTTCTGACCTTGGTTTTGATTATGCAACCTGGAAATATCTTTTATCGCATCCAAAAACATATTTTCATACAAGTGTGTTACTCTAAATAATACCTTGGACCTGGCTATCTTTTTCAGAGCTTCATTTATGTCCGTCATGGCTGGGGCTTACGACAAAACCAGCCAAAGATTATATTCCTGCTGCAATCTCAGCGCACTTGCTTTCTGTAATGAACTTGGTAGTACCTATTTTTGGTACTCCGACGCGGACTCCGACTTCAAAATGTCCGACTTCGGCGGACTCGTAGTCTTTATTCTTCAATATCATGTCTGTTTTACAATATATAAAAATGAATCTCTCTGAATATCCATACTTATGCATAACGTCTTCATCTGCACCGTAGTTTACAGAATAGAAACCGATCTTGTGTACAATTTCATTACCGACTCGGACTTCTGGACCCTAAAACTAGTTCAGTTCAGTGTAGTTTCCTCCTATGCATAAGGAGCACCCGAAAAATCGGTGAATACAGAGTTGTAATTAAGTAATTAAGGGGACACTTAATATAAATTTATACTTTAGAGAAATATTCTATATATTTGAGAAAGTTATTATTTACAGTAGCATTAGTTTAACAAGGAGTGAAGGGTTAGTATTATACCTAAGTAAGGATGTACATATACAGGTCATGTGTAACTCAGTATTTAAAATGCAATAAAATCTATTAAAAAACTGAACCATTATCTACATTAGCTTTACATATTTACATTAGGCCATAACAATTTATCCAGCTTGTCTTTTAGCAGCTTATAAGAGATCAAATGATTTCATTATAAAATAATAATAAAAGGTGTTTTATGTTAAAAGTTGGTCATTCTAATTTCATTAAAAATGGAAGAATTAAGTTAAATTAATTCTTGAATTCTATCAGTAATCTAAAATATGACTTAGATAAAAGTTACTTAAATGAAAATAGTAACTTGGATAAAAAGGGGTTTTCCACTATTTATGTGCTAAAATATCCATGGGGCACTTGTAGCATTTAGATTAAAAGGTTATTAAGAATCAGATGTAAATGCCTGTGACAGGATATTGGCTCTTAAACAATGCAGAGCATAGACCAAGTTCCGAGCCAGGCCCTTCGAACTAGTACGCGGACTTCAAACTATATACATAAGAGTTATCCGTCTTTGCCCATTAGATAAAAATTATAGAATTTCGAAGGCAATGGGTAGTTGGGGTTTTTTTGTATTTGGTTTTGTTTGTTTGTTTGTTTTTGTTTTTGTTTTTTTCTTTTTTGGAAAGATCAATCTAAACGGCGATGGGACATTGGGGTGGGGTGGGTGGTTAACAGAGAGTGACACAAATTTAATTTGGAAGGTGTATTTTCAGTCCTATCTTTGTATTTTGCTTATCTCTTAAGAGTGTTCTTTAGATTGTTTTGTTTTTGTTTTGGTTGTGATGGAATCAAATGACGAAGAAAGATGTCCGAGTTCCAAATATAAATAATGCTTACCAGTCCATGAATAATTAAAAAGTCGGATGACAGAATGATAACAGAAGAGAGTGGATGGGGGGATGTGGAGTGTCCAGCTATGAAAGAAAGAGGGTAGGAATTTTCTATCGAGGGGAGATGGGGTTGTAAGCTGTCTGGGGTCAATCTATGAAAAAATATACGTAAGGGAGAAACCATTTTATTTTTATGGGGGTGGGGGGGGGGGGGGGGGCAGGAAGACTTTTGCCGGCCGGGAAAATTTTTTCGGCCATTTTAAGAGCCGGAAAAAAAATTTTCGCCGGCCCTTCGGGCCGGATTATTATTATTTTTTTATATAATTTTCCAATGTTGAAAATTACTCTAAAGTTTAAATAATCCAGCGTGATTTTTCAGCCATATTAAACATCAAACACACAATGAGTTCATCTCTTGCCAGCAGATCGCTTCATTTTAATTTCTTGAATGGCATATGGTGCCTATAATCTGTTTACTAAAATGATGCTCAACGGAGACAGGCTATATGGTGCTAATGACTTTTGAATTTTATTTATTCACTCCAAATTGCGTAAAGTTTGTACCATTTCTTTATACTTTGTTTATGATACACAAAAAAGTGTTTATTTGGCAGTGGAAAGGTTGGAAGAGAGGGGGGAGGGGCAATTTCATGATCCGGAAAAAAATTTTCGCCGGCCCTTTGGGCCGGAAATTTTTTTTCCCTAAAATTTCAATCCGGAAATTTTTTTTGCAAAGTCTTCCTGCCCCCCCCCCTATAAAAATCAAATGGTTGCTCCCTAAGAACAGGGCAAATCACCATTTATTTTGCTTCTGGGGAGAGGGTACTGCCTTCTAGATCCGCGTTTGAAATATGATATTATTGTATAAAATTCCAGGGAATCAGATAGTGAATTGCAACTCGTCAATGAATTTTATTAACACTGTGAAATTCATGTTATCAATGTGAAATACTAGCTCAAGAACGAGTCCCAGTGGTCCGATTTTATTGAAAATTTTTGGCTTTTGACATTACAGATATTGAGAAAACCCCCCACCAGAGCTCTACCCTGGACCCACTGCCCCCCCCCCCCCCCCTCGCCAGATCGGGCTTGCACTTCCATACAGGGTTCCCAGTTAAGTAAGCAAGGGTAGATGATGTGTGTGGAAGTGGTAGGGGGGAGGGGGGGGGTCGGAAGTTATCCGCCTCCCTTTTCCACGTTTTTTTTTTCATAATCACCCGATAGTCCATGAAAATGGCATATGTAGAATCAACCTAATGAACATCCAATTTCACCGTCTAAAAAATGATAAAATCTGAGTCACTCATAATGAAATATAACTTGTACATTGAATATTAACAACATGTACATGTAGTTAGAAAACAAAAGTGTCAAATTGAATCTGTTATTGAAAATAAGTGCACGTAAAAAAATCAAGTATACTTTGTTTCAACGACTATCACATCTGTCAAACAAATCTTAATAGAAAGAAGGTATACAATTTTCCTTGCTACATTGTATTCTAATGTTTTCAACCAGTATTTGATTATTTTCAATTTTCTCCTAATCAATGAAGGCTTCCTACCTAATTCCATGTAAAGCATCATAATAGATGTCGACTTTTTAACTCTATGAATCTTCTTACGGAAATCTAAATGTAGTGTAGAAAAGTATTGAGATGCATTGTTTACATGTTTGTTTACAGGCGAGATACAGCGGCCGATCTCTTTATACGTTGTTTGTACATAATTATTTGTTTACCTTTGTATTTATTATCTTTAACATCATAACTTTCATATTTGATCGTAATAATTGCCATATTTGTACTTTTAATAGCTTTATTTATCAGTCTAATTACATCGTTGTTTCATAACCTAATTAGTATTCATAGAAAGGTCGATCCCTAATTAATTATGTATGTATTGGCCGATCATTCCAACTGACCAATCAGAGGCCACGACCTTTGTTTACATCGGGTCGATCCTTGCCTGAGGGTATAAATAGGACCCCCGATTTTGCATATTAAGATATAAGATTTGTGATGCTAAGGGAGATGTTGTGATGTGATTTCTTTTCTTAAACTGGATTTTGTACATAGTGTAAATAAAATGTCAACTTTATTACTTTGTTTCACTTCAACAACACTTGGATATTTCTCGTCTGTGACGAGTATGGATTAATACTTTGTCGTTCGGGATGGCTGGAATTCTCGTCTGGGACGATCGAGTGCTATCGATACTTTACACAGTGACTTAGTCGTCTGGGACGACAAGTTAACAGATTGTCTAAGAAAGACACGCTACCAAAGATTTGTCTAAGAAAGACACGCTACCAAAAATTACTACGCATTCAAGGCTACGCTACAAGTGGTTGGCAGCTTGGCGGGATAGAATTCACTGGATTTTATTGTGCATTTATTTTTAAGTGTGTGAAAATTTTAGTTGTGGATTTTGAAGGTAAAGTATTGAATTCTCAAACGGTAAAGTATAGTGCTTACATAATTTCATTTTTTTGCTAACGCTGAATTTTCTTTTGCAGTATTTTCAAATTTCAGGTTTTTACCTTGGGATTTACAGTGTGTATTAGTGCGCGATTCATTTTGGAATTTATACCGTGTGTAGTGCGCGATTCATTGTGGAATTTATACCGTGTGTAGTGCGCGTTTTGTGTATATTCCGTGTGTTAATTTTGTGACTTACGTGTGAAGTGTAAATTTTATGTAAGAAGTGCGCGATTATTTTTCTGTGTTAATTTGCGAATATTCAGTGTTGATTTGTGCGCGACTTATTTTGTGTTGTGATCAGTGTCGTGTATGTTACATATTTTCCGAGTGTTGTGTGCAATTTATAGTGCGTGATTTACGTGATTTGTTCTGTGTTACTCGACAATTTGTGAAAAAAAAAAATGGAGAGTGAAAAAGTTCTAGTGCGAGTGTATGAAATTACTGACAAAGGGTTCTGGCATTTTGTGAGAACAGTGCGTGCAAATACCAGAGTAGAATGTGAAAATTGTTTTGCAGTTTTCCCGAAGTGCTTGTACAGTGACCGTACAAAGAAATGTGAAGTGTGTGGCGGAAATGTACGTGAATTTTAATGTTCGGTGTGACGTGCAAATTCGAGCAATTTTCAGTGTGTAAATATTTTCTGTAGAAAATCGTGATTATATGTTATTTCATATTTTCTGTGCGAATTTTTGTTATCTTAGTGTATATAATTTTTAGTGCCCGTCGTGAAAAAAAAAAAAAAAAAACCAATTGTGGAGTTGTTTGTAGTGTTTGCGTTAATTGTTCACTCTTTTGTAATTATCGATATCATGTTTACTGGGGATAAAACCTCCTATACCCCTCGCGACATGGACACGACAGAGGGAGTGTCAGATCAACTAATTAGTGACACGCCCAGGACGCCGGAACGTCCAATCAGAGAAACGCCGTCAACAATGCGACGGAATTTACTAAAAGAGTTTGAAAACGCCGATGAAGACTTGACATGTGTAAAAGGTGTAGGGAATGAGCCCAATTATACGAGCACACCTTTACCTGGTCATTCTAGTGATCAATTAACGTACGAATACACAACAGAACCCGGTTGGTGTAAATTTGTTGCTATGTGGATTGTGACAATTTTCCTGGGAAGTGGGGTACTGTTTGCGTTCTATCAGTATTTTCCCGGATATATGCTACTGTGTCTGACAAAGGAAATTTTGATTTCTGGTGGTTTGTGTATTTTATGCATTTTTCTCGTGAGCATAATTGTGAAACTAGTGTCCAGAAACGCTAAACGGACTCCGAACAATCCAAATACTAGGAGATCGACTCCTAAACGTGAACCGAGGAGAAATGTTACGTTTCGCTCACCTGATATTTTTACAAGCGATCAGTATCAACCAAGGGACGCTACTCGTGATGACAAACGTACAGTCACCCAAATAAGTGTGAAGAGAACGTTCAAGGGCGACGGCGATGACATTTGGAGCGAATTTATTCGTTATTTTGAGAATATAGCGGAATTAAATCTGTGGAGTGACGAGAGAAAACGTAAAGTGTTATTTACTGTGTTGCGTGGTCAGGCCGAAACATATGCGTACGGATTGTCAGATTTTCAAAGTAGTGATTATGCTAGTTTGAAAAGTGCTTTAGACGAACGATTTGGACACCGTGCAATGAAAGAAAGTTATGTGGCCGAAGCTAAACTGCGTAGAAAACGAGATTCTGAGTCATTCCGTGATTTTGGTCAGGCAATAGAGGATTTATACCGTCGAGCGTACCCCAATAACAGAGAATATGTGCAAGAAAGTAGTATGAAAACTTTCATGGATAATTGTAGTGTTGACGAGGATTTTAGACTTGCAGTGAAACGTACGAGACCTAAAACTTTACAGGATGCAATAACGGCATCTCTGCAGGAAGAGTGTATTCGTTTGACAGAGAACAGAAATGGACGTAACACGTACAGACAGAGACCTTTAAACATGAACGGACCGAGGCAGTAGGCCGTGCGTCGGTCAGTGCGCCAACGAGGCCTAGTACAGATGTGAAGTCAAGTGTTTTATGTAAGGGAACACAGACGAACAGCCATTTACCCAGTGATTTTCAACGTAAAAAGGAGTTTATGCATTCAAAAGTGAGTGAATTTAAAGTGAAAGGAAAACGTGAAATGAGAGTAAATGGATTAGTAGAAGGAACACCATTAGAATGGAAAATAGATACCGGTGCAATGAATACATTTATTACCGAGGATATTTATTATAGTATCATCCCAGAGCACAGACCTGTACTAGAGAGGGCACTACGAAAATTCGAAACAGCGGACGGAAGTGAATTAAAGCTGTTAGGAACTGCAAGGATGCTACTAACATTTGGTGATGTGAACATTTATTTTCGAGTGTATGTAGGAGGCGTGAAGAGTAATCTACTAGGACAAGATTTTATGACGAAGTATAAGTGCCAGTGGGAATATCGCAGTGATTCTTTAGTATTTTGTGAAATGCCATTTGCCGAGGAAGGGCGTGGTTGTAATGTTGTGACTATGGAAGATAGTGTGGTACCGCCGAAACATGAATGTGTATTGAGTTCGAAACTAAATTGTGAATCTGATATCAGTGAAGGAATATTAGTGCCTTTGAAAAGGTTTATCCATACATATGGATTAGTGTTAGCACATGTGCTTGTGAACGCGAAAAACAATGTGTTGTATGTGCGCGTTTTTAACCCTGGTGACCGAGAAATATGCATCAAGGGGAATACAAAAATAGCGATATTGGCACCAGTTAATTTTATCAGTGATCCATTGGAACAGGAGTCCGTGTGTCGTATTCAGAGGAGTGTGAATTCGGAAGAATTGCCAGAGTATTTATGCGGTGTGTATTATGGATGTAGAAATCTTTCAACAGATGAAGCTGAAAAGTTTCGAAAGTGTAAAATTCTACGTAAGCGAAAACGCATGTTCGCTTATCCAGATCAACCGCCAGAGCGAGCGAATTTTAAGGAACAAGTCCGGAGAGTTCCTAGTTTCAAGAAAGATGGATTGGACACTGAGATGAAGCAGAGAGTGATCGAGGAATTATTATCTTTAAGCCCGTGGTTAGCGCCACTCGTGTTGGTGCAAATGAAAGATAAAAGATGGAAATTATGTGTAGATTACAGACGTTTCGATTCGAAAACTTATCAGGATATATATCCGAGACCCAAAGTAGCAGAAGATTCAAGAGAAGATTCAAATGAATCGAAGTTTTGTGGTTCAAAAGTGACGTATCAAACCGATTCTAAGTCGCGATCCAATAAAAACGCGAAACGAAGAAGACTAGCGAAAGCGAAGCGAACAAAACCACTATCGGAAGTGTTGTCATTTGAGAATATACGTAAACATCAACAAAGTGACAAATATTTGTGTGATTTTCTACGTATTATTGAGAATGGAAGTGATAGACAGCCGTGTGAATCATTATACGCAAATGGATTTGAGTACAAGTTTTATTATTCAAGGTGGAATGCGTTGTGCGTATTAAATGGCGTATTGTGTATAAAGTGGATGGACGGAAACGGTGAGAGGCTGAGAATTTGTGTTCCTCAGACCTTACGTGACGTAGTTTTGTGGCATATGCATAATTCATCTACGACAGATCATGTAGGAGTCAGACGAACGTACGCCAAAGTGAATGCTAGCCAGTATTATTGGCCACATTTAAGAAGACATGTGCATGAATACGTGTGCGCGTGTGAAAAATGTGAAGAAAGGAGAAATATTCCAAGGGAAAAGAGCAGTTGCATAAATTCTGCTTTTAGAATTGATAGACGCGAGGAAATAAAACCGTCAAATTGTGTGCGAAAACGTGATACATCTTCAAGGAAGCTGTTTGATTCTGTGAGATTCGAAACGAATTTAATTTGTGAGCGGAAATCGAAAAATTGTGATAAGAGTGATCGAGTATTACCGATTCAACCAACAACAAAGTTAGCAGGGACTTTAGATGACAACATGACTTACAAAACAGAACCGCCGGATTTACATACCAAGACGAACAACGGATGTAGGATGTTATCACGGACGTATCCAGGAATCCCCGTGATAAAGAAGATACCGATGTCTGGATGGAGGATAGTGTCACGGACGTATCCAGGAATCCCCGTGATACAGAAGAAAGTGATGTGTTATTAAAAAAAAGGAGGATATTATCACGGACGCATCCAGGAATCCCCGTGATAAAGAAGATTCGATAAAAACGTGAAATTTGGAGATATCTACGGATGCTTTCATACATATTCCCGTAGTTTGGAAGTGTTAAGATGTTTTTGGCAAAGGATTTTATCACGGACGTATCGAGGAATCCCCGTGATAAAGAAGATAGACGAACGTAAGGACAGTATCACGGACGTGTCGAGGAGTCCCCGTGATACAGAAGAAACTGATGAGTTGACGAGAAGGATATTATCACGGACGTAACGAGGAATCCCCGTGATAAAGAAGATGGACGTACAAACCGAGAAGATGCCTATAGATGACGATCGAATGATGATATTTTATAGACTATGAACATTTTACGAACTTTGAACTTTTCATGTATTAATTTGATGCACTATTGACATTTATTATATTTTGACATTGCTTTTGTATTGTTGATTGTATATTTTTTATACTTTTCTATAATATTTTGTACTTTTGTTTGCCAGGGGTCAAACTTAAGCGGGGGGCAGTTGTAGAAAAGTATTGAGATGCATTGTTTACATGTTTGTTTACAGGCGAGATACAGCGGCCGATCTCTTTATACGTTGTTTGTACATAATTATTTGTTTACCTTTGTATTTATTATCTTTAACATCATAACTTTCATATTTGATCGTAATAATTGCCATATTTGTACTTTTAATAGCTTTATTTATCAGTCTAATTACATCGTTGTTTCATAACCTAATTAGTATTCATAGAAAGGTCGATCCCTAATTAATTATGTATGTATTGGCCGATCATTCCAACTGACCAATCAGAGGCCACGACCTTTGTTTACATCGGGTCGATCCTTGCCTGAGGGTATAAATAGGACCCCCGATTTTGCATATTAAGATATAAGATTTGTGATGCTAAGGGAGATGTTGTGATGTGATTTCTTTTCTTAAACTGGATTTTGTACATAGTGTAAATAAAATGTCAACTTTATTACTTTGTTTCACTTCAACAACACTTGGATATTTCTCGTCTGTGACGAGTATGGATTAATACTTTGTCGTTCGGGATGGCTGGAATTCTCGTCTGGGACGATCGAGTGCTATCGATACTTTACACAGTGACTTAGTCGTCTGGGACGACAAGTTAACAGATTGTCTAAGAAAGACACGCTACCAAAGATTTGTCTAAGAAAGACACGCTACCAAAAATTACTACGCATTCAAGGCTACGCTACAGTAGCTTTTCTATAGCCTGAGCAGAGTGAAATTCCAATTATATAGTGGGCTTTTCTCCTTGTTTTGGGGCTGAATTTCGGCCCATTCCCAATGCCAAATTTCCTCTATTTTTCCAAAAAAAAAAATAATAATTACTCTTCCCAAAGAGGAAATATGAAAAAATCGCATGAGAAAATAATACTCCAAACCTGGAAGCCAGCACAAAATGTCATATTTCTAAGTGCATCTTTAAGATTTTTATTCTTCTCTTGTTCAGTTCAAGCAAATCAATGGACTACCAGTGTTATTATATACTTTAGGGATAAAGTTTGATGAGAATTTGTATAAAAAATTTCCCAATTCAGCAAAATGTCGCAAATTGTCCCAAATGGGACAGACACAGGCACCTTCCCAAAAATGAAAAAAAAAAAAAAAAATCCTGCCATATCTCACATGAATAACTTAAAACAGGGGAGACCAAAGAATCAAATAATGATAATTTCGTTTCTAGTCAAACTTGTTTTTATTGATTACTAAATACATTGTACGCATGTTTTGTTGGATTACTACAAACAAGAGGAGCCTCATAGCTCACATATCTTACCCTGTCAGGTATATAATAATCATAAGCGAAGCCTTTATGCAATACTAGTTATTTATATATATTAAATAACTTATATAGTCAATGAGAGATTTTGTCCTTGTAGAAAAACCAAAATCTGGCAACCGTTTCTAGGAAAAAACTTATTATCCCAGAAGGATTTCTTTTCAAGGTCGTATGTCAATTATCAAGGTCACAGATCGATGATTTTTCAAGGCTTTATTTTAGGCCAATTGTCACGATTATTGGACTCATTCCCAAAGCAGAAATGACCAATACTTTCCTAGTATATTTTTAAGGAAATTTCTCAATTTCAAAAATGTTAATATAGTGTCATTTTTTAACTTTCAGAATCAGTAGTCATCCGTTCACTTTTAATGTAAGACACAGTTTCAGAAAAGATAATAGTATTACACTAGTCTTGTCGTTCATACCATATTACGAAAAGATGCCCTTGATTGCAAAAAATATTTTCTGCAATTTATCTTCATTTAAACGTTTTCATGAAAATACTTTTTTTCATAAAAAGCTAGATTTTTACCAGTTACAAGATGTTTTAACACTAATTAGTATCAACTAGATAAACAATTATTAAGTTAATTACTTTGTTTTGTTATATAAAGTGGGAGAAACAGGAATGAATATTTTTCAAAAGTGGTAAAAACGGGAAGTAACCTTCCTAATTACCCATGAATGACCTTGAATCGTGAAATTTAAAACTCGCATAAAAATTTGTTAGATGGTTCACTTGCCAAATACCTTAGTAATGATATGGACACACAAATCCAAATGTATAGGCAAAATAATATCCAACAAACATGCATTAAACACAATATCATTTATCAGAGACGACACCAAAACGACTCATAAACACAGATGACATAAACTAGTGTTGTAAATCGATAGATCTAATCGGAAAATCGGTGTAAAACCGATCGTTTTTAATAGGAAAATAAAATAAAAAAAAACACTCATACACAACACAACAGAAAGGAATAAAGGTTTTGACATTTTCATCAAATTAAGATAATCTAAGAAATCCCAAACATGACAATTATCTGCATGTTTTATCATCATTGCAAAATAGTAACTGAAACGTTGGAAAATGAAAGAAAAGACACAGCAATCCTAACCATCGCCCTCTCAGCGACGATCGATTTAATAAAAAAAAAAAAAAAGAAACATGAAATCGATCGTCAGAATCGAAAGACTATCGATTGTCGGCGTCAAATGGTTCATAACTACATAAGACATCAGAAATTTAAAAAACAAAAACAAAAATCCGACAAGACCGAGGTACACATGGTACCGATAAAGAACCTCCATCAAACATGTTCGTGTTTATCCTGATTATGTTTACAAACATATAGATCCCTAGGTTCATATATATTGATATTCTAGTTTTCAGAATTTATTTCTTTCGAACCGGATTGCGTACATCGCATTGCGTTTTCGTCATAACCTATGTATTCGTACTGATAGGAACTAGAAAACGATGTCATCAGTAATATAAGAAAAAGCAAGATGGCGACATTTTACCAATGAATATACATATACATACCCAATATGATATTAAAAGCCCTATCACTAACCATTCAAATGTTATTGCCAAAGTTAAAGGTTTTGCGGATGGACGGACAGCAAGCCACCCAGCTAGACAGACAGACTAGACAGAGAAACTAGACAGAGAAACTGGACAATATCAGAGTACTATTTTTTATTAATCTGGTAGAAAAGTTTATAAATAAGAATGTCTTTATGTATTCTGTCACTATACTAAATGTGAAGTTGTTGCCCTTTTGGGGTTTTCTCGAAGAATTATAGTGATCAAATGCAGCCATTTGACTTTTTAATATTTTTAGTTTTAAATAAATGTAAATGTAAAACTGCAAAAAAAGAAGAGATTTATATACTTAAATTTCTTTTTTTCCACAAAATTTTACCAAATTTTTAAAAATGGGATACTTCATGGCATACCCTTTCCATGTTAAGAATATGTTTGAATCATAAAGATAAATGATTCAATTTATTGATGTAAGTAATGTGTATATTGTAGCAAAATCTTGCAAAGAAAGGCTTGTTGCTAAGGAAATTCGAAATGTAATTTTCAATAGCAACCATTGATTAAACGCCAAAAAATCTAAAATACGTATTTTGGTACTAAAATAAATATTTGTGCAAAGTTTCATTGAAATCCGAGTACCCAAGTGTATCACCACCTACATGATTTTACACTAACCGGCTATTAAAGTAATTTTTTGGTCTGAAAAGATCCATGGAGATTGTTACAATGTCACGTACCTGTATTCCTAGTCTTGATGAATATCTAAAACTTGTCGATTTGAAATAAAACTTTGCTTATCTTGTCAACTTTGATCAAATTTAAAACGCGTTCACACACTACAATTCAGACATTCAACATTTTTGCTGACACAAATTCAAAAAAAAATATGCTGAATCTCAGTTTTGATAATTTTGGCCTGAAAAACTTAAAGCTAAAGAGAAGATAAATTTTTAAATATCTCGTTCCGTATAGTTTAAGTATAATGCCATGGAAAATACATGTATCATATTTACATTTTTCTAAAATATTATACATGTCTGCAATTAACGAACAAAAATAATCGTTTCATGCTAGAGGTTAAAGTCACAAGGTCAAAAGTTTGGTATCAATCAAAAGGTCTATCACCTACCATATAAAAGTTAAGGCCATGCAAGGTTAAAGATTTTCAAAAGAAGATCAAATTTAAAGCCCAAGGTCACAAGAACAACATTTTGGTACCAACAGATAGGTATTGTCACAAAATATGAAACAAGTATCACCTACTATTCAAAGGTTATGCCCAAGATTAAAGTTTTGCAAAGAAACCCCAAGCTCAAGGTCACGAGGTAAAAAAAAAAGTGGTACCATGGAAAGACCCCGTCACAAGGAATGCACATGTAAATTATGAAAGGCACTTTATTTACCATTCAAAACTTATAGACAACTTGAAGGTAAAAGTTCGAGCTGTTTTCAAAGTTGGTCATACTCCGAGGTCAGGGTTGATATCCATGGAAAGGTTTGTCACATTGAAAACACATGCGAAATATGAAATTCCGATCACTTACAAATAAAAAATCTTTGCAAGTAAATACCAAATTTCAAATCTCAAAAAATCTGCGCACTTTAATCTCGAATATGATGTTGAATTCACATGACCCCGTGTAGATCAATCTTTAAAAGCTTTTATCCAAAGACAATGATAATTCAACATATGAATCATGTTCCGAGCTTTTATTGATTTGCCTTTTACGTGACATGATTAAATTAAATTTGATTTTTAAAGTCGGGAACAAGATTTCGTAAAGGCAGGCATAAGATCTACGCGACGCGTTAGCAAAGTAAGAGCAGGTAACTCATGTCCATCAAAATCAACTAGTTGTTAAACAGGAAATACAAAACTAAAAAAAAAAACCCAAAGATTTTAAGGTTCCGGTTTGAAATCTATATCTTGTCGGGGACACTTTAAAGCCGTTTAAAGAAAAGTTCGTAAACGTACGCGTCTCGGGCGGATTTAGAGATACATGAAATGGGGAAATGAGTATGTTTGGCAAATACAAAGAAGGGAATGGGGTGGGTTTCGGCGCAATAGATTTCTTCATAACCGTCATTTATCAAACGTACAATACGGTTAACGATTAAGTAATGAGAGTTGAGCATTTTTTTCGAGTCGATCCAATATCAAACGTTGCTGCTGCTTAAGTTTCTGATTGTTTCTCTTCACAAGCGTCGCACAGCCTCACGTGAAACCTTACTGGAAGGAAGTACTCAAGGAATTGGATATCAACATAGCACAAGTTCTTTTCACAGGAGCTCGGCGCCAACAACCCTGAATTATATACGTCCCTTCTCTACAGTACTTTCACTTTCCTTCGAAATAAAGATCAAAGAAGCAGGATGCTAATGTACGTAGATCCATGACATCGAGCTCCTGTGGTTCTTGTATACGTCGTAATCATAAAACTCATTTTTACAGATTTCCAGTGTCTTAGACACGTTATCATGGTTACAGACTATAGCTCCCTTCCGTAAGATACATGTACGAGAGACTTGTATAGATACAACACATCCGAGATACATGTTCAGTGAGTGTCATACTTAATTTGCCACAGTATAAGTACTTAGTACTTGATTTACCTCAGTGCCATATGTACTTGATTTACCACGGTGTCACACTTCATTTACCACAGTATCCTAAAGATATATTTGATTATGTACTTGATTTACCAAATTGTCACTCACCTCAGTGTCACACGTACTTGATTTACCACAGTATCATATATATTTGATTCACATGTCATATATACTTGATTCACTTCAGTGTCATATGTACTTGACTTATCATAGAGTCGTTTATACTTGATTCACCGCAGTATCATATAAACTTAATTTACCACAGTGTCATTAATACATGATTTACTACTATACAATTTTTTGACGTATAAGATGTGATATTGACTTTACTGTGAAAATAATGACCGAGGCGAAGCCGAGGTCAATATTTTCACAATAAGTCAATATCACATCATATAAACTGAGTTAAAAGTTCATAACTGTTTTATTCTATAATTTCATCTTTGATTCACAATAAATAACGTCGCCATTTACAGAAGATAGTAGGGGATATCTCGGTCTATTTTTAGACCGTGGTATATGATGATTTATTCAGGAGCGTCGACGATGTTATCAGCCAACCAGCGCGTCGCTATTTATAGTTTATAGAATAAAGTGTACTTGTCATATATACTTAATCTACCACAGGTCATACGTACTTGATATAGGGCTCACCACAGAGTCATATGTACTTGATTTACCACAGTGTCATACTTGGATATACTATCATATACATGTACCTGATTCGCCATTGTATCATTATTTTATTTAATAGTAATTGCCGACTCAACTTATGATTATATGCATCTGACTTACCAAATTGAAATCATTCTGGTTTATTATACCAAAGTAGCATTTAGCTGCTTTTTGTTAATGGTGTTCTTTATGTAAATTGTAATAACATAAGCTGATCACTCTCCGCTCTGTTTGCTTGTCAATACTGCTTATTTGTGTTTAATTAATTACTATAGACAAAAATGACTCTTAGAATTATAAGTAGAAGTAAATTATGAATCATTCCAGCATTACTCAAAGAATTTAATTATAAACTTATCAAAGGGACTTGTTATTACCACATTCTAATGTAACTGCTCACTTCACTTTGTATATATATATTGTAAATATTGTAGAAAGCAAAAAATGTAATTGTAAATATTGTATATATGTCAATCCTATAAGCTGTATGCTTTTGGAATAAAGAATCTGAATCTGAGTGTCTTGAGTCCAAGATAATTGGTGTAATTTTATACGATTATTAAATTTAGATTAATATCAAAATATTCCGCACAGTCCATAATTTTATTTCTATAAAAAAGAGATGTGAATAACTATGTTAAAACTATGATTTGTATTCTCTCTCTCTCTCTCTCTCTCTCTCTCTCTCTCTCTCTCTCTCTCTCTCTCTCTCTCTCTCTCTCTCTCTTGACTGAATGAATGAATGAACTTACTCGACAATTCTATTAATCTGCTATATATCATATCACTAGTTTTCATGTTAATTTGATTGATTGGTTGATTTATTGATTTATTCATTCATTCATTTACGCACCGTACTAATTATGAAGGAAGGATAACTCTGATTATTGAAAGACTACCATGAGAAGATCTACGCAGTTATCTTTCTTGCTTACGATTCAATGCAAGAATCAGAAGAGCCGACTCGGACGTCCGACTCGTTGGGGTTTTTTTTTTTTTATTGGTTTTTGTTTTGTTTTGTTTTGTTTTGTTTTGTTTTGTTTTGTTTTTTGTTTTTTGTTTGTTTGTTTGTTTTTTATTATTATTATTACTATTACTTAATGAAATCCAAGTTTAAATTTGATTCTCTGAATGGGGGTCAAAATGTGTTTTCTTCAATATTTCATGACAGAACTCTGTTTTACGATATCAGCTCCGGATTATAAATAAAAGAAAAAGTACAATTCTACAATGTATCATAAGTTTGAAAGAACCAATTTGTAAGTTCATGTTAAATGTTGGGATCTGTCATGTATCTTTTGCGAAGAAAAAAGAAAAGAAATTATATGAATTTCCGTTTGAGCTCAGAATATAACACTTTTATATATAATTATACTTTTATCTTGATAAAAAAGTTGACAAGTATACATCATTCAAATCAGACCTTATATCTTGCTTCCCATCCAACCGATTTTTGAAATTAGTATCCCGCTTTGCAACATGTACAGTATCTATATGGAATTTTAGCGAGATGGAAACCCTGTAGCAAGATGGGGAAGGGTACTTAAATTTCCCATTTTTCTGTTGGTTTAATTTATGTTAATTTTGACGAAATTAACCAAATTTTAAGAGAGAATATTTGTCCCATGTACGAAATATCACTACTTGAATGATTATCAGAGTGAATAATTTTCTTTCATCCAGAAAATGTCCTACATCCTGTTATAGCTATGTATTATTATTCATAAGTGACTGTCCTTCGTTAAAAGATAAACAAAGAATAATCTAAAGTTTACACAGAAATGAACTTGAAAACAATAAAGGACAAGGTCCACTACAGTTCACTAGATAGGTTTGATTTTGTTCAGAGTCTGTATCCGACTCGTATTGTTTATTCTCCATCAGAGTAGCTTGTTCAAAGTGGGTGTCCAAGTAGGTCAAATCATAGTGCTCATGATAACATTAACTAGTCCTTCAAGTCGGCGTCCGAGGCAGTCAAATTCTGTTTTGAACTCGGCATCCCTGAAGTCGGTCTAATACTCAAGTCGGCGTCCGAGTCGGTCTACCTCTGAAGTCGGCGTCCGAGTCGGTCTACTTCTGAAGTCGGCGTGTCCGAGTCGGTTTACTTCTGAAGTCGGCGAGTCCGAGTCGGTCTAACTCTGAAGTCGATGTCCGAGTCGGTCCAACTCTGAAGTCGGCGTGTCCAAGTCGGTCTAACTCTGAAGTCGGCTTGCCCGAGTCGGTCTAACTCTGAAGTCGGCGTGCCCGAATCAGTATAAATTTGGGCCCAGCACCATAATCTAAAAATTGACTCAAGTCAAATTCTCAAAGTACATGTACGATATATAGCAAATCAGTGAAATTTTGAAATATTGAATTCATCCATTCTATTCTACTCTGAAAATAGAAAAATTCTGTGAATCATTTCAAGTCATCACTAATATAATAGTGAGACAAAAGAAAATTGAAATAGACTTAAGTCAATTCTTAGTTTATGGTGCCGAGCCCTGAAGTCGGTCCAACTATAAAGTCGGCGTGCCCGAGTCGGTCTAACTCTGAAGTCGGCGTGCCCGAGTCGGTCTAACTCTGAAGTCGGCGTACCCAAGTCGGTCTAACTCTGAAGTCGGCGTGCCCGAATCGGTATAAATCTGAAGTCGGTTTGTCCGAGTCGGTATAAATCTGAAGTCGGCGTGTCCAAGTCGGTATAAATCTGAAGTAGGTGTTGGAGTCGGTCATGTATTCAAACTTCATATTCAGAGGTCCGTGTTCTTGAAAGAAGATACACATACTATTAAAATCAGTTTTGAAGTCAACATTCGAATCGGTCACTTTTTAAGTCCGCGTCGGTCAAGTACTACTTAAAATTAGGTGTCCGACTCGATCAGCCTGTTTAGAAGTCCGAGTCCGCGTCGGTCAAGTAAATTACTGATGCTAGACTAGAGTATTATCAAAACGATTGCAGGATGTACGTGTCAAATTTGAATTTTTGGAATATCTATGGGAAGAATTTGAAGAAAAATTTATCACTAGTATTTGTAGGAATTAGCTGATATTGGTGAAAAAGATATACAAGTACGTATAATGTACAGCTTACTTGGAAGTCCGCGTCGGCGTCGGCCAAGTACTAGTTTTAGGGTGCTAGGGGAAGTCGGTCGGCTAATTATAACAGAATAAACATTTTATCAGCAGTTGTCATATATGAGAATCTTCATAATATATGTGGCAATAAAATCAACCAGGTAATTACGATCAATGGAATAAAGCAACTAAGAATTATGCAAAAGCATATTTGAAGTCGGACATTTTGAAGTCGGAGTCCGCGTCGGAGTACTAAAAATAGGTACGCCCAATGAACTTTTCTTGGTTTTCAGAGAGAAGAGCAGGGGTCGAATCAAAAGTTATCATTTGTTCTTCCATTTCCTATTATCTAACTCGTTAAGCAATACCCAGTGATTAAATCATTTTGCGAAAGATTAATATTTTTAATTAGTACCTAAATTACCGAATGATTTTAAGAATAAGTGCTTGAAATGGAAACACAATCCATTTTCTATTCCGAGGGACAGTGTCAAAAGTTTATGAGGTCCTAGCCGGTGTGATCAGCGCGGACGTGGTAAAACTTTCTGGCTTAGCTTAGTTCTTTATCACTCAGCCCTGAAATCATCATGACAGCATTTGAAGGTACTCAGAGTTTTGTATATTATGAGTATAAGTTCCAAAGTTGTCAAATAGAAAACATTTTAAATAAATTTGGAAGAGGTCAGAGAAAATTCGATGTAATTGTCATGTTTCTGCTGCATACTGCGATAGTACATAGACCAAAGAGATGTTAATCGCTTAGATTTCATTTTTATATTCATTACAACATTGTGTATTGGTTATCAGGAAACTTGGGTTGAGGAGCAATGGAAGTTGAGGGGGGGGTGGGGTTACGTGTATTTACTGTCCTGTTCACTAATTCCAGAGCACCCTGTTTTCCCGGTTTTCTCTAAAATATGATAATGTCATCTTCCAAAAAGATATCAATTTTATAGTACTCCTTTAGTCGTTAAAGAAAATACCATTCTTTTGGCTGTGTGTCAGCTAAGTTAGAAATAGGACGGAAAATAAAAAGTCTACGGGGATTTTCTATAGTAAAATCGCTGAAAATGTATGACGTCTGAGGCTTTGACGTCACTGTTTACTATTGTTGACACGGAGAACAATATTGCGGCGGCTTGAAATTAACATGGGAATTTCCCGTAGACATTTTATTTTTTCATATTGCGGTTTAGGGGCAGCTGATAGGGTAAGTTGAAGTTAATTTCCAGTTACGCTAAAGGAGGTCAGTTCTCGGAAACAATAATTTATAGCAAAATTCTTCAGACGACAGAATAAATCGCCCAAATAGGGTGTTCTGGAATTAGTGAACAGGACAGTAAATACATGGCTGCAAGGAAGATTTTGATATTTTACTGAGTCTCCATTGCACAGACATGATTATTTTACTCTGCTATCAAGCAGAATTCCGCTTCTCTGATTCCTAGAAACCTTGAATTTCGCCCCTAGATTTCTGTTTTTTGGGTCTCTGCTTGTGAAATTTTCATTTTTAACCATTCTCAGATTTTCATTTTGTTCGGTGGAATCATGTCTGTTTACAGTAGATTCATGCATGATTTTAGTCTAGTCTATGTTACAACTTTATGCTTAGTAAGAATCAGTGGCATATATTCACTGGGGTGTACAAGGGGCATACCCCATATATGAAACTCTCTGAAAAGTAAAATATTACTTTTTCCTTCCTAAATTCCACTTGAAATCATATGTTCTCTATACCACAGTGATGTCATTAAAAACCGATCTGGTAATCTTATGATGTCATAAGTTCTCTAACAACTTGGAAACAAAACTTCAAATCCTGGTTGAAGAGGATGTATTTTACAATATTGTTTCATTTGTATCATTAGAGATGGGAGTGATGCCTGAAATAGGCCAAGCAGTGGAGGAGATGGACTGGAGGTAAGAAATGAACAAATACAGATGAACACTGATGAAATTATTGATGTAAGACAAAAATACGTAATTATGTCAGCTGAAGGAGATATGTTAAAAGTGCTAATTATAATTGTATCATTTTGAGGAAGGGGATGGTATATACAGGAAAAAAAGAATATTTGAAGCATTTCTTTGATTAAGTATAAGTCCACTTTTAATTTGCAAAATGTCATAGCTAAAATCAATTTCTAATCTTAATTCTGATGAGACTATTCCCACATGATCTCTTTGAAGATGTATATTCTTCATTATAACAGCATAACAGCACAGTAATATAGTAGATTAAAGATATTAATCATGGTAAGCATTTTCTGAATACTTTTAAAAAACTTATTTTGTTGTTATGATTTCAGTTTGCCTACAGATGTACAGTCCGAGGCCATTCCCATGATCCTCGGTGGAGGAGATGTACTTATGGTAGGTTAACATATGATCTGACAACAAAAATATTACATATTTGTACTGCATATATACATGATATAGTCTGTTTTTGATGTTAGAAAATGTAAGTGAAACATGTTCGTAGGCCAAAGATATCAGCAGGCCCTGAAGTTAGCGGGAAATACTTGCGAAAAGCGAGTGGAATTTGAAAATTGCAAATAGAAAATTAAGAAACTAAAAAAAAATTGTGAGTGTTTTTTTCCGCTGTCCGTTTTTTATCAGATTGTAGTTTTTTCCGATTTAGACAGAGACTGCATCTGTGTCAGTAAAAAGCTGTAATGTACATGCATGTTTCCGTATAATGTCAAAAATTTGTGATACATGTACCTTGACATTAACAATACAGACTGCTATAGACATTGTAGTGTTTACATAGTCATAGTGTACTATTGTAAAATTCATAATGTTCTGTAACATAACTTGTTAAAGATATTACAGTGTTGAAGAATTTTCTTCTTGATTTTCATTTTAGCCTGTAGATTTCTATTTTAGCCTGTGGATTTTTTTTTCTCCAAAGTTAATTTCAATGCCTGGTCAGAGATGGAGGAATTTAAGTAAGCTTCTAAGCTGTCTTTAGAGAGATATGTTGATGTTTAATTTGAAATCAATATTGAATTATAAATGAATTATGAATAAATTAAATATTCTAACAGTACATGATTTTGTAGGCTGCAGAGACAGGAAGTGGGAAAACAGGGGTATGTAACAGCTACATGTATATAAATATCATTTATAATACTCTCTGCCAAATTTTGAAGTACTGATTGAAGTATGAACGTATTTGAACATAATTTGATTGCATCTGTACATAGAGATTACTTTTAAGTTGAGTTTTATATTTCATCTCTAGGCTTTCTGTTTGCCGATCATTCAAATTGTATATGAGACATTAAAAGATCAACAAGAAGGGAAGGGAGCAAGACAGTCAGGAAAAAGTGCTGGTAAAATTTACATTCAGTTAGTTTTTATAACATGGAAATTAGAGTGCAGTTTCCAACGTAGCCTAATAAGAAAGATTTGATTTCAATTAGATTTAACTTCTTTTGTCTCTTTGGTATCATTTATACTACTGTATCGAGAAGAATAATTTTCATATAAATTTTACATAGGACCCAAGGACGTGTCAAGGTCAAAAGCATAAGATCTTGTTCTTGTAAGTTGATAAAAAACTTAAAGTTTTCAAGGACACAAAATACAGACTATGAGATCATGTATATGAAAATATTATTAACAACACTGTGGCTATTTTCAGGGGGAGGAGGAGGGAAGTGGAAGATGAACATGTATGACAGAGGTGATGCATTGGGTACGTACGTACTTACACGTTATACAACTTATGAGTATTTTATCTTGCATTGGGTACGTACATGTACTTACACATTATACACCTTAAGAGTATTTTATCTTGCATTGGGTACGTACTTACACGTTATACAACTTATGAGTATTTTATCTTGCATTGGGTACGTACTTACACGTTTTACACCTTATGAGTATTTTATCTTGCATTGGGTACGTACTTACACGTTATACAACTGATGAGTAATTTCTCTTGCATTGGGTACATGCTTATACGTTATACAACTTATGAGTATTTTATCTTGCATTGGGTACGTACTTACACGTTATACAACTTATGAGTATTTTATCTTGCATTGGGTACGTACTTAGACGCTATATGACTTATGAGTATTTTATCTTGCATTGGGAACATACTTACACATTATACAACTTATGAGTATTTTGTCTTGCATTGGGTACGTACTTACACGTTATACAACCTATGAGTATTTTATCTTGCATTGGGTACGCACTTACATGTTTTACACCTTATGAGTATTTTATCTTGCATTGGGTACGTACTTACACGTTATACAACCTATGAGTATTTTATCTTGCATTGGGTACGTACTTACACGTTTTACACCTTATGAGTATTTTATCTTGCATTGGGTACGTACTTACATGTTTTACACCTTATGAGTATTTTATCTTGCATTGGGTACGTACTTACACGTTATACAACCTATGAGTATTTTATCTTGCATTGGGTACGCACTTACACGTTATAAAATTTATGAGTATTTTGTCTTGCATTGGGTACGTACTTACACGTTATACAACCTATGAGTATTTTATCTTGCATTGGGTACGTACTTACACGTTATATACAGCTAATGAGTATTTTGTCTCAGGTTTCTTGAAATAATTGATGCTTGGAAAAAGTATAATATTAGAATTAATGGAACTTTTTCTTATTATGATAAATGATTTTACTTTCAGTATAAACATTCTGTACATGTTATGTATATACCTGCATCATATTCTTCGTTTTAAAATGATTATAAATAATCAGATTGTATACAAAACAATTGTTAAAATAATTATTTAAAAATATATGCGCATAAACAACTGATGATACAAATACAGTTTACCAGCTTTTCATTTTTAGCTCACCTCGACGAAGTTGAGTGAGCTTATGCTATAACCCCACGCGTCCGCGTCCGCGTCCGCGTCCGCGTCCGCGTCCGCGTCCGCGTCCGCGTCCGGTTAAGAAGTTTGGGGTAGCTCAGTATCTGACAAAGTACTAATGCTACAGTAACCAAACTGGCACAAGTGTTTCATCTTTGGATGCTGAGGTGAACCCATGCATCGAATGCAGCATCTGACCTACATTTTCCGCTTGAGTGACTTGGTTAAGAAGTTTGGGGTAGCTCAGTATCTGACAAAGTACTAATGCTACAGTAACCAAACTTGCACAAGTGATTCATCTTTGGATGCTGAGGTGAACCCATGCATTGGATGCAGCATCTGACCTACATTTTCCGCTTGAGTGATTTGGATAAGAAGTTTGGGGTTGCTCAGTATCTGACAAAGTACTAATGCTACAGTAACCAAACTTGCACAAGTGATTCATCTTTGGATGCCGAGATGGACCCATGCATCGGATGCAGCATCTGACATACTTTTTCCACTTGAGTGATTTCGCTTTTAAAAGCCAATATTGAGCAAAGTATAAGTGCTACATGTACCAAACTTGCATATTGGATGTAATTTTGATCAAACTTTCATAAAATGACCTTGACCTACTTTTTCCACTTGAGTGATTTTGCCTTTAAAAGCCAATATTGAGCAAAGTATAAGTGATACATGTACCAAACTTGCATATTGGATGTATCTTTGATCAATCTTTCATAAAATGACCTTGACCTACTTTTTCCGCTTGAGTGATTTTGCTCTATAAAGCCAATATTGAGCAAAGTATAAGTTCTAGATGTTCCAAACTTGCATATTAGATGTATCTTTGATCAAACTTTCATAAAATGACCTTGGCCTACTTTTTCCGCTTGAGTGATTTTGCCTTTAAAAGCCAATATTGAGCAAAGTATAAGTGATACATGTACCAAACTTGCATATTGGATGTATCTTTGATCAATCTTTCATAAAATGACCTTGACCTACTTTTTCCGCTTGAGTGATTTTGCTCTATAAAGCCAATATTGAGCAAAGTATAAGTTCTAGATGTTCCAAACTTGCATATTAGATGTATCTTTGATCAAACTTTCATAAAATGACCTTGACCTACTTTTTCCGCTTGAGTGATTTTGCCTTTAAAAGCCAATATTGAGCAAAGTATAAGTGATACATGTACCAAACTTGCATATTGGATGTATCTTTGATCAATCTTTCATAAAATGACCTTGACCTACTTTTTCCGCTTGAGTGATTTTGCTCTATAAAGCCAATATTGAGCAAAGTATAACTGCTACATGTACCAAACTTGCATATTGGATGTATCTTTGATCAAACTTTCATAAAATGACCTTGACCTACTTTTTCTGCTTGAGTGGTTTTGCCTTTAAAAGCCAATATACATGTACTAAGAAATATGTTTGAATTGAATTTTGCTGTCACGAGGTGAGCTTCGTAATCTGTGATTACCTATGTTTTTTTTCAGCCATTGACCCTGAGGGTACTTTATGTCAAGCTAGAGATCCCCAGGGATGGCATGGGACACGATCAAATAAAGCCGTATTTGGTGGAGGTAAGTAACATTGAAATCTTAATGTGAGCTATATAGGCCCACTTAGGCATCTTGATCAACAATTGACCCTGAGGGTACGTTATGTCAAGCCAGAGATCCCCAGGGATGGCATGGGACACGATCAAATAAAGCCGTATTTGGTGGAGGTGCGTAACACTGAAATCTTAATGTGAGCTATATAGGCCCACTTATATATATGATATATGATAATATATTGTAATATGGAATGCTAGTGTAAACCTTTAAGTCAATTTGTAAATGACGATACCCATTTTTTCTCACAGGTAAATACTACTATGAGGCAACAGTTACTGATGAAGGTTTATGCCGAGTTGGATGGTCCACGGATAAAGCTACGCTGGATCTGGGAACAGATAAATTTGGTTTCGGTTTTGGAGGTACCGGCAAGAAATCTTGGGGTCGACAGTTTGATTCTTATGGAGAGGTATAGTAAAATGAATGATAACTTGACAATGAAAATCTGATAAATTGCTTTGTCAATATACACAAATTGTATTTTGTATTCCTTGTTACATAAATTGTTCTTAAGTTTATCAACATGTATCTGATATTTTGCTGAAGCAGTCTTTGCGAAAACTCACTAGCAGAAATTCAGCTGTACTAGTAGAATAGTCTTACAAACTATACATTCAGACAGTAGATTTTGTCTTCGGACTAGTAACTCAAAAAAGTTTTTATGAAGATTGCTGAAGTATTGTGAAAAATGAAATGTTATGATTGTATTATATTCTGCTTATTATTTATGATGAAGCTAATAAATAAAACAAATACATTACTCAATTTAAAAAAAAAAAACCAGTCACTATTTGATGTTTTCTCCAGGCGTATGGTATGAACGATGTACTTGGGTGTTGGCTCAACCTGGATAAAGGAGAAATAAGATGGTCAAAGAACGGTATAGTATAATCCTTTAAATAATGTTAAATATGCTGCATTAGGCTTGTAATAATTTGGACCTACAGATCAAACAATCCTATTACTTCTTTTTTCGAATTTATTTTGTTAAATTTTGTGAAATAGATACATGTACATGTATAATTAGACTCTATATATCAAATTTATCACAAAGAAGAAAATTTTGGAATTCGAAAAAATATCATTTATTTTCAAATTAGTCTGTATTGATTGCTTGAATACAAGAAGAATATAGAGATGTTTAATACTTTGGATATAGGAATGGACCTTGGCAAGGCATATGACATTCCACCCCATTTAAAGAATGAGAAGTTTTATGCTGCCGTTACATTAAAGGTGAGTTTTACGATAATTATACACGTATATGACTTTTGATAGTGTATGAGTACCACCACTACATGTATGTGCATTGTAAGCGCCATAACATATACTGTAAATTGCTTTAATTTCGTCAGTACCAATTTTCGTCAATTCGTTGAAAATGACAATTTCGTCAGTACGTAAATTCGTCATCCAAGGGTCCCTAAAATATAAATTCGTCTGTTCAAATGCCAACCTAACATTCAGGTATAGGCCGTATGCATTTGTTTTCACTGTTTATTTAACAATTATTGGTAAACAAACAATTAGAGACATGTATACCACCTAGCTTGTTGTGAAAACATATCTTTTGGTAATTAGAAGTACAGAATGTAAGACTCTGTGCGCCTATTCAGTTTTCAATGATTTATCATTTGCTTGTCGTATTTACTCTTGAGATTCAATTTTTCCTCTCTACACTATATTTTGTCAGGAGTATTTATATTCGTCGATACGTAATTTCGTCAAGGGAGGCAAGGACGAAAATGACGAAAATTGGTACTTGACGAATAAAAACCAATTTACAGTAAGATGCATCAAATTCTCTGAATTTATGACCAACTTATATTTTTTGAATATCGAAAAAAAAAAAATTAATTGACAAATATCTCAGAAAAGGCATAAAGATATATTAATTCATGTCATCTGATATCAAGAGAAGCAATTCATGTAGAAATATATTTAAAAAGATACCATTTCACTTTTTATTTTATCAAATTTTTACTGCAGAATGCTGAGATGCAGTTTAATTTTGGAGACCAAGCTTTCAAGCACCCTCCACAGGTAAATCTTTGTATATGTTGAGTCTTTGCGGAATACAGAGTTTTTTCCCCTTACAAACGGTATCTGACGTAAAATCATTGTGACGTCATGAAAATGGTATGGTAACGTCGATTTTATACCGTCATTTCCCGGACTTTTTGGAATGTTTCCATAGAATTTGATGACGTCATAATCAGTCTACGTCAGATACCGTCTTAAATTGGAAGTAACTCTGGTTTAAGAAAATTGCGAATTTACATGTACACAGCCAATTGTGCCTCATATGAAATTCATGTGAAATTTACATGAACTTTATGTGAAACGAGCATGAACATGAAATTTACATGAAATTTTTTACATGAAATTCATGTGAAATTTCTGACATGAACTTCAGATAAATTCAATTTTGCATGACGCTCACAAAGAAAAGTTAATGTAAAATTCATGTGAAGCAATTTATGTGAAATCCATGTGAAATATTTTTCACATAAATCTTATGCGAAATTTATATGAATTTCACATGAACTTTCATGTTAAATTTACATGATGCTCATTTTGTATGAATTTCATATGAGGCATAATTGGCTGTGTATAGTATTTGTATCATTTTGATTTTTAAATCTTTCTTTCTAGGTAATATTTACAGTCTGTTGAAATTTAAGTCTAGAATTCAACGCATATATGAAGAAGGGTATTGCTGCTACTGAATTTTATGATCAAAATTTCCTAAGTTTGATAATGCTTTTAATGAATAAATGATTGATGAATGAATGATTGATAATGAATTTTTCTTCTATTGTAGTTTGGATTCATTGGTTTGAGTAAAGCCCCCAAAGACCATTTTATCAACTCAAAGATTGTTGGTAGGTTAAAAAAGCTTATTCCCCAGTATTTCCAGTCAAACAACCAGATACTGTACGTCACAAAACTAGGCAATATTTTGATTGTGACATTACAGTAGAAAGTCAGGGACTTTTTTCCCATGTTTTGGGGCTGAATTTCGGCCCCTTCCCAATGCCAAATTTCCTCTATTTTTTCCCAAAAAATCACTCTTAAATTCCCAAAGAGGAGTATGAAAAAATCATCTGAGAAAATATGACTCAAAACCTGGAGGTCAGCACAAAATGTGCTATTTCTAAGTACATCTTTAAGTTTTTCATTCATCCCTTGTTCAGTTTTAGCAAATCAATTGATAAGAAGTGTTAATAAATTATACTTTAGGGTTATACTGTGGTGAGAATTTGTATGAAAAATTTTCCCAATTTCAGCAAAATGTCACAAATTTTCCCAAATGGGACAGGCACAGGCACTTCCCCAAAATAAAAAAAAACCCCTGAAAGTGTGCAGAGTCTAGGGAACAGTCTGAGAAACTCTGGACATTTTCTTTTTTTTTGGTGTTTTTCAAATAAATTATGTTTGAAATTTTTCAAAATTCACAGGATATTGACAAAATCCACTGCATATTGCTGGCAATTAAGCTCTTTTTGAAAAACTGAGTTTGATTGAATTTGACGTCACAATGATCAATATTGCCAAATGATGTGATGTCCAATGTCTCGGTCAGAAATAACCTTAATCTTGGATCGTGTCTATGAGACCCTAACTTTAGTGTCTAAGCATATAGATATACATGTAGTTCTCTAATGGTTACAACTCTTAACTTAAAATTTATTATTGAGACTTCAAATAGTGCAAAAAAGTGGAAAAAAAAATCCTTGCAATCGCAGTATTTGTTGATGTTTGACCAATAATCCAAGCTTGTTTGTCCTTGTAAAAAATCCCTTAGCCCCCTCTTCATCCACTCTAATGATCACTTGGTCGTTATAGTACTGTGTAGAAATCCCTTCATGATATGATGATTGATATTCCCGTGGAACATTGATCATGTATCATTTCTTCAAAATTACATTTATAGCTGATATTAAGTGAAAAAAAAAACAATTCTTGAACTCTTTTGTACAAGTTATCTATCTTAGAGTAGGTCATTCATATGACTTGGAACAGATGCAAAATCACTTTAGTGAAAGGGAATAATTCAAATATATTTTATTATTGTGCTGATTTCAGATGCTATATTTTATTACAGCTTTCATTTTCTTGATTTTCTAGGTTCAGGTACAATTAATTCCAAGCCAGCACCTAACGCCCCCCAAGCCATTATTATTGAGGTAACATACTTAACTGACCTAGTTACTTAATATATATAATTTCAGGCCCTTTTCTCTCATGTTTGGGAATGTTGCCCAAGGTGATCAGCATGGAAATTTCATAAAATTTTCTCAGAATTTGTATTTGATAACCTTTCATGCTTTTGTACTTTAACGTCAAATTTTACTTTTGTTTTATTTTTTTGCAGCAATTTCTTGATAAAATCTAGTAAAAGTTGTAGCTTGGGAACATTTTTTGCTGATTGTTTTTTATGGAAAATTTCTGGCCGGAAATTGGAAAAAAAAAATGATTTGCCATCGGGAATTGAGTGGAAATTAACACCTCTGAATTTGTAATGAACATTTACTATCGGGAAAAGTTCCTTTGTATGCTGCATGCATTTTATTTACTAAGATCATTTATAAAAGTTTCATTGTGAATGATTCAATAAAATCAAATCTTAGGGAGCAGAATTACATAATTTGGAAAGTTATGTCATGTGTAAATGTCAGAATGTTTCCAAACAAAATTCATTTCTATAATTCTTTATTTGATCACTCTTCCATAATGTAAATTTCAATTTAAAGTTTGTGAACATCCTATTTCTTTCTACTGTGGCATAGATTATTATAATCCCCATAGTCATTATGAAAACTGAATTGTAATTTATTTGAAATTGCCTGCAGATATTTCTGACCTGTTGTTTAGGTATTTTATGGACTTTTTATTAGATTTTCACATTTTCTTTTAAATTCTTTGTATTTCTATTGCAGTTATCTGAATTGAGTTTTTGTTTAAATTCAGTTTACATGTATCTCTATTGTAGCCATCCAGGGAATTAGCAGAACAGGTGAGATTCAAGTTTTCCTCTTTATAGCAAAAAAAGAAAGAAGCAAATGATCTCCAGTAAGAGTTCATGGCAATACCACCAAGCTAAATAAGATTAAAAAATACATGTATCCATGAAATGAAAACATACCTATCAGTGTGAATAACAAATCACTGTGTGTGTGTTGAAGGGTTGAAAGGGGGGGGGGGCTGAAAAATATGTGGAGGCTGACATTTGATGACTGTAAATCTGAAAATTGTGCATGAGACTGTCATTGGACTAAATAAGGAGTATCAAGTCTATATCCTTGGATGACGTCATCAATCTATTTGTTGTGTCCATGTGAGATGTTAAGCACAGGGTACTATCATATAGAGAATAAATGTCATTATTTGTGTATTGTTATGAATATGCAAAACATAGCTAGTGCATTTATTGTTCATGTAATGCGCGTTAGCACATGACATACGATAAAATCCTTGCTGTGTGTTGACATTTATTGTTCATGTAATGCACGTTAACACATGACGTACGATAAAGGACCTTGCTGTGTGTTGACATTTATTGTTCATGTAATGCACGTTAACACATGACGTACGATAAAGGACCTTGCTATGTGTTGACATTTATTCATGCACTTCAGCTGTCTGTTTCATTCTTGTTTTCTGAAATTGCGTTTTTCTTGGTGAAAAAGTGACGTTAAAATTCAAGTCTCTGCAGGTTCAGTTTGCAGGCTAGAACGGCCGTTTCTTTAGATCTTGTACATTGTGACGTCACAAGCGTTGACATGCAAAATGCAACACATTCCTTTCAATAGTTTCATCTCAGCTAATTACATTGGTTGTGCATATATATACATGTATTGTCTAGTCCTTATTTTACCCATTACATACATGTATGTATCATTGAAACTTTTTGGAAATTTGCCCAAGTCACATTTCTGCATTTATTTGAGAAATAAGATATGTTTAAACTAAAAAGACATGTTTATGAATTTAACTTCAGAATCTATCAAATGTAACAAGATACTAGTATTACAAAGTCATTATTACTTTGAATTAACTGATCCTTTACAAAAAATTGTAATGAAAGAAATTCCAGTTATAGAATGTTTGGAAATAAATACATGTAGTTAGCCATAGCACTGTTTTTGACAGGGATATCTTGGTGTCTTATTCTCAAAGCTGGTGAATATGTTACACTTAGAATTATTGTGTTATTTTTAAAGCAAGCTAGAGATAAGGTCAGTGCCGTGCACAAGCTTAGAAATCATTTTCATATTATCATATTTTTATAATTATTAGCTCACCTCGACAAAGTTGAGTGAGCTTGTGCTATACCTCCGCACGTCTGTGTCTGCATCCGCATCCTGTTATGGTATTTGGGGCAGCTCAGTATTTGTCAAAGTACTGATACTACAGTAACCCAACTTGCACAAGTGATTCATCTTGGGATGCTGAGGTGAATCAATGCATGGGATGCTGCATCTGACCTATAATTTTTGCTCGAGTGACTTGGTTAAGAAGTTCGGGTTAGCTCAGTATCTGAAAAAGTACTGATGCTACAGTAACCAAACTTACACAAGTGATTCATCTTGGAATGCTGAGATGGACCCATACATCAGACGCAACATCTGACCTACTTTTTCCACTCGAGTGATTTTACTTTTAAAAGCTAATATTGAGCAAAGTATAAGTGCTACATGTACCAAACTTGCATATTGGATGTATCTTTGATCAAACTTTCATAAAATGAGAATGACCTACTTTTTCCGCTTGAGCAATTTTACCTTTAAAGGCTAATATTGAGCAAAGTATAAGTGCTACATGCAACAAACTTTCATATTGATTGTATCTTTGATCAAACTTTCATAAAATGAGATTGACCTACTTTTTCTGCATGAATGATTTTGCCTTTAAAAGCCAATATTGAACAAAGTATAAGTGCTACATGTACCAGACTTGCATATTGGATGTATCTTTGATCAAACTTTCATAAAATGAGATTGACCTACCTTTTCCGCTTGAGTGCCTCTAAAGCCAATATTGAGCAAAGTATAAGAGCTACATGTACCACATTTGCATATTTCCTAAATCTTTGATCATATGACCTTGACCTACTTTTTCTGCTTGAATGATTTTGCATTTAAAAGCCAATATACATGTACTTAGAAATATGTTTGAATTGAATTTTGCTGCCACAAGGTGAGCTTCGTAATCTGTGATTACCTATATTTTTAACTATTTCAGACATACACACAGATTAAAAAGTTTAATGTTCACCTGAGTAATCCATCTGTAAGGTAAGTTTTAATCCAAGTAAGATTATCATACATTTATCATACAATGTTCACCTGAGTAATCCATGTGTAAGGTAAGTTATAATCCAAGTAAGATTATCATACATTTATCATACAATGTTCACCTGAGTAATCCATCTGTAAGGTAAGTTATAATCTAAGTAAGATTATCATACATTTATCATACAATGTTCACCTGAGTAAGCTATCTGTAAGGTAAGTTATAATCCAAGTAAGATTATCATACATTTATCATACAATGTTCACCTGAGTAATCCATCTGTAAGGTAAGTTATAATCCAAGTAAGATGATCATACATTTATCATACAATGTTCACCTGAGTAATCCATCTGTAAGGTAAGTTGTAATCCAAGTAAGATTATCATACATTTATCATACAATGTTCACCTGAGTAATCCATCTGTAAGGTAAGTTATAATCCAAGTAAGATGATCATACATTTATCATACAATGTTCACCTGAGTAATCCATCTGTAAGGTAAGTTATAGTCCAAGTAAGATTATCATACATTTATCATACAATGTTCACCTGAGTAATCCATCTGTAAGGTAAGTTATAATCCAAGTAAGATTATCATACATTTATCATACAATGTTCACCTGAGTAATCCATCTGTAAGGTAAGTTATAATCCAAGTAAGATTATCATACATTTATCATACAATGTTCACCTGAGTAATCCATCTGTAAGGTAAGTTATAATCTAAGTAAGATTATCATACATTTATCATACAATGTTCACCTGAGTAATCCATCTGTAAGGTAAGTTATAATCCAAGTAAGATTATCATACATTTATCATACAATGTTCACCTGAGTAATCCATCTGTAAGGTAAGTTATAATCCAAGTAAGATTATCATACATTTATCATACAATGTTCACCTGAGTAATCCATCTGTAAGGTAAGTTATAATCCAAGTAAGATTATCATACATTTATCATACAATGTTCACCTGAGTAATCCATCTGTAAGGTAAGTTATAATCCAAGTAAGATGATCATACATTTATCATACAATGTTCACCTGAGTAATCCATCTGTAAGGTAAGTTATAATCCAAGTAAGATTATCATACATTTATCATACAATGTTCACCTGAGTAATCCATCTGTAAGGTAAGTTATAGTCCAAGTAAGATTATCATACATTTATCATACAATGTTCACCTGAGTAATCCATCTGTAAGGTAAGTTATAATCCAAGTAAGATTATCATACATTTATCATACAATGTTCACCTGAGTAATCCATCTGTAAGGTAAGTTATAATCCAAGTAAGATTATCATACATTTATCATACAATGTTCACCTGAGTAACCCATCTGTAAGGTAAGTTACAATCCAAGTAAGATTATCATACATTTATCATACAATGTTCACCTGAGTAACCTATCTGTAAGGTAAGTTGTAATCCAAGTAAGATTATCATACATTTATCATACAATGTTCACCTGAGTAACCCATCTGTTAGGTTAGTTATAATTCAAGTAAGATTATCATACATTTATCATACACTTAGGGGAAAGTAAATGGTGAGTTAATATTTGAAAATTCACATTTGAGTTGATATATGTGCTCTCTGCTCATTTTAAAAAAAGATTTAGCGTGTTAGTTCACATCACTTAGCAAGGTGATAAAGACAAGATTTATTCTTGATTTGGTACATGTGTATGTCTATTTCTGAATTCCTTCTCTTGCATTATCCTTTTGATTGAAGAATTTTAGATTTTAAGAGATGATTATTTACAGATTCTTCACAATCCATAACTTTTTATTACAGAGTATTGCTTATCATTGGTGGTGTGAATGTCAAAGACCAGGTGGACGTTCTACAGTCGGGGGTAAGTACCATAACTCTGTCCTCCTCTCTTCCTCTTTACTCCTTACTTACTTCATTTTCTCCATTCTCTGCATTTTTCTCGCTTTCCCATCCACACCTCTTTATTTGCC
The DNA here is from genome assembly GCA_033119305.1 of Pinctada imbricata. Taxonomy (NCBI): domain Eukaryota; kingdom Metazoa; phylum Mollusca; class Bivalvia; order Pterioida; family Pteriidae; genus Pinctada; species Pinctada imbricata. Next base: position 57,822,934 of record VSWD01000012.1, on the reverse strand, counting down.
CCTGCTTTTCCTTGGCCTCTCATCCCTCTTTCTTTCTTTTTGCCCCTGCTTTTCCTTGACCTCTCATTCCTCCTTCTTCTTTTGCCCCTGCTTTTCCTTGACCTCTCATTCCTCCTTCTTCTTTTGCCCCTGCTTTTCCTTGACCTCTCATCCCTCTTTCTTTCTTTTTGCCCCTGCTTTTCCTTGACCTCTCATTCCTCCTTCTTCTTTTGCCCCTGCTTTTCCTTGACCTCTCATTCCTCCTTCTTCTTTTGCCCCTGCTTTTCCTTGACCTCTCATACCTCTTTGTTCTTTTGCCCCTGCTTTTCCTCGACCTCTCATCCCTCTTTCTTCATTTGCCCCTGCTTTTCCTTACCCTCTCATCCCTCTTTCTTTCTTTTTGCCCCTGCTTTTCCTTACCTCTCATCCCTCTTTCTTTCTTTTAGCCCCTGCTTTTCCTTACCCTCTCATCCCTCTTTCTTTCTTTTTGCCCCTGCTTTTCCTTGACCTCTCATTCCTCTTTCTTCTTTTGTCCCTGCTTTTCCTTGTTCTCTCTTCACTTTCCATCTGCTCACATTCCTTTTCATATTTTTCTTTCTATCTTTTCTCTTGTTCCCTTTCTCCTATCTTTCATCCTATCGTCCTTTCTTACCACTTCCTCCCCTTCCCCATCCTTGTATTTGACAATTTCATGAAATCTTCCTGAAGGCAACGATTCAAGTTCTACTACATAAACTTTTTTTTCCCATCCTATCGAACAAATTTTTTCCATTAATGAATTGGATTGGTTGTTGCAGTTACTTCCTTAACATTTGTATTGTATATTATCGAACCTTTAATGTCAGTTTGGTTTGTCAAAAGCTCCATAACTATTGTCGTAGCAAAGTTATCTGACCGGGCAATCAAGCGAATAAGAGGAGTCAATAAAATTTTTGGATAGATAGACTTTGAATTGCATCCAATTTGCAATAAGAGTAAACACTCATTACCTGTGATTTTTATCTCACCTGGTCGTCAGTAAACTCTTCTAATGATCAGGTGAAAGTAAGCCCTGCCTGGTTAGGTCAGTTTGCCGCAGCAATATATTGATTTAGCTTAGACATATATGAGCCATATAGGCCCACTTGGGCCTCTTGTTTGTACCAGTTTACTTAATCTTGCATTGTTTTATCAGGTAGACATCGTGGTTGGTACACCAGGTAGACTGGAGGATCTGATATCGACAGGCAAACTTGCCTTACACCAGTGTAGATTCTTTGTACTGGATGAGGCAGTGAGTAGATTTATACTTGTTTCCCTATTTATACCAAAAATTGTTAAATTGCTCAGTTTCAACATTTCAGCTGAAGGCTTTATCATGATGGAGTCTTTTTCAGTCGATCAATTTGTTTAACACTATTTTGAATCTGATATTTTGCCTCTCTCTTTCTTAATCAACACTATTTCATACTGTGGATTGAAATCAGTTTCTTAGATAATGTGGACCTTTGGAAGCTCAAAGTGTTTTACTATAAGATAGGACTGTCTGAATGAAATTTCTGTTGCTGACATATAGAATTCTGATGTGCAACAGATAATGAGTATCAGACAATTGGGTTTAGCTCTGACTTGTAGCAACTAGTACTTTTGGGCAGGTTAAGGTCAAATGCACATGCATACATTTTATAATTTTGTTTTTCATTTCATATTTTGTTTTGCACTTGTATTCAACCCCCTTCATCATTATTTTATTTCCTCATGCAACTTTGTTTGCTCTATGCAAATACCTTATGGACATGGAAGTCATGGATTGCTTGATCAAACTCTGTATGTGAGACTCCATGGGAAGAGGATTACACCTGATTTTCAAGGTCAAGGATTGGAGGTTAATGTCATAACTGGCAATAGGGCAAGGTTATAGCTGGCAAAAAGCAAAGGTTATTAATGGCAATAGATCAAGGTCATAACTTGCTATAGGTCAAGGTCATGTATGGCAGTATGTCAAGGTCATAACTGGCAATAAGTCAGGGTCATTACTGGCAATATGTCAGGGTCATTACTGGCAATAGGTTAAGGTCATAACTGGCAATAACTGAAGGTCATTAGTGGCAGTAGGTGAAAGTCATTAGTGGCAGTAGGTCAAGGTCATAATTGCCAATAGGTCAAAATTGTAACTGACATTAGGTCAAGGTCATGACTGGCAATATGTCAAGGTAATGAATGGCAATAGGTAAAGTAATAAATGGCAATAGGTAAGGTCATAATTAGTAATAGGTCAATGTAATAATTGACTGTAAATCAAGGTCATGACTGGCATATGTCAGGGTAATAATTGGCAATAGGTCAAGGTCATTTGTGGCAGAGGGTCAGTCATAATTGCCAATGGGTCAAGGCCTTAACTGGCACTAGGTCAAACTCATAACTGTCAAAATTTGAAAAATCTTATGAACACTCTAGAAGTTGCAGTTTACTTTCCATATTTTTTAGTTGTCTTCAAGGACAGAGTTTGGCATTTCAGAGATATCCAAGCAGTATAAGAAATAACAAACACAATAAGTGAGATATTTTAATGTAGCTCCAGGCAAAGGAATCTTTCATGTTCATTACATAGCTGCAATCACAGACATTTTTCTCTTTAATGTTCACATTTTTGCTTTATGACAGGATGGTTTGCTGTCCGCAGGCTATGGGGATATGATCAATCGTCTGCATCAACAAATACCGAAAGTCACAAATGACGGCAAACGACTACAAATGACAGTCTGTTCTGCAACTCTCCATTCGTTTGATGTAAAGAAAATGGCAGTAAGTGTTTATTTCAAGTCCTTGAATATTATTCATGTATTATTAGTTTTTTTTCTCTCACAATCACTGGCAGGGAAAGAGTAATGTAATGTTTGAGTTGGTTATGTATCAAACAATATTTTCAATGCCCCACATCAAAGATTGGCTAGGAAATTGTTTTTGTGCTGTCAGCTTAATTTTCTCTAGTTTCTTTGTCCGTTCAACTCTTATAGTTTGTGTTTTAACAGTAGGAAATAAGGATTTTTTTTATCTCACTTTATGTCTATTTCACTTTGTGATCTTGACCTTGCATTGGGTTTTACTCAGCTTGTGCACAAAAGATTAGCTGCTGTTGTATAGATATCAGTTTGATGTGTATATATCTTTACTTTTGGTCCCATGTGTTATCCATCCGCTATGTTGTTTGTTTTGCTACCGTGAGTACTAGCCATATGCAATAAGTGTTTACACGTGTTTGCATTCGTTCTTCTTCAGAGAAAACAAAGTTATATTAGGGTACCCATTTTATAGGCAATAATATAATTGATCATATTTCGGTAGTGAGGGCATATGTGACTAATGTATCCAGCCATTTTCCAATTATTAAGTATGCAAGTCATTCACTTCTATCTAAATTCTAACAAAATAGTTTATTCATAGTTTGATCTTGACCAGACGAAGTGTAACTTTAAATAAGTAAGCTTAAAGTAGTGGGTCCAGTTCCCAGCAGGACAGGACAACTTTTTTTATTATTCCCCATATTTACTCGATCATTTCTTATAAAATTTTGTAAACACTCCTGTTCACTAAATCGAGAGCACCTTGTTTTGACAATTTTGTCAGAGATAGATTGCCATCTTTCAAAAATGTGATCAGTCTATATAACTCTCTCAGTCATAACAGAAAATTACACTGTTGTTCTGGTTGTGTGAATCTTAGTTTGAAAAATAAGATGGAAAACAAAATAGAGGACTTTCTATAGTAAAATGTGTGACCTTGGACATTCTGACATCACAGTTTACTGAACAAAATAACAGCGGTCTGATATAAACATGCAATTTTCCATGGAGAAATTATTTTTCCTGCTTGAAGACAGCTGAAAGGGGAAGTTAGATTTTCAGTTATGACTATACGAGGTCAACATACAGAAACAATGATTAATAGTAAAATTTCTAGGACGACATAATGTATCTCCAAACAGAGTTCTCTTGATTAAATAAAGTAAAAATGGCAGTAGCCAGTCTTCAAAATGATGAGACTGCCCACAGGTGATCAATGATGGCTTATTTGGTTCCCTTGTTTGTAAGTTTATATTTTTTCATGCCCCTGTATTGAGCAACTTTGAGCATATTGTTTTTGATCCGTCTGTTTGTCTGTCCAGAACGTAAACTGTGGTCATAACATTTGAGCCATATGAGATTCAGCTTAGATATATCACAAGTGCATTGCTTACGAAAAGACCTTTCATGGGATACTTTGAACTTTGACCTTGGAGAGGAGCCTTTTTTTAGGAAACACAATTTAAACAATATCTATTTTCATCTTTAAAGATAAAGTGTTAATATTTCACACGTCTTCCTTATGTAACAGGAGAGGAAAAGATGTGACTGGACAGGGAATCGAACCCGAGACCTTCAGCTATCAAGGCAGACGCTCTCATCAACTGAGCTATCCGGGCACGATACCCATTCCTGCCACACTCCTCTCCACGAATTTTTCAGGTTTCCATGCACTGGAAACCTTACACATGACTCCACATCACAATGAGTACTTAGGCACCAATTCTGTAACAGGAGAGGAAAAGATGTGCCCCGACCGGGAATGGAACTCGAGACCTTCTGCTATCAGTGCAGACGCTCTTACCAACTGAGCTATATATAATTCGGGCATGATACCTGTTCCTGCCACACTTATGATAATAAAATTTTGTTGAAATAATTAACTTTGACCCCATGACCTTGACTTTCTTGAGTGATCGATGTAATTTTTCAAAAAGTTTTAGCTTACTATCAACCATGGCCGTAACATTTGAACTATATGAGATACAATTGAGATATCATTGTGAGGAGAACAATCAATTTCTACCTTGACCTTTGATCTGATGACCTTGGCCTTGGAATTTGAATTTCTTTTATGTATATACACTCACCATAGTTTCCTCTTTCACCTTATGATATAAGAGGTACATGTTTCATATGCTCATCAATTTTGTAATATACATGTAATAACCTTTGACTCGGTGACCTTGACCTAGATTATACATAGACTTTCTTACTCTAAACTGAAAGCTGCAAATGGGGACATAGTGTAAGTTTTTCTTAATTCATTTTATGAATAAAATTAATTTGGATCTATAAAACATACATGTAGAGCTAAAAATGAATGTTTTATCAAGAGGTTTTTGACAGAAATTTCACTTGCAATTTTCAGTATGCAATTCAGAGGGTTTGGAAGGGTATATTAACTTCTCTTTGTTTATAAACCTGATGAATGTATCAGGAGCAATTTCCATCCTTTGATAACTAAGGCAGGCTTGGCTATACATGTCTTTCAGGGGAATAATTCAAAGGAAAATTTCAGTGATTTTCTTAATTGCACGGCTTTTATGGTGGAATAACAGCAAGAAATGACAAAACAGCACCTTGTTTGCCTTTATGTTAGCCTGCGTTTATACTATTACCCTGGGTAAAATACCGGAGCAAAGTGAATTGTCGATGAGGAAATAGCTTGTTTATTGCTATAGTAATTGCTGGGCTGTGATCCATTATTGATCAAGAATAGAAGAAGTGTAATTTACATGTCCCATGAAAGTGAAATACAAAAAAAAAAAAAAAAAAAATAATATGTTGGGGTCCGCTTGATAATTATTAATGTAATATTATTATAGAGATAGTGATTTCTGTGTGAATGTATGTATGTCAAGCTGTCTGTCTGTCTATTTGAAACTTATGTTCTAATATGATAACTCAAAGTAATTAAGTAATTTACAAGGTACAGCTTTCATATTTCACATATAAATAAATATCATATATAAGAAGCAAAATTCTATGAATTTGAAGCCAAGGTCAAGGTCAGTTTTATGCAAATCATGTCAGCCAAATTACTTCTCCTTTATCTGGGCTTCCTGTCAACTAAGATGACAAACATGTAATTAACACTGTGAAAGAAGAATCATCATTTGCTGGTATTTTCTTTCACAATTTCATAAAATTTTTGACATTTGGCAAGGACAGTGATTCGCAGACCTGTCCCTTTTAGTATTTAGTTATACATTTGGTATTATCCTCGGGGACTGACTGTTCAACAGCAGAGATACCAACCTTGTTTTTGAAATATCAATCACATATCTACTGTATGAAACTGACATTATATAAAAAATCATCAAATAATTGTAAAAGGAATCCTCTGTGCAATGATTGTGTAAAACATAAAACTTAATGCTACAGTATGGTTTCTTTACATTCTTCTTCTTCAAACATTTCTTCTGGACTCAGATTTTTTGCATTCAAAGTCTTGATTTCATAACTTTGGCCCAGAAACCTCCTTTTAGAACCTTCCAGGAATAAAATGATCGTGACGGATAAATTGATTGAAAATGTACCTTACGTAACGTGTAATATGACACTATGTGATAATGGTGCTAATGAGACAATTAAGTTTCTGACTAAGTGTAATCTCCGAAATGTCCTCAAAAATAAATTTGTAGGGTGTAAATTGTAGTATATTTTACATCACCATAATGTACGGCTCTACAAATCGGTTAATGTGTCGATGTTAATGCATCATCTTCGTTAAACTGTCCTATCATGGAGTGTGATATTACACTCAGTAACACCCCCTTAATTACTCTTCTTATTAAATTGATAGCAAAGTCTTTGAATGAACTACTTAAATCCATCTCATAAGGGTGTTTAAGTGTGAACAAAAATTATTGGCAAAGAATGAGCTCTGTAGCAAACAAATTTTAGAAGGTCAATAGTAAAGGACACTTTTTGTTGCTTGCCATCAGACAGCTCTGATTGAACCTAAGTATTAGTAGGGTACTCCCCATGACATGACTGACTTACTTTTGACCAGGGTATTCCTGGTTATTGAACTTGCATTGTAAGTACTACTGATGATAGATTTTGACTTGCTCATATTGATAGAAACTGCATACTGTAAACGTGGTTATTTTCGCGGGGGAAAATTTCGCAATTATAATATCAAGACTTTTCGCGCGGGGGAAATATTTGCGATAAATTGTCTTTCCCATTGTAAGAATACAACGGGGTATTTTTTTCGCGTTGGGGAAATTTTCGCGAAATCTCTCTATTTGTGAATATCGCGAAAATTACACCCTCGCGAAAATTCCTCGTTTACAGTATACACCCTGTAAAAATATCTGAGCATGAACATTGCAGAATATACCTTATTTACATAACCAGTGAAGCATATACCTGTTTTTTTAAAAGTGTATAGGGATAATATATTTAGTATTTTATGTCATGCAAAACAAAGTTTATGTTTTCTTTGTCTGTTTGTCTCCTTCGGAATTGCAGGGAGGTCAAAGAATGATGAGACTCGACATCCAATTAGGATCAAAGTCACATATTTAGGTGACATGCTTTCTCCTGAACTGTCTAGTTTATGTATTTTAGTGATACTGAGTACAGTTATTTCTCTTTTCAGGAGAGACTTATGTACTTCCCAACATGGATAGATCTGAAAGGACAGGATGCAGTACCGGAAACAGTCCATCATGTGGTATGTATATCATATCTGTCATTGTCCAGATCCTTAAAATAGAATAAAATGTATAGAATACAGTGGTCCCTCTATTTGTGACCACTCCAGATCATACAAAGCACGTCCTAGAAATAGAATTTTAACATTTTGTTTGTCAGTCTGTCCATCTTTCAGTCTGTCTGTTACTCTGTCGCCTGTCTATATATCTGTCCTGTATCTTATAGTCAGTCAGTCAGCCAGTTTGTCTAATTGTCTGTCTTTCAGTCTGTCTGTTTATCTGTCTGTTTTTCTTCAATTTAGAAGAAGTTGTTTGACAGAGGGAAGATTGTAAGGAATTAAGATAAGATGTTAATGTAATATATGATTGTATCAAAATAGTCCTGAGAATAGAGGATGTTGTTACTTCTCTGCATCTTGCCTGTTTTATTCTTGAGTGGCTCTATTAATACTTATTTTGTATTGAATAGTGTGTATATGAAATACTTAAGCCTTATGTACTTAAGACTAATTTTGGCTAATAGCTGATAATAGTTGACAGCTAAGGTACAAAACTTACACAAAGTTACATCAGACCATCATCTGAACATTGTGCATCAGATGCTGCTTATGAGCAAATTTATTTTTCTTTAACTCTGTAATTGAGAGCATATTTGTCCAACCTACGTTATACACATGTAAATCAGTTTTGCTTTTGTGGTTGTTGTATAAGATCAGTTTTGTATGTACCATATTGATTTCCAGAATTTGAGGAAATACAATACATGGAAAATGGGGTTCAAAAACGGAGTCAGAAAATCTTGTGTGTACTTTTACTGGTACAGAAGATACAAAACTTTTTATGTGTCATATGATATTGTGTGACTTGGAATTGTAAACTCAGGTTACAAAATGGCATCTGACTCTGGGGTGGGGTTGGGGGAGGCCGGGGCAGAAAATCTTAGGTCTGTGTAGTCAAGAGTAGACCGAAATCAAAAGTCAATAACTGCTTTATTATATTATCAGGATTTATCTTATATTTGCATTGTAATATGATACACGAAGTGAAGATTTAACACTACAAAAACCAATGCAAGCGCTGGTTATTATTACGTCACTGAATCCCAAATAGACCTGCTTTCGAGCATTAGCTGTCAACTCACTCTGACGTACACTTTATCAAACGGCGTCTCCACCAATCAGAAATATGCAAAATCGGCAATAATTTCTGGTCATTTAATAAAAAGGGTTAAAAACTTCTGATAGTGTCATATGTTTGAAGTTGTGAACATCAGGTTTCAAAATGGGATCTGACCCTTTGATGGAGGAGAATGGATGGAGTAAGAAAATCTTGTCCAGTTTGGTCAATATTGAAATATATGTTCTATAGTACCAATTCTATTGTACTAGACACGTGTTTCGGATATTAAATCCTTGTACAGTAGTACTTTATGTCAAACAGGTTGAATAAAGGTTTCTTTTAAACTATAGTGGTTACAAAATTCAGATAGTGTCATATCAGTGAAGGTCAATCTGAAATTAGAACCTGCTAGGATGTGACTTGTAATTGTGCATTCACCTTCGAAGTTTGGGTATGTATGTCCCATGGGATGGGAGAAAATAGACCGGTTCAGAAAATCTTGTCTGTGCTCCTCCTCCTTCTTTTGTACAGGAATTACAAAACTTTGGTGTCACGTGATAGAGTAAGACTTGTAATCACATGGAAGTTCCTAAGAAAATTGTAAACAAGTATTGCAAAATCACTTCAATCAAGCTAGTGAAGTCATTCACATCCTGGTCAAATGTTTAACAAAACTATTACCCAAAATCTTCCTCTGTCTCCTCAACCTCATCATGGGAATAAAGGGAGTTCCCTTCTCTGAGCTTACCATGTCCATGTAACATTAGAATCCGTATCCTTGAGACCCCTTGATTGTATTGCAGGCGGAATTGTCCCCAAGTGTTGGATTAATTTTCAAAGCAGTAACCGACTTGTGTAAATCTATGTTACACTTGCCTGATTGTCAAATTCAATGAAATTTCTCGTCTCGTACCACGGAACTTTAATTTTGAGTAACCATGTATGTGTTCGCTGGGGATTTTTTCCCTCCCGAAGGCAAATTAACATCGCGACGAATCCTAAGTCCAATATTGTAGGAATGATTAAGAATTTTGTTCGTGATGAGAATTCTTCAGATTTCTTCCGTGAGAGGGATGTCACACGTAGTAACAGTCAATCAAATATCTATCTCTTTCCTCAGCTCCCTTGTGTCGTGTTAGAGATTGATCCCAAAATCATTCAGAAATAGATCTAATTGAATCACATTTCTTTCCTTTTTTAGTCGCCAAGCGATTTATGTTCTAATTACAGAAACTAATTTGGATAAGATGGTAGATATAATGTAACTTGAGGTTAAGGCAAATGTCATTTCGTCCAACAATACATATATAAAATCGGTCATGATTAGACCCCCCTCAATTAAAAGAAAGAAAAAGAACAAAAGAAAGAAAAAAGAGAGGGAATCACCTTACTTGTATATGGAAATATCAGCAAAACTAGCACTAACACCTATGGTCCAAAATCGGAGAAAATAATGCATAGATACCGCCGATTTTCTTTTCATATTATTGCACATTGGGTAAAGCAAATACAGGTTTTAAATATATTTTTGGTTAGAAATGTTTCTACGATGTAAAAAATGTGAATGTTTGGGATTTTTCCATAGGGTGTAATGATAAAGTTGGGGTCATTTGAATTTACGGACGATAAAGATATCCATGCAATCTAGGGTCTATTTGAAAAGTTTTTGTAAAGGGTTCAAAGATGATAAGAACCAAATTTCCAAACATAGTTATATCATAGGGAGAATATAAGCTCTCACAACCAGATGTACGAACTACCTTAAGTGGTAGGACCCAAGAGGGGATTATTGATATATAGTGTTGTCTCTCGTGTTTGGATGAAATAATGTGCTGTTCCCGTTGTCTGTGTCTGTTTACTCCCTTTTCTCGTCTTGTGTTGATGTGTGTGTATGTCGCAGTGGTCCCCCTTGATTTTTATCATGTTTGCACATTATTTTCTCAAATGTATGAGCTGAAATGGAGGCTCTGGTCGAGTTTTAACTGGAAAGCAAATTTCTAGACACATTTCTCGCCCGTGACACATCCCCTTTACCAGGACACCCAGGGGTTTCTGCATTGACATCATGCCCTGCTTTTGCCATTGCTTTTAGTGGCATTCAGTCGAAATAAGTTTTGATTAACTTTAAAGTTTTTTTGTCTCCATTCAATGAAAAATTGACATATATATGTAATGAGGAATCATGACTTAGATATATAAAGATAATAAGGAGGAATGCCATGTCATTGTTATCCAGCAATATTGCATTATAATATAACTAATGAAGGTCATCCGGGGGCGCCATATCCTTTCTAGCCTTCAGTACAATTGGATGATTTTTTTTCTTAATTAGATACGAACGTTACAGTTCGTCCGGATGATTCAAACAATAAAGTAAGGAGAAAGGATAGGTTAACGTAATTGATCAACAAAGGATTTCCTCATTTCAAAGATGAATGATTTATCTACAGGATTGAGTGCTCGTGGTCTTCACCATAGTCAGGGTGCTAGTACAAGCAACTAAAAGTATCAGTAAATCAAAGATCTCAATATAGTCTGGGTTCACCGGATGTTGATCCAGGTCTTTCCGTTTACATCTTGATACATGCAATATCTGACCTTACGTAAACAGTCACCGGCGGTCATACAATACCAGCATGCTTAGTTTTTGTGTCGCCTGCGAAGCATAGCGACACTTAGGGATCATTTTGATATATGGAAGCTTATTTTGTATTTTGTATAATAACGGTATTCTAATATATAGAAATAGACCTTCAAGAAATTTGTAAAAGGTCGCCAACGCGTAGAATATTTTAAACCTTCATTCGTTGCTGTTATTGAAAGAGATTTAGAAGTGCTGGGGTGGTGAGGTGTTGGGTGCATGACTCTTCTGGTAATTACACTTTCACTTTAATGACGAGAAATTCATCATTTTCTATTTGTAATTATATGTAAACAAAGCTAGTAAGGAGTGTCAATTACATTAACGAAAGGTTATCCAGAAAAAGGTAAATGTCAAATTGAAAACCTAGGTAGCATTTAGGATGGTGTTTTCGAACACTCTATAGACATAAATCAGTATGAAAATATCAGTAGAGGGATCGCTGGTAATATACACATGCTTTAAATTCTTACGAATAATTTTGACAAAGAAAGGACACTTTGACCAGCAAATGTCGTTCCTATCATCAATCTGTTATCACAGTGGAAGGAAGCAGATTCATTTAATGTACTTCATCATGATATCAAGACTTGCGGCGTTATGACACTCACAAGTAGATGGGATTGCTTTTCGAAAGTAAAAGACCAATGAAATTATATATCTCGTATTTGTAAACAATCACAACTCGACAGTCATCAGACCATTCCGATTTTTCAGCTGCTGGATGTGATTGTATGTTTTCAATGAAAGAGACTTGAAGATAGAATGGATATTTTTTTTCCTAATGGAATTCCCAGATCACTATTTTATTGTCGAGCCTGTGTTGTTGTCGTGATAATTTGGCAAGATTTAAGCGCCTACAAGATGACTTCACGAAGGGAACATGCTAGGTTACTGTTATGATAAAGCCTATCGCATGCAATCCTCAAGTATATGTACATTCATTTAGGACTCTAGTTCAAAGTCTACAAAGGTAACTGTCATTATCGTGGCGCATCAGGAGCTGTTAAATTATGTGTATCACGTTGAAATAATTACGTCTGGACAGATAACTTATCAGGACGCTGATGGATGCCGTGCAAGTTAAGAGAATTGGATATTGAATTATATCAAGATTAAGTCAGGCGATCTGGGGATTAGAGTTAGAGAGATAAGAAGGATTAACTAATTGATTCAGGAAGGCGATAGCGTCGATTGTAATGTTATTTCTTTTATCTGATGAAAAAATGAATCTATGAACATGAACAAAAAATAGATGAATGAATGAGTGAATTAAGGGATGGAGTGGTGGATGAATGAACAGACGAATGAATGAATGAAAGAACATATTAATGAATGAAAGAATAAATAAGTTAATGAAGGGATGAATGGAAGGAGAGATGAATGAATGAAGATATTAATGAATGGAAGGATGACTGAAATGGATGAATCATTAAGAATGATGGAATCAGATGGAGGGATGAATGAATGAGCGGAGGTTAATGATTGAATGAAAGGAGGTTAATGAATGAATGAACGGAGGTTAATAAATGAATGAACGGAGGTTAATGATTGAATGGACGGAGGTTAATGAATGAATGAACGGAGGTTAATGAATGAATGAACGGAGGTTAATGAATGAATGAACGGAGGTTAATGAATGAATGAACGGAGGTTAATGAATGAATGAACGTAGGTTAATGATTGAATGAACGGAGGTTAATGAATGAATGAACGGAGGTTAATGATTGAATAAACGGAAGTTAATGAATGAATGAACGGAGGTTAATGAATGAATGAACGGAGGTTAATGAATGAATGCACCGATCCCACTTTTGTAATAACCTTTTTTAACAATTTTCCAAAACAAGTTTAATATACACATCAACACATCAAAATTTACATCATGACAAGTTTTCATGGAACTCTTGCGATGGGTGTTGCATACAAACAGGAGACGCTGATTCTCCCCGGGCACCAGGTCTCACTTCAAGTTATTCCTTGGTTCGCAACTGTTCCAATGGAAATTCTAATTTGCCTTGCTTTCTCGACTTTGAGACTGAATAACTTATGTTTATACATTAAATACGATCTAAACTTCTCTATCTTCTTTTTACTCAAGGACGGTATAGCTTTGAAATCACCCATTGTAGTTTAAAGCCTTTGATTTGAAATACGCTAACATTTCACTTACAAATACAAAAGGATGTCATTTAGGTATAAGTCTTGTTGCAGATCTATTTTTGTATACGTATGAAAAAGAATTTATGCAAAATCTTCAAAAGCAAAGAAAACATGATGATGTGAAATGTTTCATTGGTACCTCTAGGTACCTGGATGATATTCTTACTATCAACAAGCAATCCTATTTTTATCCACAAGAATTGACTCTGAACATGGCAAACGTTACAAACACAGAAACACCATTTTGAACCTAAATATCAAAATAGTCTGGTCCATTCTGTAAATTTATCTGCTCTAAAATGATGCTAATGAATTTGAAGACATTAAACCGTAATGGAGAGATTCATACAAGCGTATATGACAAAAGAGATAATTTTGGATTCAACATAGTTAATTTTCCCGGGCTTTCCGGTGATGTTCCTAGATTACCGTCATACAGTATCAAAATTTCACAGCTCATCCGGTATGCTAGAGCAGGTACTGATGTATTGGATTTTCATTGTAGAAATTTACAAATTACGAAGAAACTTTTAGGTCAAGGTTTCCGCTTCCAAAAACTAGTAAAGACTTTCTGGAAATTTTACAAAAATTATTTTCAACTCGTTTTGAAATTCGGACCATACACGCAACAGAGTATATTACTTTGGGTATTTCACAACCTGCATTTTATGGTGACATAATGAACAAAATAAGAAGGATCAAAGGTAGACAGAATTACCATCCAAATTGTGTTAGAATGACAAATTTGGACAAAATCGATAATTCAGAATATCAGAAACCGAAGGCATACAAAATCAGGATAAAACAGGAACCAAAGCAAACAAACAAAAACCTCCACCATATGAAAAAAAGCGAACTCCCGTTATGGGAGTGAGACCAGGTACCCAGGAAGAGTAAGCATCTTCTGCTTGCATGCAACACCCGCCGCTTCAATTCGGTAGAACCGTTACATCCGGTTACTTCCATTTCGGAAGACATAGAGTACAATCTTTGGTTGGATGGTTCAAATGGTCTATGACAGAATGTCATCCACCATTCTAGAGAGTGGGATATCTTAGTGTATGACGAGGTCCCCATATCAACCGTAGAACTTCCTCAGTGACGATGTTAGTCGGTCACAAACATATCCCTGACTGAGAAGCTTATCTGAAAGACGCCTAGCTCTCAGAACAAAATCCGTATATTTGGTACTTGCTCTGGCATAGCGTATCAACTGAGATATGAACACACCATAAGCAGGCGATGAAGGGATGTTGCTACTCAGAAAAGGAAAGTTTGTAATGCTGAAAATGAAGTCGTCACGTATGTCATAGAGTGAGGTGTTCATGTGACCATCAGTGTTGTAGGACAACATTATGTCCAAATTACAAACGATGATCCTTCTGTCAGGAGACGGATACTTGGCTTTGTACGGGACCAATCTACAGCCTTGTAGCAGCGCATTCTTAAGGATTGCACTCTGACTATGACGACAGGACTCCATGACGGGCCCTTTTCAAACCTCTTTAGAGAAGACAGGGCCCCGACCTCCTGTCCTCAGAATCTCAGTCGGACTCCTCGGGTGATAACATGCATGAGATTGCTACAGCCGGTAGAGCACGGGCTGTATTTCGTACGCCTTATGATTTTATATCCATTTACATGTTCATCTGTGTATTCCTTGGGCGTCTGCGTCATGCTGTCTGTATGTATGGTCATCTTTCAATTTTACACCACAATTGTACGTTCTTCGAGACCTCTAGGTAATTGGAAAAGTGAGTGGGTTGTGCGCACGTAATCCGGATAACCACACCGTCTGCTTCTGACATGGCAGATAGTCGTCCTAAGTCGGCACCGATTGCCCATTGGTCTCGTTGGTTTTTGTGTTGCCATTTGTGTTTGACGCTTCTATGTGATTTGGCGTTCCTTGTACCATTTGCGTCTCTTTCTGTGCGTGTCTGCTTTGTGTTTTTGCAGTGAGTATTTTTGGGTTTTTCTGTTGGTGCTGCAACCGGATGTAGTTGGAGATCCCCTTCTTTCTTTTATAAAGCAATAGGACTGTTGCGTTTCTCTTCCCGATTCACCTAATGACCTTTGCCTTTGACCTACTTTAGCTATATCTCTGTATCTGTTAGAGATACTAGTAGGGCTTCGTTATTTCACATGTAGGTTCCTTATGATATGAGCTTTCACTTGATACTATGACCTAGTGACCCTGACCTAGTTACTTTCGACAATTTATGTTATTTTTAGTTTCTTTTATACCCAAATCAACAAACAACAACATAAGTTTAGTCATGAAATTGTTTAGATTTGAGGATCACTGACGAGGGTTAAGTACCCGAAACGTGCATGTCTGGTCCATGTTGCCAATTTATCTGTTCTTAAATGATGCTATTCAATTTGAAGACGTTAACATATACAAGGAACACTTACCCAAAATGTAAATTTGTGTAATATTGGTCCAAATATGTGGGCATTCTTTAACTTTTTACTGACAAAAGCGCACTTTGCAATCCGGCCACACCGTCTTTAGTGGTGTTTCATTGAATTCTTATTTTTAAAACAAACTGTTGGACTTTATCTGTCTATGGTTACAGGATCAATAGAAAATAAAGCATAACTAAGCGCAGTCGTTGTCCTGAATTGGTTACTTAGGATGCAACAGGACATGTTTACTCCTCCTGGGCACCTGGTCCCACCTTTAGTTTGCTAGGGGTCCGTCGATGCTCAATTTGGTGCTCTTTTATGAGTGCTGTTGAGATAATCGTCAGGATCTTCTTTGACTCATTAGAAATGGTCAATATTGAAATAGAAAAATAAGGATAGGCTGTTTGTTTTACGTGTCATTCGATTTATTGGGAAAAAGGTTATGAAGCTAAGGATTTAGTCGGTATCTCTAACCATTCAAAATGGACAAAACCCTAAGTAATTGGATTTATAGACCCATCATATAAAACCACATTTTCACAGTTAACTTTTGATGCCATAATATTGGTGGACGAGTCGCTGTCAGGAATTAAGATATCTTGAGATAAGCGACGCTGGAGCCGGAGAATTGGAAGAACATTTATGGGATAGTTATCACAAAAGTTGAGAGAATCCAGGGGATGCCGGACCGGATAGATAAGTACCGGAAAGATATGGACTAATACGGTTATTGACATTGCGTGACGGAGAATTCTTATAAAATCCTGATGATGGTCCAAGGATTATTTTACGAATTGGTCGTTAATATCTCTTTGCTTTTGTTGCCTGTCCCGTTTTGTCATTATGGAAGACACATTTGTTACGAAGGCAATCCCAAATGCTTCATAAAAGTTATTTTGAAAAATATGTCCAGGAGGACTTCCGTACTGGGGGTAAAAACTCACTAAAATTAATCTCTTATATTCAGACTTTGTTATATTTCTGTTTTTGATATTGTCGTAGCTTTTCACCTGGTCATCGGAATAGATTATTTCTGACCATTTGGTATAAGTTATATAAAACTTTAGCTAATGAGTATTAAGTCTAATTATTATATGCATAACATATTCTGTCTACCCTAAAATTTTATCGACTCATCAAATTCGCTTTATTGAATAAGCTCCCCCGGTCAGGTAACTTTGATACGACAATAGATCTTTATAGATTGAAGAATGAAAGATTAGGTTTAAAAGTAGTTTTGTATATTCAATGAAGATTGTTTAGTGCACTACTTGAGCATTCAATAACCACTTGCCTCATCAGTAACAATCGAGAATCAAAAGAAGTAATTTTTGAAGAGCCCAACTTATAGAAATTTAGAGCATAATAATCATTCGGTCGTTGGCTCTGATTAGTAGTAGCATATTTGCCACTTTCAACCATTTGTTTGTTACTCAGGTGAGCGATGTGGCCTCCTTGTACCTCTTGTTTTTTTTAGCTCACCTGAGCCATAGGCTCAAGTGAGCTATTGTCATAGTGTTGCGTCCGGCGTCCGGCGTCCGTCGTCGTCGTCGTCGTCGTCGTCGTCGTCGTCCGTCGTCGTCCGTCGTCGTCCGTCGTCGTAAACTTTTCACATTTTAAACTTCTTCTCCAGAACGGCTGAAGGGATTTTGATGAAACTTGGTAGGTATGAAGTACTCATGGTCCCCTACAAGTGTTGTTGTTTTTCGTCCGGATCTGTCAACAGGTGGCGCCACCACAGCCAAAAGTAGGTCACGGGGGGTACCCTCCTTTGACAAACTTCTTCTTCAGAACCGAAGCATGTATCGACAAACCGAAAGCATCAGGATGATCTAGAGAGATGTCTTAAGAAGTGTTGTTATTTTTGGTTCCACTTCGAAGTCAAATTTTTGACGCGTTTTTGACGTCTTTTCGGACTTTGTCAGAAATGCACATTTTTGCACTATTTCTTTAAATAACTCAATAAGTGTATGATTTTACACACTCATTTACTACATATTTATCATATTTAACTTACTTAATGCTTTGATATGTATTTTATGCTTAAAATTTATTTTTTTGATTTTTTATGAATTTTTTTTCTTATGTAAAAAGGAAGAGGGGGGGGGGTTGATTTTCATACATTTTCTGCTTCTTTTCTGTAACCACTCTTCAGATTGTCATGACAATTTGTAGGTATGAGGTACTCATGCATGGTACCCTACAAGTGAAAGAATTTTGTCAAGATATCCACTTTTGGATTTTTAAGGAATATTTTTTAAGATTGTACATAGGTATAATGTATGTTTTCCATGCCAAATGGACCCATGGGGAGTAGCTTCAAACCCCGGCGGGACCCCAACAATTTTTTTTCCCTTTTTCAGTTTTTTTTCTCTTTTTATTTTTATATTTATCGCTAGAGATGAAACTGTGAAAGAATTTTGTCAAAATATCAACTTTTAGATTTTTAATGATTTTTTTAAATAAGACAAGCTATAGCTAGTTTGGCTTTGTGTACTTATTTTCATACTTCGAATTAACTTGGCCACATACGCTATCAAATATACTCTGAATTTATTTTTAAGATGTTGACTTTTTGTGTCGCCTGCGAAGCACAGCGACACTTAGGGATCACTTTGTCTGTTGTTCGTCTGTCCGTCAATCCGTCCCTCCGTCTGTCCGTCTGTCTGTCACACTTGGGTGTCACACCCCATAACTTTTGATTGGTAAGTGATAGGGCTTTGATATTTCACATGTGTATTCCTTGTGACAAGACCTTTATACACATATCATAATTTTTGACCTTGAGACCTTGACCTAGATATTTGACCTACTTTTCTAAAAATCTAATATTGGCTATATCTCTTGATTGATTAGTGATAGGACTTTGATATTTCACATGTGTATTCCTTGTGATTAGACCTTTCTACACATATAATGTTTGACCTTGTGACCTTGATCTAGATATTTGACCTACTTTTCTAAAAATCTAATATTGGCTATATCTCTTGATTAGTGATAGGACTTTGATATTTCACATGTGTATTCCTTGTGATTAGACCTTTCTACACATATAATGTTTGACCTTGTGACCTTGACCTAGATATTTGACCTACTTTTTAAAAAAAACCAAGATTGGCTATATCTATTGATTGGCAAGTGATAGGGCTTTGATATTTCTCTTGTGTATTCCTTTTGACAATACCTTTCTACACATACCATAATTTTGACCTCATGACCTTGACCTAGATATTTGACCTACTTTTCAAAAAAATTAAGATTTGCTATATCTTTTGATTGGTAAGTGATAGAGCTTTGATATTTCATATGTGTATTCCTTCTTGTGACAAGGCCTTTCTACACATATCATAACTTTTGACCTCATGACCAAGACCTAGATATTTGACCTACTTTTCAAAAATCTTAGATTGGCTATTTCTTTTGATTGCTGAGTGATAGGCTTTGATATTTCACATGTGCATTCCATGTGACAAGACCTTTCTTCACATACCATTATTTTTAGCTCACCTCGACGAAGTTGAGTGAGCTTATGCTATAACCCCACGTGTCCGCGTCCGCGTCCGGTTAAGAAGTTTTGGGTAGCTCAGTATCTGACAAAGTACTAATGCTACAGTAACCAAACTGGCACAAGTGATTCATCTTTGGATGCTGAGGTGAACCAATGCATCGTATGCAGCATCTGACCTACATTTTCCGCTTGAGTGACTTGGTTAAGAAGTTTGGGGTAGCTCAGTATCTGACAAAGTACTGATGCTACAGTAACCAAACTGGCACAAGTGATTCATTTTTGGATGCTGAGGTAAACCCATGCATCGGATGCAGCATCTGACCTACATTTTCTGCTTGAGTGACTTGGTGAAGAAGTTTGGGGTAGCCCAGTATCTGACAAAGTACTGATGCTACAGTAACCAAACTTGCACAAGTGATTCATCTTTGGATGCTGAGGTGAACCCATGCATCGGATGCAGCATCTGACCTACATTTTCCGCTTGAGTGATTTGGATAAGAAGTTTGGGGTAGCTCAGTATCTGACAAAGTACTAATGCTACAGTAACCAAACTTGCACAAGTGATTCATCTTTGGATGCCGAGATGGACTCATGCATCGGATGCAGCATCTGACCTACTTTTTCCTTTTGAGTGATTTCGCTTTTAAAAGCCAATATTGAGCAGAGTATAAGTGCTACATGTACCAAACTTGCATATTGGATGTATCTTTGATCAAACTTTCATAAAATGACCTTGACCTACTTTTTCCGCTTGAGTGATTTTGCCTTTAAAAGCCAATATTGAGCAAAGTATAAGTGATACATGTACCAAACTTGCATATTGGATGTATCTTTGATCAATCTTTCATAAAATGACCTTGACCTTCTTTTTCCGCTTGAGTGATTTTGCTCTATAAAGCCAGTATTGAGCAAAGTATAACTGCTACATGTACCAAACTTGCATATTGGATGTATCTTTGATCAAACTTTCATAAAATGACCTTGACCTATTTTTTCTGCTTGAGTGGTTTTGCCTTTAAAAGCCAATATACATGTACTAAGAAATATGTTTGCTGTCACGAGGTGAGCTTCCTAATCTGTGATTACCTATGTTTTACCTCGTGCACTTGCCCTATATATTTGACCTACTTTTCAACAAATCTATGATTTGCTATTTCTTTTGAGTGGTAAGTGATAGGGCTTTGATATTTCACATTTGTATTCCTTATGAAAAGACCTTTCTAAACATTCCATAATTTTTAACCTAGTGACCTTGCCCTTGATATTTGACCTAATTTCAATAAAAAAAAATCCGCTACACAGGCGACACAAGCATTCCTTGGATTGCTTTTTTTTCATACATGTATATTTCAGAACAATTTCCCTATTTAATGATTATTTTCTCTGTCTTATTTCTGTATCTATGGTAAACATAGTCGCCATATATCTTGTGTTACAGATTTGATTGGTTCAATACCTCCTTGCCCCTTTAGTAGGGGTAACTACAGGAAATAAAAAGGTGCACACTAAAAATTTTGCCTGAAATGAAATGCCCGGAAGTCTGTAAAATTGGTCTTTTTTGATTGCGAATCTTTGGCACGCATAAAAATGTAAAGAAAAGGGGGGGGGGGGGTCATGCATGTCCTTTTTTCGCAAATTTCACTTTTTTTACAGGAACTCTGCGTCCTCATCGAAAATGTTCCAAATTTTGCATATTTTCAAACCTATCTGTAGATTGCATAAAAGACAAGATCAAGTTTGAAGTTAAATTTATCACGACTATTGATTCAATATGCTAAAAATACATTTCCAAGCGCCGCATTTCAGCATATTTACCGAAAATAATTTGTCCAAGTGGCTATACTGGGTCATGAGGTTTGATACTCCGTACACTGCTGTTTGGAAAATAAATTGGCTCAATTTCTGCACAACTCACTTGAATTAATATTGTCCGCTAACAACTTGTCTGTGATAATTGGATTAACACGATTTTGACTGTACGTTACATGTATTAAGATGAAATCAATACTTTTCAAAAGCTCTCATTCATAGATTTCTGTATAATTTAATATGAATAAAGGCAAAACCGAAAAGTCTTTGTTTTTTATGCTTCCGGAATCAAAGATACGGGGGCATATAGTTTTTGGCCTGTCCGTCTGTCTGTTTGTCCGAAAAACTTTGCATTGGGCATAACTTTTGAATGGAAGGTGATAGAGCTTTCATATTTCACATGTGTATTAATTGTGACAATACCTTTCCATTGATACCAAAATTTTTGACCTCGTGACCTTGACCTTTGACATACTTTTCAAAAACTTTAACATTGGGCATAACTTTTGAATGGTTAGTGATAGGGCTTTCATATTGTACATGTGTATTCTTTGTGACAAGATCTTTCCATTGATACCAACATTACTCTGACCCCGACCTCTCACATACTTAACAGAAAATGGTGTTTATACCAACAAAGATGCCACCGTGGGGCATTCGTGTTTCACAAACACAGGCTTTATTATTTTCTGGCATACTAGCTATTAATAATGAAAGGTTTGGTGTTCAATTTTAAATAAACTTAATTTATGAAATCATTTCATTGTTTTATTCTGTTTCTGTTGCACATTAATGTGGAATTTTACAAAATGATTTTATTTTTGATGTTTCATAATCAAACTATACAAGCTGGGCATATGACTTTGGATCGCATAATCCATCTTTTCAAATCAGTAAAAAAGTTGTTGTTTTGAAATGTGACTATTTTCTCTTGTTTGTACTTTTAAAGGTTGTCTGAAAAAAAAAACTTGTCTGCATCCGGCAAAAATCTTGTTAGGAAGGTTGTGGGCTAAAATCCTGGTACTGGCACTATCAGTATTCAATGTCAGTATGTCAATTAGAGCGTGCATGGGTATCAGGTGAGCGTTGTGCCCCCTGGGGCTCTTGTTAGCTCTGATGAACGCAATGTTAAGATAATTAAAATCAAATTCTTACCCAGATTTAGGACATAGGGTTCTATCATAGCTTTTGGTGATGAATCGTTGTTTGAAACTAGTAATTTGAAAATGATGTCAGAACAATAGGAAACTAGGATACGAAAATAGGTAAATTTCAAACAAGCATTTTCCAATTTTTAGCTCACCTCGACGAAGTTGAGATGAGCTTATGCTATAACCCCGACGTCCGCGTCCCCGTCCCCGTCCGCGTCCCCGTCCGCGTCCCCGTCCGCGTCCGCGTCCGGTTAAAGTTTTTGGGGTAACTCAGTATCTGACAAAGTACTGATGTTACAGTAACCAAACTTGCACAAGTGATTCATCTTGGGATGCTGAGGTGAACCCATGCATCGGATGCAGCATCTGACCTACATTTTCCGGTTGAATGACTTTGTCAATGTCTGGTTAAAGTTTTTGGGGTAACTCAGTATCTGACAAAGTACTGATGTTACAGTAACCAAACTTGCACAAGTGATCCATCTTGGGATGCTGAGATGAACCCATGCATCGGATGCAGCATCTGACCTACATTTTCCGGTTGAATGACTTTGTCAATGTTTTGTTAAAGTTTTTGGGTAGTTCAGTATCTGACAAAGTACTGATGCTACAGTAACCAAACTTGCACAAGTGATTCATCTTGGGATGCTGAGATGAACCAATGCATTGGATGCAGCATCTGACCTACATTTTCCAGTTGAATGACTTTGTCAATGTCTGGTTAAAGTTTTTGGGGTAGTTCAGTATCTGACAAAGTACTGATGCTACAGTAACCAAACTTGCACAAGTGATTCATCTTGGGATGCTGAGGTGAACCCATGCATCGGATGCAGCATCTGACCTACTTTTTCCGCTTGAGTGATTTTGCCTTATAAGGCCAATATTTAGCAAAGTATAAGTGCTACATGTACCAAACTTGCATATTGGATGTATCTTTGATCAAACTTTCATAAAATGACCTTGACCTACTTTTTCCGCTTGAGTGATTTTGCCTTTAAAGGCTAATATTGAGCAAAGTATAAGTGCTACATGTACCAAACTTGCATATTGGAAGTATCTTTGATCAAACTTTCATAAAATGACCTTGACCTACTTTTTCTGCTTGAGTGATTTTGCCTTTAAAGGCCAATATTGAGCAAAGTATAAGTGCTACATGTACCAAACTTGCATATTGGATGTATCTTTGATCATACTTTCATGAAATGACCTTGACCTACTTTTTTTCACTTGAGTGATTTTCTTACTATACATGTACTTAGAGATATGTTTTAATTGAACTTTGCTGCCGCGAGGTGAGCTTCGTAATCTTTGATTACACTATGTTTACTGAGGGATGTTATATAGTTTTATTATAAGAGGAAATGCGCTGAAGGAAGTATAATTTCTTTGGAAAATTTTCATTTCACACAAAAATGGAGAACTAAGGAAATTTCCATCACGTCAACACATTTTGCTTTTCATCTTTTTTGTGCCCTTTCAACATTAAAGAAAAATCTATTGAAGTTGCCGCTGACATTGATGTTTGATCTCATAAAATAGTTAAAAGCCATATCCATTTTTGTTAGATTAAATAAAAAGTATTAAAGCTTCATTCATTTGATAAATTGATCAAAGGAATTCCAAAATAAGTAAAAGTGAAAAAAATGAGAGTGATAAACATCAGAATTTGAAGATATTTGGATTGCGAGCTGTTTTTTTATGAATTTATAAGCTCAAGAGAAGACAAAGAGTTACAATGGAAAGTAGAAATTTGTTTTAATGTGACGGAGGTTTTTGTTTGTTTGCTTTGGTTTCTGTTTTATCCTGATTTTGTATGCTTTCGGTTTCTGATTTTCTGAATTATCGATTTTGTGCTGTATACAGGGGTATGGTCATTATCCATATTTGTCATTTAAGCGCAAGAACATGCTATATCGAACATAGCGAAATAACTGCAAAGGAATGCAACAAAATTGTAAAGTAGGATTATTCTGAGATAGGGTACATTAACAAAAAAGAAATGTATCTGTGCGAAATTAGGATATTCTTACTGGTAACATAATAATAAGATCTCCATGATGCGTCAACAGCGGAATACACTCTTATTACATACATTTTTGTACTTGTTTATAAATCATTGTTTCCTTAATATGTCAAAATATATGAATCTTGAGTTCTTCTGTACTGTTGTCAATAGATGAGAGAAAAAGGAACAAAAAGACGTAGACAATAACTCTCATTATTAAAACAGAATGGACTATCTTTATACTTGAATAATATGCACAGGGGTCAGTCGAAAAAAAAATGTAAAAAATGTATCATTCTGTAACACATTCTTTACTTAACTTTCACAGTATTATGTGATATTTCATTGTTTGGATTGAGGATCACACACGAGGGTTAAGTAACCGAAACGTGCAGGTCTGTTTAATAATTCCATGAATTTGAAGGCGTCTTATATCTGTAACTATCATGTATTCAATCCTGTCTTATGTGACTTTGCAAGGGCCGACAAAAATTAGGTCACATTAGACAGGTGGACACTGAATAGCAAAGGTCACATAAAGCAGGAAGTCGCTAAAAACAGGGTCACTTTAAGACAGAATTGACTGTATTTGTAATTGCAATAAGGTTAAACCAGTAAATGAACATTAATCCCAAAATCTGAGTCCGAAACCCACATTCAATAGGCTTACAGATTCTTCAAAAATATAAAATGGAACTTTCTATTAGTCATATTGGTCTCCTTCCTTTTATGTGCTTTCGTTAATGCTTCATGTTTCTGTACGTCTGTTTGGTATGATATTCTAGTGAATATTGTGTCTTTTTTGCCGTTTGTAGTTTTGTCTGATGTCATTAATGTGTCACTTTCATGTGGGTTTGTTTCGCTGGGTGAGTGCAATGTGGTCATGCTGGAGATCATTCCCTTTTTTTCTCATGAGAAAAGAAAAAGCGACAAACAGTAGAAGACAGTTCCATAAAAGGTCGAAGTACAACAATAAAATGACCTTTCAATATTTTATTGTAGGTTTGTAACGTAGATCCAGAGACGGACACAAGATGGAAGAATCTTAAGCGACACGTACAGACGGACGGTGTGCATTATGAAGATAAGGTCCACCCTAACAGTACATCATCAGGTAGGATCTTGATCCCATTATGTAGAAGATGTTGTTTTGTCTTTATGTCGCCAAAAGAAAGCAATTTTGTGCATAGTATGAAGAATTGGCAAATGCAGCCGTCTAAACTTCGCAGTTACCTCTCTTGGAGACTAAAATTCGATGAACATGATTTAAATAATGCATCTGTATAATCGGTTTTTCTTTGTACTTTAAGATTTTGTTGACTTTTAAGAAAGACCTTGACTTGTCATTGGTCAGAGCAAATTACGAGTTTGAAATCTCGAACTACAGACATCTGCTCCCTTTTGGTATCCTTTGATTTGATTCCCTATCTGAACATCTTTAGCTTGTTCCTTATCTTTCAAATAAGAGTCGGAATGTATGGCATTTCTGACTTTATCCGCGATCTCTGAGCGTGACGTCCTTTCAGCGTAATTGGTTTATGCTCTTGAAGTATACGTATTTGCTCGGTAGAATATATCGCAGGCAGTCTCGCCGCCGTGAGAGGTATTGTAATTTATATACTTATCAATACATCTGTCTCATAACGAAGTCTAACCCGGAAGGACACCACAATAATGATAATACTACATTGTCAAGACAGATGATATAGAGCTGATTGGGTCTTATGGAATTAGATCCAGTAATTTTGGATTCATTAAAGGGCATATAACCTTATTTTTACTAGATAATTATCTTTTCATAATCTTAATTATGAACGTATAATATTTAGGATGTTCTTTTCTGAAATGAGTTCGGGTAGTATGGCCTATGATAATAATGAAGAAACCGTATTTTGAGTTGATGCATCTGACTGAATGTTTAACTTGTACAAAAATCAACAAAACTAGTTTGAATTCTCATGGAATTTCCACTTTTCCCGACTCTTCGTTTTTGCGTTTATCTACCCTGTGTTTTCGCATTTGGTTGTTTCGGATGTTTGCTGTGGGTGCTGCAAACTATTCCCCTTAGACATCCCCTCTTTTACCTGCTTCATGGTATGAGAATACATCTTAATGTGATACAGATGGTTTAATTATATATAGTGTTTTGAGATAGGGTTGCAGGACTTATGGGTGTTTTTGTGTCGTGCTAAACGTCTTCAAATTCAATAGCATCATTTATGAACCGATAAATTTGCAGCATGGACAGACATGCACGTTTCGGGTACTTAACCCTCGTCAGTGATCCTCAATCTAGACAATGTAATATGACCAAAGAGTGTGGAAATTATTATGTGTAAAAATGTACCGAAAGACGTAACATGATGGGTGGGATATGGTGCTACAGGACCCACGTTTTAGAAATTTCAAGAAAGTTGGTAACTGTGACAAATATAGATAATGACCATAGCACAAATTCGATAATTCAGACATTCATAAACCGAAGGCATAGAAAATCAGGATAAAACAGGAACCAAAGCAAACAAACAAAAACCTCCATCAAATGAAAAGAAGCGGTCTCCCAATATGGGAGGGAGACCAGGTGCCAAGGAAGAGTCAGCATCTCTTGCTTGCTGTGTTTGCTGTTCCTTGTCCCTGTTGTGTCCCTCGCTGTATATGTCTTCTCTGTGTTTTCACGTGGAATGTTTTGGTGTCTTGCTGTTTGTGCAGTAACTGGGTATTGTTGAAGATCCCCTCCTTTCTTTTACATTTAATCCAATATGACAATTAGAATAACATTTATTCCAGTTTGTCGATGAGGAACTTTTCAATGTTCTAAAATCAATTAAACCAAGAGCTAATAAATTTAAATCTGGAGGAATAAAAAACATAATTCTATACGACAAAGGAGGGGATCTCCAACAACTCCAGATTGTGCAGCTCAAGATCTTTCATGAGTCGAACAAAAGTGAGCCCTCCGTGAGGAGTGAGATCAGGTGCCCAGGGATAGTAAATATCTCCTGCATGCTAGCAAACTTTTCTGTCTTTGTACTTATTTTCAAGTAACATCTTGTCCTCGAAAGTCCACTTCTTTGGCTTACAAATGGATGACCAATACCATGATTCCGCAAGAGATGATGAAAAAAGACTTTTCTTTATAGCATAGCCAAGGAAGCTGTATTAAAAGATGAATGTGACAGTAGCTTAAATCGCAATCTTCTGACACGCTGAACTTTATGTCTTACGCAGAGAACATACATTAGCTCGTTACCTTTTTGCACCTAGTATTATCTTCCTGTGTTAAATTGGTAAAAATGTACTTAGGAGTGTCTGCCCTTGTTTCTCTATTTTTCGAAGAAATAATACAACGTATCCGGACGATTATAGAAATACTTTATTTGGTGATCACATTCCAATTACGAAAACTTCTAATCGCATCATGCGTCATGATTGACAAATTTAGCACAATTATGTACAAATTAGACTGTGATTAACTTCGGAGAATCCATATTCTGTCATCCTATGAAAATCGCATGATTTGTACACAATGTTTAAAGATAACTATTAAAATATTTCAGGAAAAATGATATCTCATGCGCGGTTCAACATCTGTATTGTGGGGGAGGGGAGGGTCTCTAGTCTGAGAAAAGTAAACACAAATAAAAGAAGATTGCAGTTTCGACGATTGCTGGTGTTTGTTTGGGGGTAGATGGTCTTTGCCTCGATTATTAAACCTCAAAATGAACAATTGTTTTGATAGAATTAGAGAGTAAATTTACAGTCATTGATGATATTGATGGAATAAATTTTCAAGATTAAATATTGCATGCTCATGCCTACTGTTCCAAAGAAATTCAGCTGATGTCTATTTCACTACTCACCAAAAAGTACAAGTTGTGATTTTTTGTAGCGGTCGTTATCGTGTAAATGATGGATATCGAGTTGTAGTGATACCATCACTAAAAGTGCCTCTTGCTCTTTTCTTGGTAGACCACAACTTCTCCTACTTACATATGTTCTACTATGCGCTCGCCACGTTTCATTAATTTGTAAAAGGATGTCCTCTCGAACACAGCATCATACATAAGAAATAGACACCGCTATCGAACGAAGCATCTAATTGTCATTAATGGAAGTCAAGTCTATTTTTTTACAATTACAATCCATTTTCAGCCCAACATCTTCGACCAACTCTATGTTCAAGCTTGTCTGACACGATATTTCAATTATTTTGTTAATTGCTTCAATTGACGTTGTTTCTCGCAAGCTCAATTAAACACAAAAATTAGAGCAGTCCAAAAGCTTTTGTGACCTTTGAAATGTATCATGTTGAATGTGAATCACTTTGAAAATGAAAGAGGAAAAATCCAATTCTTCTTAAATTGAGAACAGTTTTTAGCTCACCTGAGCCAAAGGCTCTAGTGAGCTATTGTCATAGCGATCCGTCCGGCGTCCGTCGTCCGTCGTGTGTCGTCTGTCGTGAATCGTGTGTCGTCTGTCGTCTGTCTGTCGTAAACTTTTCACATTTTCAACTTCTTCTCAAGAATGGCTTAAGGGATTTTGATGAAACTTGGTAGGTATAAAGTACTAATGATCCCCTACAAGTGTTGTTGTTTTTCGTCCGGATCCCTCAACAGGTGGCGCCACCACAGGCAAAAGTAGGTCACGGGGGGTACCCTCCCTTGACAAACTTCTTCTTCAGAACGGAAGCACATATCGACAAACTGAAAGCATCAGGATGATCTACAGAGATGTCTTAAGAAGTGTTGTTATTTTTGGTTCCACTCCGAAGTCAAATTTTTGACGCTTTTTTGACGTCTCTTCGGACTTAGCCAGAAATGCAAATTTTTGCACTATTTCTTTAAATAACTCAATAAGTGTATGATTTTACACACTCATTTACTGCATATTTATCATATATAACTTACTTAATGCTTTGATATGTATTTTATGCTTAAATTTTATTTTCTTATTTTTTTATGAATTTTTTTCATATGTAAAAAGGAAGGGGGGGGTGATTTTCATACATTTTCTGCTTCTTTTCTATAACCACTCTTCAGATTGTCATGACATTTTGTAGGTATGAGGTACTCATGCATGGTACCCTTCAAGTGAAAGAATTTTGTCAAGATATCCACTTTTGGATTTTTAAGGAATATTTTTTAAGATTGTACATAGGTATAATGTATGTTTTCTTACCAAAAATAGGAGAAAAATTCTCAAATCGCACCGGGTTAAACACATTGATACTACTTTTGAATGAAGAAATTTTATTTGAATCACAAAAAAAAAAAAAAAAAAAATGCCGTAAAGATTAAAAGTACACAATTTTTAAAATATTTTTTCAAAGCCATGTACCTGGTTCTGGACCGGAATTATTCGAATTTTATGATCTGAGGACCCATTTTCACACGCATTCTTCCACACATGTAGATGTCTCACACACTTTAAACTATATTCAAAATTTTATTTCATCTATCTAGTAAACAATCACGGGAAGACAATTCAAGATAAACATTGTGTGTATTTTCCACCAATTGTTGAAAATAATAAGAAAATAATCGGAACTATTTGACAGGACAATGACCTAGATATGCATTAATTCATCTTCGTCCCCAAGACGCATCGTATTCCGCTAGGCGCTTCATTGCAATACAAACCGCAAAGTAGTACTGCGATACATTTCAGGACATACAGTGCAAACGGAATAGATTTTTATACTTGGAACACTTTCATAATGGTTATCATTCATGTACTTGGAACACTTGCATATACTTGTTATCATGTATAAAGTTTGCTCGAATTCTGTCTTAGACTCCCTTAGATGAAGTAATTTACCGACTGATTTCTTGAAGAAACGTCTAATGAGTAATCTCTTCCTCTGGATTTTGAGAATGCATAGGACATTAATATCTGAAATTCTTGAAAATAAATAATTCCGTTCAGAGTTCCTGAAATCTTCCAATGAAATGTTGGACCACAGAAGCTGTTGTTTTAATAGAGAAAATAAATTATTATTCACAACTTTAAGCCACTGTGTTCGTCATCTTGTATGTATAATATTTCTAAGAGGAACACAGAGGCCTGAGGTTGTGAATAATAAAACATTTTCTCTCATAAAACGACAGGATCCTGTGTTAAGACATTTGGGAATTTTTATCTGATCAAATAATAGATACATGATGAGTTTTTATCGGACCAAATAACTTCTTGTCGGCAAATCCAATGCAACCGATACATTTCATGAACTATCTCCGCTAACAACTTGTCCGTGTACAATTAGTTAACAGTAAATAACGATGTCGTAGGTCTGCTAGTTGGACAAGCTTAACAATTTCATGGGCCTTTTAATTTGTTTCAAACTGCGAAGCCTAGAGAAACCACTTGAGTTGTTGAACAGCGTATGCTGAAATGCGACGCTCCTTCTCGCCTGTTGAATTATGCATAGGCAAGAAGCGTCGCATTTCAGCATATTTACTGAAAATTATTTGTTCAAATGGCTTCACTGGGTCATGAGGTATGATACAACATACACTGCTTTTTTGGAAAACAAACTGGCACAATTTCTGCACAACTCACTTGAATTGATGAATATTGGATTAAAACGATTTTAACTGTACGTTTCATGTATTTGAGATGAAATCAATACTATTCAAAAGCATAATTCATAGATTTCAGTGAATAAAGGCAAAACTGAAAAATCTTTGTTTTTTATGCCCCTGGAATAAAAGATTTGGGAGCATATAGTTTTTGGCCTGTCCGTCTGTCTGTTTGTCTGTCTGTTTTCCGAAAAACTTTAACATTGGGCATAACTTTTGAATGGAAGCTGGTGATAGAGGTTTCATATTTCACATGTGTATTTACCAAAATTTTTGACCTCATGACCATAACCTTGACCTTTCACATACTTCTCAAAAACTTTAACATTGGGCATAACTTTTGAATGGTTAGTGATAGGGCTTTCATATTGTACATGTGTATTCCTTGTGACAAGATCTTTCCATTGATACCAATATTACGCTGACCCTGACCTCTCACATACTTAACAGAAAATGGCGTTTATACTAACAAAGATGCCGCCGGGGGCATTCTCGTTTCACAAACACAGGCTTTATAATTTCTGGCATGCTAGCTATCAATAATGAAAGGTTTTGTGTTCAATTTTAAATAAACTTAATTTGTGAAATCATTTCATTGTTTTATTCTTTTTCTGCTGCACATTAATGTGGAATTTTACAATATGATTTTATTTTTGATGTTGCATAATTGAACTATACTAGCTTGGCATATGACGTTGGACCACTTTATCCGTTTTTTTGCTCACCTGAGCCAAAGGCTCAAGTGAGCTATTGTCATAGTGTGGCGTCCGGCGTCCGGCGTCCGTCGTCCGTCGTCCGTCCGTCCGTCGTAAACTTTTAACATTTTCAACTTCTTCTCAAGAACGGCTGAAGGGATTTTGATGAAACTTGGTATGCATGAAGTACTAAAGGTCTTCTACCAAGTTTATTCATTTCCGCTTGATCCCTTCAGGGGTGGATCCAGGGCGGGGTCAAATAGGCCCCAGAGGGTACCCCTCTTCAAAAATCTTCTTCTCCAGTTCCACTGAATGGATTGAAAAACTAATTGTATCTAAGTGATCTAGAAGGATGTACGATTCAAGTTTGTTCATTTCGTTAAAATCCAATAACTAATTTTTGACGCGTTTTTGACGTCTTTTTCGACATTGCATTTTTAATGCAAAAATTGATATTTCTCTTAATATTTTCTTTCTTATTGAAAAATTCTGCTCCAGTTTAGTTTAATTTAGCCATTTTTAAGCAAAGGAATGCTTTAGTGAAAGAATTTTGCTGAAAGGTTTATTTTTGAATTTTTAATGATTTTTTTAATACTGTAAAAAAGGAAGGGAGGATGGTCATTTTCATCATTTTTGGCATTTATGGTTCTTCCCATGAATGATTGTTTTAACATTTATCATATTTATTGTAAGGAATGTAACAGTGAAAGAATTTTCTCAATATCTTGACTTTTAGATTTTTAATGATTTCTTTAATACTGTAAATAGGCATGTTTTCTTTGTCAATGAGTCCCAAGGTAGCGAGTTCAAATCCCGGCTGGGCCTTAAAAATTTTTTTTCTTTATTTTTCATTTTTCATCCATATTTTAAGCTTTGAATGCTATTTTTAACTTACCTGAATAATTTTAATGCCATTTTTGCCACTTTTTGAACTTTGGAATTTTTTATGAAGTTTGGCATTTTCTCCATATTAATTTCCCTTGAGTTCATATTGATATTTTGAAACCTATATCCTAGGTAAAATTAAATTAATGAATGCTTGTGTGATAGCATTTTTGATTAACAACATGTACAATTTGAATTTATAATAATTCTTGTATTCTATAGAGTATAAAAAAGGGGGGGGGGGGGTCAAAATTTCTGTAACAACATCTGCTGACAGATTTTTTTTTCTATTAGATGATATAATAAGAACTGGACAAAATAATATTTTTTTCCTAATTGGCTTGTATATTAATGAACTAATCAGAGTAAATACTAATCTTTCTTTCATTTACTCCATCTAACAGTGGTTTTCTGCACTTAATATTTCTTAAGGATGACATCCTATCTGATGCCTCTTTAGGTTGTCCATCCTTTCCCCGAAAGAGAGAGATGTTAGGGTGTTCTTATTATTTTTCTTTAACTATTTCTTTTAATAACTGTTTGTGACCGACTAACATCGTCACTGAGGAAGTTCTACGGTCGATATGGGGAACTCGTCATACGCTATGATGTCCCACTCTCCAGAATGGTGGGTGATATTCTGTCATAGACCATTTGAACCATCCAAGCCAAGATTGTACTCTATGTCTTCCGAAATGGAAGTTACCGGATGTGACAGTTCTACCGAATTGAAGCGGCGGGTGTTGCATGCAAGCAGGAGATGCTTACTCTTCCTGGGCACCTGATCTCACTCCCATATCGGGAGTTCGCTTCTTTTCATGTGGTGGAGGTTTTTGTTTGTTTGCTTTGGTTCCTGTTTTGTCCTGATTTTGTATGCCTTCGGTTTCTGATTTTCTGAATTATCGATTTTGTGCTGTATACAGGGATATGGTCATTATCCATATTTGTCATTAGTAAATATATGATCTTCTGCACTCATTTATTGCATGTTTGTCAGATTAAGTTACTCAATTCTTTTATATACATTATTTGCTATACCTTTATTTTTTGAATTTTTTTTTTTATATTTTAATCTAGATATGCTGTGCGTGCACATAGACCCAAGGATTGTGGGTTCAAATTCAGGCACTGGCATCCCAATTTTTTTTTTTCATTTTTTGCATTTTGCAAGCTTTTTAAGCACTTTTAAATCATCTGAATACAAAAAAAAAAAACCTTCTTTTTTCTTTTTCCATTTTCATTTTCTCCATTTTGCACACTCATTTATTGCATTTTACTTTTTTGGAATTTTTATGATATTTTTTTTAATTATTTATGGCATATGGACCAAAAAATTCTGACTATGGCTCTGGCTCTAACATTATTCAATGTCAGTATGTTCAGAGTGTGCATGGATATCAGGTGAGCGTTGTGCCCCCCTGGGGCTCTTGTTTGTAATAGAAACGTCATACAAGCGAGCGACATTGTTCTTAAAGCATCATACTTTTACACTAAGATCAAACGCAATTTGTGTTGGTTTTAAATCAAAATATAACGATGGCTTACAGGGATGTGGTCTTTCAAGCAGGAATTTGTCACATTATGTCCCCTATACATGATAACATTTTGCTATTTGATAATTTTTTATATTGTGACACACAATGTGTGGAACATAGCTTTTCGACAGACGTTGGATAAAATGCTAAAGATCAAAATATTGTAGTCACAATGTTTGCAC
The DNA here is from genome assembly GCA_033119305.1 of Pinctada imbricata. Taxonomy (NCBI): domain Eukaryota; kingdom Metazoa; phylum Mollusca; class Bivalvia; order Pterioida; family Pteriidae; genus Pinctada; species Pinctada imbricata. Next base: position 57,788,786 of record VSWD01000012.1, on the reverse strand, counting down.
AAAGTTGTCAAGAATTGAAGTCAAATATGTTTGATATCGTTGATATTTTGATTTTAGATTATCGGAAAGTTTCTTTGTACTTTGTAAACTTCTACTATGAAAATCAATGACATTTGCACATGATCTAGCGTACCGGATGAGCTGTGATACTTTAAAAAAATTAAAGAGGGCGCTACTGAAACTATTTATGGTGGCGCCGCTGAAAGCATCACTGATGAGTAATTTAATATTCGAAACACTTGTCTGGTGCATGTAAATTGATTTGGAATTTTCTTCAAGAAGGTAGAGAGTTGGAACCCTTCGACATTATGTAAATGCCGTATGATGGTGGTCCAGAAACATCACCACCAAGCCAGGGAAAATTTACTATGTTGAATCTAAAATCATTTCTTTTGATGAACGTTGGAACAACGACCATAGAAATTACAGTTTTTAAATTGAGCATTGACCGGAGATTTGTTGTCAAATTGATAAAGCAAATAACAAATCTCCGGTCAATGCAATTTAATTTCGTTTTTTGGCTGTTTTTTGTTTGTGTTACTTGGCTGACTGTAAGGCGATTTGCAAAAGTCCTGTATTTTATGATCAGCATTGGGGTATGGTCATTATCAATATTTGTCATAGTTTGTATATATTTTTGCCGTGCTTGCAGTATCGCAGTGAGATGAAATGAACCCGGAAAAAAGATTACTAGATTAGAATCGTGTCTTCAGTAAACCATGATAAGCACACTGTAATTTGAATTTCTTCTGAAAACAAAGTTTGCCCTCTTTAAATAAAGGGGTATCCCCCTGAGAATAACAAAGCACTTTCACACTTCGTGATCTTTTGTGTAGAATTAATTTCATCCGATGTTGCTCGTAGCCAAAAAGCATAGATATGGTTCAGCAGCCATTTTCACAAAAATTTTACGAATAATCTGAGAATTTCTCGTAACTTTCAGTCAATCATATGTCAGACATACGAATGAAAATTTCAATAAAGTTGAAATAATCTTTATTCAATAACTGAAATTCATCAAAACATGAGATGAAACTTGATTTATAACGGAATATGAAATGAATATTAGACTTTGAAAGTTACGAAAATTTCTGAGATTTATTGTAAGTATTTTCGTGAAATTGGCCGCTGACTTGCACATAATTTTTGGTCAAACATAATTTGAGATTCTCTGTGTATCCGCGAAAATTATAGTAAATCTTAGGGAGCAACCATTTGATTTGTAGGGGGGGGGGGAAGAATTTGAAAAGAACAATTTCCGCATCAAGAGTTTAGGGTTTTTCCGGCCCTCTTCCGACCTTTCCACGTGCCTTGTAAACACTTGTTTGTGTGTTATAAGCTAAGTACAATTAAAAATCAAACAAAGGGGTAGGGCCCTCTTTCTTAACATTTGAAATGATTGAATATTTTTTGTGATACATTGTAATGTTCTTAACTAAATTATATGTTGAGACTTTGTAAATGATGCATCTATCTGTAGATTTAAGCCCTTTGAAATCCCTTAAACCGCCAATTTTCCGTGAAATTGCTGCCAAACCCACATGTTTCTTTAAAATTAGCAGTTGCCACATGCATCGGACAAACTAAAAATTATCTCTATATCTTCTTGTCATAAAAGTTTTATGTTTCTCGACCATGTGGCCACATCGAAATTCTCTACTAAAGACACATTTTTGGGCATTTTTGACCATGTTTTGTAAATAACGTCAAAATGACGTAATTTGATAACGTCATAAAAATTTCTATGGTCCTTTGGTTGGTAATTTCTTCCTTTTATTAAAAGCGGGAAACATTCATTATATTTTATTTGATATATTAAGTATTTCTCTTTAAGTTTCATTTTTAGAAAAAATTCAGGGCAGTTTGGGAACTTTGTGGCCCTACCCCTTTTATTCGAAGGAATAATGTCAAATTCAAAAATCATAAGTACCATAAAGCCAGTCTCGTTGAGTATCATTTCAAGTGAAAAGATTGGTTTCATATGCCATTCAAGTAAATTGAAAAGAAGTTATCTGTTAACAAGAGATGCCTTGATATACTCTTCCGAGGCACCGATCTCATGATCTCACTCCGTGTTAGATGGACGAAAATGACGTTGAATGATTTAAGCTTTAAGTAATTTTCAATGTTGCAGAATTAAAAAAAAAACCGGCTCTGAAAATGGCTGAAAAAAATTCCGGCTGGCAAAAGTCACGTCCCCCCTTAGATATAAAATGGTTGCTCCCTTACGCATGATCAAAAAGAAAAAAAAGAAAAAACCCTAAAAATTCTAAAAGAAAACAAAACGAAATTGCAGCATGATTCTGAGGGTGTTGTTTATCATTTTATTTCCCATTGTGCAGCCTTTAATTCATCTGGGAAATTGGTGATTTTGACAATGTTTAACTTGTAATTTCGTTCTATTCTGCATGAAAAATTGACGTAATCGATGGCATATTCTTCGAAAGATCAGAAGAAGAAAAATTATGTATGATTCGCGGTCTTGTTCTCATCTACATGCCTTTAAGCGAGATAGCACACATTTCCTTTTAGTTTTTTTCGCAATTGAGTTGCGTACTAATCTTTTATAAGAAAGAGTACTTTTAGATTATCAAAATAGTAAAAGTTCCAAGAATGTTGATGTTTATAGTGAATCAACATATCTGAATAAAAAAATGAAGAAGAAATTGTACAAAAATCGACCATTTTAGAAGAATGCTATTTCTGTACTTCCAATCATGTTTGCTTAATACGAATGTTGAACGTCTTCAAATTCAGAAGAGATAAATTACCGTAGTAGCATGGACCAGAAGTTTGAAAATAAAATTGGTTCTTCAATTTTTGTCGAGTATTATGTAAGACAGTGAATTGTCAATTTCTTTGATGAAGGAAGTACAGTTAAGAAAATCAGAATTCTTGGAATCTGGTAGAAAACACATTTCGGCCTGCTGAAATGACGCAATTGAGTTTTCCCCAAATGAATGTGTGTTTTAATTTTTCAATTTTATCTCGTACCTCTGCAGTAATTAAAGTCAAATTGATTAATTGAGAAAGTGAAGAGAAATCAGGGCAAAGGGCAAAACATAACAAAATAGATAGACATATAAATTATTCTTTATTGAAATATATATGTAATGGAAATATATAGAAAAAGAGATTAAGGTCATTTGTATATTGTTTCAATATGTATGTGAAGAACCCAACTGACTTCTTTGTTGTCTTGTAGTGTGACAAATATGGATAATGACCATATCCCTGTTTACAGCACAAAATCGATAACCCAGAAAATCAGAAACCGAAGGCATACGAAATCAGGATAAAACAGGAACCAAAGCAAACAAACAAAAACCTCCACCATATGAAAAGAAGCGAACTCCCGATATGAGAGTGAGACCAGGTGCCCAGAAAGAGTAAGCATCTCCTGCTTGCATGCAACACCCGTCGCTTCAATTCGGTAGAACTGTCACATCCGGTTACTTCCAATTTGGAAGATATAGAGTACAATCTTTGGTTGGATGGTTCAAATGGTCTATGACAGAATATCATCCACCATTCTGGAAAGTGGGACATTTTCATTCGCTATAGCCGAAAGTGTTTCATTCGCTGTAGCCGAAATAGACTTTCAGTAAAAAGAATAATGTGTTCCAACCTCATGCGGAGTAGGTATATTATGAAATTTTAAAAAGAAGATAACCTTCGTTGATTGAAGCTCAAAAGCTGAAGGCTGCAGTCTGATGCTGATGTAATTGTAGCAAAAAGGAAATAATTCAACGCTTCAAGCTATAAGTTTGTGAAGCAACCTTAGTTCTTTTTATATTAGAGCGAAAAAAAAACCCCAGTCTACTCTGATAGCTGATCAAAACTGCTGTTTTCTCACGGCATAAAACGTACACCGTATTTTGATAAGTTAGTTATTTGAATTAATAAACAATAAAAAGTCCATAGAAATTGCAGGTTTTAACAAATATGCTGTATTAATTTGACAACACCGGTCAATACTCAATTTGAAATTGTATTTCTTGATTTGAATTACTTTGCGCGCTGTAAGGCATTCGACAAAGCCTGTACACAAAGTCCTATATTTTATAATCGGCATTTTTACCGAAATGTCGGAATCACAGTGAGGTAATGACAGTCTATGAACACGGCAAATAACAGAAATAAGATCTTATATAGATTCAGCAGTTATATTGTTCGTCAAGTTAACCACGATAAATATATATTCTGAAAACAAAGTTTGCCCCTTTAAATAAAGGGATATTTCTTGACAATAACAAACCACATTTAATGCATTGATATCATCCTATGGTGCTTTTTGTGAGAAAACAAAGGTTTGGTTCTTTCTTATACAAAGAATGTTTTATGTAACTTAAGTATATTCTGCAACTGACGTTCCAGAATTTAGTTAATGACAGATTTTCCGTTAGGATGGCATGTTCATACCTGAAGGTTCGATTTGACATATATTGTCAATAACATTCAGGCTTATGACGTCATTGGGTCCTTATCTCAGTTTTAATTAGAATAAGAATTCGTATTAGTAATTTTTACCGTCACTATTCTTTCATATAGTGAACAATGACAAAAAGTATTGAAACTGCAAAAAAAAAAAAAAAAAAAAAAAAAAAAACCCACCCCACATTTTGCAATTATCTACTTAAAATTCTGTAATAAATTGTTCATTTTTCTAATGAAACAAACTCCAATTTTTAATTTTTGTTTCCTGTTTACCCTGTAGCTTTTGATCTCCTACACAGTCTAGATCTGCTCATCAATGGATACTGCCATTTTTCGTTTCTTTAATCTATTAATGTTACGACCTATCATTTTGCCACTTGCACTATGATTGTAATAAGTCTTCAAGCATCATTCTAATTAAAACAGGTTAAATGAACAGAATAGACAAGATATGAATATTTTGGGTATAGGATCCCCGTCAGTGATCCTTAAGCAAAAAAAAAAAGAGTATCCAAACAGCAAAAATATGTTCAAAAGATTATAAAAGGAGTGGAAGGCAGGATCTCATAAGTAGCGAAGTGATGAGGATTATATTTGGAAAAGTTCTCCTTTATTTAAGAATTTGGAAATGAACGTGTTTTCCCTCAATAAAGAGAGCTAGAAATAAATATGAAAATGATACAACGATGAAAATTTATTATTTTCCTGAATCTACTTCACAAAAAAGTAATAACAACTTCCGCCACTTGGGCCATAAATTAGTAGGAACATGTATAATTCTAAGACTTTATCGCTGTTTAATATCCAGAATTGTTTCCTCAGGTGTTAGGTACCGGCTTTCACTATCTGAATTTGTATGCTAACAATTCTACAAAACGTTCTCCGCTTATGGCTAACAAGATATGCGATACGTTTAGACCATTTAATGGTAAAAGAGACCATTGATTGAGCCTAGGGTGTTTTATGAATATTTTGATGGTGGCTAACATCGAATCAGGCCGACTATAGTTACGACATTGTGTCTCATTAAGCTTCATTATGGAGTGTCCCCGGCTCTGTTATAGTGTTGTGTTTCCAGAGACCAGCAGTAAATCATGTCGCAGAGGTCTGTAAAATGATCATTGTAGGAAAATCTATCATTAGTGCTTGAGCAAGTTCTGTCACAAGATAAAACAGCATTAATCGTAAAAAAGATGAGAAAAATGATGTTCAATAGATCAATGTCCTCATGGCTGTCTGTTTGAGAAAGCGTAATTAGTATTTTGTATGGCAATAGAAGTATTTTATCAACTGAGCGTTTTATAACCTCTTCCCCCAATGAAAACAAAACACTAAACAAAACAAACCTGAGACACAAAAAAATAGATATTTTGTCAACTTAAATTGTTTGTAGGACCGTTCGAAATGGTTGTTGTGTGCCTCATTTTTAACTGTTTCCTGTTAAGTTTGTTTTATGTAGTGTTCGTTTGTTGTCCTGAGGGTGTATTCCGCTGATAACAAGGTAGGGTGGTGTTGCTGGAAATCTTTCCATACATCTCTAGTACCCAAAATGAATATAAGAACTCGTACATGTATGTAACATATTTTTATTGCTTTCACCTCATAGAAGTACGTTTGTACAGCAAACACTTCTGGAAAAACAGTCCGATTTGTACGCTGCCAAGCACAGTTCCCAAGATGTATGCATGTAGTTCACAAGACAAGTACAATTTCCAAGAGATGAATTTGACAAGCCAAGCACATTTTCAAAGATGCATGGCTTTAGTTCACAAGCCATTTACAGTTTCTAAAGATACATGTATTTCCAAAGCCAAGCATAGGTTGCAAGATGTATGCATGTATTTCCCAAGCCAAGTATAGTTCCCTTAATGTATGTATACAGTTCACAAGCCAAGAATAGTTTCCAAGATGTATGTATGAAATTTACAAGCCTAAAGGCAACTCGGTCAAAAAATACGAAAATTGAAAATTAGGCAACTGATAAGAAAAGAGGGAATTATTTCAAGAAGACCACTGTCTACAGACCACGGTGGAATGACAACCACAGGACTGTAACAACCAAGGAACATTAGTCGAGAAAGTCCAACAAACAATAGGGGACTACAAGACCCTAAACAACATCTGATCAAACAACAACACATTTCACATACAAAGAATTAAAACAGCTACATGTATAACGAAACATGTGAATGAAAACCCTTAAACTGAAAAAGACTGATGTCAGATTGACTGTGCCAATATTTGACGGCAATCTGCCATTAGATATGGTATAGTTATTGAAGTAATTGCAGCCTTGGAAAAAGTACATTTTCATAAATTTGCGTTTTCGTAACTTGATTCCATGTTGTCGTTGACAAGAAAAATAAAAGTGTAGTTGAAAAGAAACCAAGCTGTAAAATTGCAGCATAAACATTAATTTAAGTGCACAATGACAAGCTTTTCCCGAGACTAACGTTACAAGTGGAATCAATCAACAGTTATATTGAATATTTTTATTCATGTTGACAAGTGCGCCACTTGTGAAATGATGCGAAAGTCCTCCTTTTTCATTACGAACAATGACTATTGATCGTCAAAATAATCGTGCGTCTTTTCCTCTTTTTAAACTGTGGTTATGAGCTTGCTATTGTTATTTTCCGACTTGTCCGGTTATTTCGCTATTACAGGACTACGGGGGTCTTTATGATACTTGGTCGGTCTACATTCATACCATATAAAACATATGTTTTGCTTCCTCAAGAAAGAAAATGCAATCGGTAATTTCAGTTTTATGCGTTGTTGCTTCAGTAAGGAATAATTTTATTCGATGTCAATCGTCTTCAAATTCAATAGCATCATTTAAGAACAGATAAAGGAGCTCGAACGATTTGTTAAAAAATTCCGCCCGGTTAGGACCGTAAAAAAATTTTCATTAAAAGAAATTAAAACTATAGAACTATAAAACCTATAGAACCTGGAAAAGATGTTTTTGAGTATTGTTCCTCGTCTTGCTGCAGGATTTCCTTTTAATAAAAAATTACGTTTAACAAGATCCACCAGCATGACAAGTAAGGTCCTGTAGCAAGGTGGGGAACGATGTCAACCAGGCGATCGAAATATAAAAAAGGGGAGGGGGTGTTGAAAAGGCTATTATACATAAATCTATCATTGTTTCTTTCGATGTATTTAGGGTGATGGTACATCGAAATTTCATATACTATTTTAATTTATCCATTACTTTTATAATGTCATTGATGATTGGTTAACATTCTACGACTACAATTTTTCTTTTGAGATATTCATTCAAACTCTTACAACAAAGAACACTGTTCTCGATTATATTTCATTTTCTTTTATTTATCAAACACTCTATTGTCTCTTTACGAATGACCACACAAACATATTTTATTCCGATAGTTTTTATACGCCCGTCATTTGACGGGTCGTATTATGGTATGGCGAAGTCCGTCCGTCTGTCCGTCCGCCTATGGAACGCAATTACTTGAATATGCCTCAACGGATTTTCACGAAATTTTATACATTATGATTTGACTGTGGATAAGGAAGCCTCCTTTCGATTTTCAGGTTATCCGATTTGTCGTTACAGAGTTATGGGACTTAGATTTTTAAAATACAATGAAAATATACTAAAATAGTTAAACATTCTTTAAAAAACTGTTTCTGGTCGAAATGTTTTGAAATTTTGTATACTTCAAGTAGATGTTCTTTCACATATATAACGGGTTTTATAATTTTTTGTCACATAATCCAAACATTATGTGTAATGGGGGGGGGGGGGGGAGGTTATATGGACATACATGTTAAGGTAAGGGCAAAATATAGGCACATGGAACGCAACAACTTGAATACGTGTTGACAGATATTCATGATATTTCTATATCGTTATTTGATTGTAGAGAGAATGCCGCCCTTTTGAATTTCAGGTTCATCCGATTTGTCTTTATGGAGTTATGGGACTTAGATATTTTGATGTTGTAAACAAAAATCCCAACGGGCTATCTTGCTGCGTGAGCGTAGGCTTTATTTGCTTATCCTTTTGTAATGTAAACGCACAAAGCGCATTTATCCATTGTCAACTATATTGGGAGCATCGTGATACAACAAGCATGTAGTTCTCAGTAAATACTAGTTTTTGAAGGAGAACAATCATTCTACCGTTTATTAAATCACTAAATGTATGATAGCTTAATATAACTCCGATTGAAACTGTTTTCTCAATTTTATCTCATTTTATTGAGTTGTATTATGTAATACAACAGACTCTAAATGGCGGACCCTACGTCGCTTCGATTTCGAATAAATGCCAAGTAGGTGATGTAAATGATAAACATATGATTAAATATTTTAGATAGTTTTTCTATCTATAAATATACATTTTATACCTTAGAATAGTTTGTTTCGTTGAAATGTTTAACGTCTTCAAATTGAATAGCATCATTTAAGCACAGATAAATTGGCAGCATGGACCAGACATGCACGTTTCGGGTACTCAACCCTCGTCAGTGATCCTCAAATCTAAACAATGTAATATGCCAAAAAAGTATGAAATTTACTATGTCGAAAAAGGGTACCGAAAGACGTAGCAGGATGGGTGGGATATGATGCTGCAGGACCCACTTTTTAGAAATTTCAAGAAATTTTGATAACAGAAATTTTAGAATGCGTTGAAGAAACGATCAACCGAAATTGATCGAACTTGGCTACATGTGCCCTCGGGGACTCCTGGTCCACCAGCAGTGACACTCACCAAGTGGTAAAAATGTTTAACGTCTTCAAATTGAATAGCATCATTTAAGCACAGATAAATTGGCAGCATGGACCAGACATGCACGTTTCGGGTACTCAACCCTCGTCAGTGATCCTCAAATCTAAACAATGTAATATGCCAAAAAGTATGAAATTTACTATGTCGAAAAAGGGTACCGAAAGACGTAGCAGGATGGGTGGGATATGATGCTGCAGGACCCACTTTTTAGAAATTTCAAGAAATTTTGATAACAGAAATTTTAGAATGCGTTGAAGAAACGATCAACCGAAATTGATCGAACTTGGCTACATGTGCCCTCGGGGACTTCTGGTCCACCAGCAGTGACACTCACCAAGTGGTATTAATGTTTAACGTCTTCAAATTGAATAGCATCATTTAAGCACAGATAAATTGGCAGCATGGACCAGCCATGCACGTTTCGGGTACTCAACCCTCGTCAGTGATCCTCAAATCTAAACAATGTAATATGCCAAAAAAGTATGAAATTTACTATGTCGAAAAAGGGTACCGAAAGACGTAGCAGGATGGGTGGGATATGATGAAAATTATCCTCCAGCAATCAAGACATTAACTCATGTCCTCTAAGCTCCCACAAAGCAGGAGAAAAGGCTCATGCAAGACAATAAAAGAACCTTGAAATGGATCATTATCATGATGGGACTCGAACCTGTGACCACTTTAAGATGAGTCACTAATCTTGTCTACAGTCACAGTCAAGAAGAATCAGAAATAAAAAAACTTAAACATTCATAAAATTTACTATGTCCAAGGGCCATCAATCTTGTAAAAATAGAACAATAAAAACAAAACTTGAAATTGATCCGTATCACACTAAGATGTATCCATATACGAAAATTCAGATCAATATTTGCAATAGAACCTAAGAAAAGTTTGGAAAACTGAAATTTAACTTGTAAAGATTTAAGGAATCATTGTAATATTTTTTTGGTTGATCGAGGTATCAACACCAAAAATTGAGGGAAAACTGCATCGTGCGCGTAGCGCAAGATGCAAAAGTTTTCCCTCAATTTTTGGTGTTGATACCTCGATCAACCAAAAAAATATTACATTGATTACTTATCATTTCATTACGTCGCTTTTGAACGTTTATTTGCAGCTTTGAAATCGTGTTGCTAACGACGTTGCATATGACGTTGCTAAGCGCGTACTTCCGTTTTGTGTTGATACAGGTATCAACAAAATTTCTCGGCCAATCAGAATCGTCGTTTCTTAATAATAACAATGGAAATTAAATGATAGGTCAATCTAAACAAAACTTCAATAAGAAGGATCAAAGATAAACAACATCACTATCGAAAATGCGTCAGAATCATCAAACGCCTTTTATACCGTGGGTATGATCCAAATGTCACCAGACGGACACTAGGCTTGATACTTGACCAATCTACAGTCTTGTACAAGCGCATTCTTAAAACTTGCACTCTGACTGACTGTGACGACGGGACTCCATGACGAGCCCTGTCCAAACCTCTTTAGAGAAGACAGGGCCCCGACCACCTGTCCTCTCTGAATGTCAGTCGGACTCCTCGGGTGATAACATACATGAGCTCGCGGCGGCAAAGCACGGATTGTATTACGTACGCCCTCTTTTTATATCCATTAACATATTCATCTGTGTTGCTTGGGCCCCTGCGTTTTGCCGTCTTGTTTGTGTGTGGTCATCTGACAGTGAGGAGGTTGTTTTGCACCACAATTGTACGTTCTTCGAGACCTCTGGATAATCGGAAAAGTGGGAGGGTTGTGCGCACGTAATCCAGGATAACCATACCTTCTGCTATTTCCATGGCGCAGATGGCCGTCCTAAGTCGGCACCGGTTGCCCATTGGTCTCGTTGGTTTATGTGTAGTCCTTTGTGTTTGATGTTTCTGTGTTGTGCGTTGACGTTCCTTGTCTCTTACGCGTCTCTTTCTGTGCTTGTCTGCTTTGTGTTTTTGCATTTGGTGTTTTGGGGTTTTGCTTTGGGTGCTACAACCTGGTGTTGTTGGAGATCCCCTCCTTTGTTTCAACTTGATCTGTATCACATTTAGATATATTCACATACCAAAAATGAGTTCAATATATACAACAACAGCGGGAAAAAGTTCGGAAAACTGAAGTGTGACAGAAAGACGGACAGACAGACAGACAGACAGACAAACGGGGTGGATACTATTAGTCCCCTCCTGCGTGCCGGTAGGGGACTAATAACACAATAAGACGGCTATGCCAAATTTGACGATACTCAATTATTTTTGTTGGTATTCGGTGTTTAAAGTCTTGATATCATATTCTGTGTTTGATCTTTCTCTACTCTTTGGTGTCTCTAGAATTGGTTTGTTGGAGAAATACTTTTCTTATATTATCACTGTAGCATATCACTTGATATGCAAATAATCTCTAGCCAGGGAATTCCCTTCGATCTAACAAGGTAAATACTGTCTGAATCTACCTTATATGAAACTATTTCAGGTCTATCATATGAGCATCAATATCATCTATACGATGGAAATCTTTTCTGGTCAAGATGAGAGGCGTATTCAGAGAACACTTCAACAATTTTTTTTATTTTGTTTACATGTTATGATATGATGCACGTAAATAAACAAAATTTTCTGTTGAGGTGTTCTCTGAATAGATCTCTATACTTGACCAGAATAGATTACCATCATATAAATGATAATGATACTCGTATGATAGGCCTAAATAAATTCTTACAAAGTAGATTTAGACAGTATTTACCTTGTTAAATAGAAGGGGATTCCCAGGCTAGAGATTATTTGCCTGTCACGTGATACGCTACCGTGATTATCTTCCATATCATTCCAGTCTGCCCATCAATATGTAAAGTGACAGTCTGATATAACCTAAGGCTGTAGATTTAACAGTGGAACACATTATACTGAACCTTAGTCCTATCTGATTGAGATCCTACTTTTTCTTCAAGATAAAAGCTCAGATCATATATGTAGTGATGAAGCTGGGCTCTAGGTAAAACTTATTGTTAGAATTACTTGTAGGCTAAGTCCTCAGAGGTTGAAATATTTCTCTTGAATAAGATTAGATCTTTTGAACTCGACTTTGTTTTCAATGGTATTTCTAAGATCAGATGAAGGGAAAGTTAAGATGCTATAGGGCTTATTGTGTATTATCTACTTTCAATAAGTTCTCACTTCTTGTCTTTATTAGAAGGAGGAGGGGATTTTTTAGGATGTGCAGATTATGTTTAACTGATCTAACCAATGGATTGGTAGATTTTAATCTGGAACATCAAGCTAAGAAATGATTTTGACATTTAGAAAAATATTGCATTGGATAAGCGCCCTACTTTTAATCAAAACCGGTTTTAAAATCACTCGATTGGACTAGTCGCCATTCACATTTTATTTTCTGAACCTTTTTCTTGTAATACTATGAATATTCATCTCGTTTTGAAGACATTTCCACAACATTTTGCTTAGCATAAATTTCAGAAGTAAGGAATGTTAAACGTCTTTAAATTCAATAAAAACACACTATTCAACGTGAAAGTTACAATGTATTTTCGATGAAACAAAGAGCAAATGTCATTGTAAGGAACAATATTATTAAAGCCAAAGTGGAAAATTGTATCACCCATCATGGTTCCACAATTTATTGAGTAACTTAGCGATTCAGTATGTTTTATAGCGAGGAGTTTTTCTGTTTTGGTTGCTTTTTATACTTAAATGAAAACCATATTCCTTCCATTGTTATCTTGAAATCTTAAGTGATAGATTAACCATTTAACATGTCATTTGTAGTGAACATCTCATTATCTTAATCTTCTAATAATAAAGTAAAAAAAAAACATCCATCAGCGTCATTTAGTTTGAATTTTAATAGTCTTCAAATTCATAGCATCATGTAAGAACAGATAAATTTACAGCATGGACCAGACATGCACGTTTCGGGTACTTAACCCTCGTCAGTGATCCGCAGTCTATACAGGGTAAAAGGACCAAAAGGTGTGAAAGTTTTCGTGTCCAAAAATGTACCAAAAACGTAGCAATATGGGTTGGATATGATGCTACAGGACACACATTTTAGAATTGTCTAGAAATTTTGATGACAGAAATTTTCGAATGCGTTGAAGAAACGATCAACCGAAGTTAATCGAACTTGGCTACATGTGCCCTCCGGGACTAACCAAATGGTATAAACGTTACACGTCTTCAAATTCGTAGCATTATTTAAGAACAGATAAATTTCAACATGGATCAGACATGCACGTTACGGGTACTTAACCTTCGTCAGTGATCCTCAATCTAAACAATGTAATCTGGTCAAAAATTGTGAAAGTTTTCATGTACAAAATGGTACTAATTGGATATGATGCGACAGGTCAGTACAGGGCCCACGATTTAGAACATAATTTTTGAGCGAATAGCTCTAAGTGATTGCCTGATTTGTTTCACGCATGAGGGCCCCAATGCCGTATATGTATAATTTGAAACACGAACCAATCAAATCACAGGGTTTTCAGCATCGTGAGGTATGAATATTCTAATCTTCTTCCGCCGGATAAAGCGAAGGGTCGATGCTGCTTCTGTGTATAAACGATGTAACTCTGTTTACTTTAGAATCAAGCTGTTTTGTTACGTAGTAGCGCATGTTTATGTAATGAGATGAACACTAACTGGTTTAAACACGATAAATAGAACATGTTACAATGTACATCCGTGGATACGCGTTTATTTCATTGTAGGGGGAGGGTCATTGAAAGCATAACGGGTCGTTGACGAGGAAGGTAAAATTATGTATACACTGTACGACCTACCTTATACTAGTCGGGGGTATGTTTTATAATTAATTTTAAGTAGCTGTACTGATCCAATTCTCTGTCCTTTTTCTGTTGGACTGAAAATGAACATGGGTGTATGTATACGTACGTCCCTAGTGTGAAGTAAGAGAGCCCGAGAGAGGGGAATACAACTACATGTATATGCATCAAACTATTTTTACGGGAGATGTTTTATTGTTGTTCAAGTTTTAGAAAATCCGACGTTAAAATTTTTTAAGAAAAATTGTTCACTATTACGTACAGTCGCACACCATTTCGTTTTCAAGAAACTTTGCTGAAAAAAGCCGTGGAAGAAAATCAATATATACATGCACGTATAATCGAAAACTTATCGACTCGCGCCGCGCTCGCCGCTTTGAAAAATAAAACTGTTCTTACAGAATACTGAATTTAGCACTATTCATTCTTTATTTGTTAATTTTTTTTTCAGCTTGTTATACCCTCGTTAATTTTCATGTCATTTTCAGAATGTAAATGTAAAACAAAGATATTAGAACTATATTAGTTGTATGCACCGTCCCGTTTCCCCTTTCTAAATTTCGATCTAAGTCTAAAAATAATCGAGATGATAAGTTTTAGTTGTTTATATATCAAAAAGTTCTTTCTCAAATAAATCCTTGCAACGAGCAAACTTTTTTATTTGTAGATGATAATTACCACTACCCCACGACATGCGTAGACTATTAAACATCGCCAGTTTCGTACATTCCAAACAGCAAGAATACGTATGGGGTTTGAGGTTAGCTTGGAAAATGTTAAGAAACGAAAAACTCTAAAAACACTAAGGAACCAGAAAGTATACTTACCTTCCCTACCCCCTAAGTCAACCCACTAGGTCGGCCACTTGTATTAACGCTTTTGAACATGCTAGTTCGAGGACGGTCATCTTTTAATTCTAATGACATCATTATGCATAAACTTGTCTACGAAGTAAAGTTTGATGACATACAGCATAAATGATACATATTCTGATATTTAGCTATTCGCTCTCAGTACCTTCAGTGCTTTGATTTTTTTATTATCTTAATCCTCTTATTGTCATCCATCATCCATCTCATAGTTTGAATGTCATTATTTTCTTCAATTTTTTGCATAGACAATTTAAATGGAAATAAAATCATACTTCATAGAGGAGTTTCTACATCATGAATAATCATAATCTGATAAAGAAGAAATATGCAAATTAAGGTATCATACCCAAATCAATCTTGTGATGGCGTCTTTACAGCAGCAAGTCTGGTATCTAGATGACAAGGGGAAGTAATCGATACTTTGTGATTGTGCATAAAGTATCTTACTCGGAAAATTTGATATCTAAATGATACCAAGCTATGCAGATTTTCGCTTGGAATATAATACTTCAATGTGACATTTACTGATCTGTGAGAATGGCGTTGCTATTCAACTGGTTTCGTTCATATTGTGTATGCATCGATTAAAGGATGCAAGAAATGACATAAGATAAGTTAAAAAGTGAATGTATATAAAGTATGCCTTGGTATTTTGAAAAAAAGGGAAAAATCTAACCATTTTGTATACCCTCAATAAATTATATATACGCACTACATATTGTAAAATATTTGAAAAAAAGGAAAAATCTCACCATTTTGAAGACATTGTGTAAAATAGAGATACACACTTCAAAATGTCTAATATTTGAAAGAAAAGGAAAAATCTCAACATTTTGTAGACCTTCTGTAAATTATAGAAACGTATTCTTAAAAAAAATGTGAAATATTTGAAGGAAAAGATAAAATCTCACCATTTTGTAGTGTTTAGCGAATCGGGGAAGGGGAATTTAGACCTCTAAGGTTTTATACATCAGTGAATGAAAGTCAAACACAATGCCCGAAATCAGATTCCAAAAATTTCATTGAAATAAATATATCACAAAACGTTCTCACGAAAAAAGAAAATAGGACAGACAGACGGAAACAACAACACAGCTTTATAGGAACACGAAGGTCAACGTAAATTAATGAATAAACTCCAGAGTACAGTACATAATGGTTGGTCGCTGATTTTGTTGCACTCCTCGTACACTTTGCATAAGTTTGAATTCCCTGTTCATTCTTTTGGTCACCAGTTGTCGAAAAGTAAAATATTATCATTGCTGCGATAGGAAATAAGATCCCAAAAAAAGCAAAGAGCACCATATTGCACTAATGAAATATCTTTTGTGTTAAGCAAACGCTGATTTTTGTAGAGGTACCCATCGGAAGTAAAAAATAATATTATTAGAACAGCAGAAAACCTCTAAGGCTAATGTCAGGCCACTTTTCGGATACATTTTTATCTTCTATATTCATCGATGAAAGTCACTCAAATTTTGTCTGCGCACATGCTTCCAGACATCTCAATAAGGAGCCAGGGAACATTGCTCTCCAAACATCATCTTTTATCGCTGAATGTAATAAATAGGGGGATTTTGAGGTAATAAAAGAGTAACTCAATTAGGATATCTTTGTTTATTTGATTTCGGAAAAAAGGCTAAAATCCCTAGCGGAAAATCTGAAAATCCGGCGACGTGACTGCAGAGGAAAATGCTATCCTGAGATTAAAGCAGTAGAAGCCTATATGAGTGGCCGCTAAGAAGTATTACGTGCTGCTGTAGTTAGGAGATGGATTTACATGAGGTCGGAGAGATTGTATGAATCCCACAGGAAATCTGAGGGAATTTCTTTTTACTAACTTAATAGAATGATTTTCAATAGATTGCTTACCTTTTGTTCTTAATGTCACCCCGCTAATTATAAAAAGAAAAAAGAAAAGAAGAAGAAGAAATAATTGGTTCAATGCAAAGGCTCCCATCTTAGAGAGTTTTTTCTTTCATGTTGAATTTTTTCAATGTTTCATTAATTTTACATCGACTAGCGCTTTAGAGTAATCCCTGTTTTTTTTTCATTTATCTTATCCCGAGATTATTCGAAAGAAGTTAATGAGAAACAGGAATGCTGACGCCCGCCCAAGGCTCGGTTAAGACATTGTGTACAAGACGTTTACCATCTCTCTGTTGACTACTCCTCCATTAAGATCGCTTTGAATTCATGATGATCACTGAAAAAAAACCCCGCATAATCTTTTTGTTGGGATCGAGGATGACGATTGATTAAAACTGAAAAGAGAAATGGCGATTTCGTACTATCATATTTGAACATGTTGAACTGCTTTCGTCTGTTTCAATTTCGTGAGATGAATATTGAAATATTGTAAAAAAAAAATCCATTTATTGAAAAGATACTGGTGAAGGAGTAGATTTCGCCGTTTTGTAAAGCAATTTTGCTTTTTTGCCAGTAATTTTCAATGCTTTTGCATGAAATTTGGACAGTATTAGAACTAGAATTTAAACTTACACTTCCACAAATTTTCAATATAATCTTATCACTGGTATACATTCTATAAGCAATTAAAATTAAAAGTTACATTTTTGAGATAATAAATCCTCATCATTGGTGATTTAAGCCAAATGATTCAAAATGGAAACAAATTTCTAAGTAAAACACCCCTTAGGATCTTTTCAAGTATTCTTCAATTATTTAGGTTCTGCTCCAAATTACGCTTTTTGTCGATGACTTATGATATGCTGATGGTATACTGATATTCGACAAGGATCGATAAACCTTTGATGTACAGACAAACTAATCTGTAAAATACAAATTGTTTATTTTAAAACTTTTTTGTATTTACTTTACATTTTCATCTGCAGGACTTCATTCTAATGCATTTGATACCAAACACACAATATTCCAATTAAGAGCTTAGAGTTAGATTCACACATAATTGATTTTTTATCATCAAAGTTCTTTTTGCTAATAACTTTTTTTGTTTCAAGTCCGATTTTATTGAAATAAATTTCAAAACTACAATGCAAATGTTTCAAACACAGAAGCACCATTTGTGGACCTAAATATCAAAATTGTTAATACCCATACAAGTGTGTATGACAAAAGAGATGATTTTGGATTTAACATAGTAAATTTCACCTGGCTTGACGATGATGTTCCTAGATTACCGTCCTATGATATCTATAAATCACAGCTCATCCGGTATGCTAGAGCATGTACTGATGTTTTTGATTTTCATAGTAGAAATTTACAAATTATCAAGAAACTTTTGGAACAAGGTTTTCGCTTTTACAAACTAGTAAAGACTTTCTGGAAATTTTACAAAAATTATTGTCAACTTCTTCTGAAATTCGGACCAATACAGGCAACAGAGTATATTACTTTGGGTATTTCACAACCTGCATTTTATGGTGACATACTTAACAAGATAAGAAGGATCAAAGATAGACAACATCACTATCGAAAATGCGTCAGAATCACCAAACGCCTTTTATACCATGGATAGATCCTAATTTCACCAGACGGATACTAGGCTTGGTACTTGACCAATCTACAGTCTTGTACCAGCGCATTCTTAAAATTTGCATTCTGACTGACTGTGAAGACGGGACTCCATGACGGGCCCTGTCCAAACCTCTTAAGAGAAGACAGGGCCCCGACCACCTGTCCTCTCTGAATGTCATTCGGACTCCTCGGGCGATAACATACATGAGCTCGCTACAGCCGGCAGAGCACGGACTGTATTGCGTACGCCCTCTTTTGATATCCATTTACATATTCATCTGTGTTGCTTGGGCCCCTGCGTTTTGCGGTCTTGTTTGTGTGTGGTCATCTGACAGTGAGGAGGTTGTTTTCACCATAATTGTACGTTCTTCGATACCTTTGGGTAATAGGAAAAGTGGGAGGGTTGTGCGCATGTAGTCCAGGATAACCACACCTTCTACTATTTCAGTGGCAGATGGCCGTCCTAAGTCGGCACTGGTTGCCCATTGGTCTCCTTGGTTTATGTGTAGTCCTTTGTGTTTGATGTTTCTGTGTTGTGCGCTGACGTTCCTTGTCCCTTATGCGTCTCTTTCTGTGCTTGACTGCTTTGTGTTTTTGCATTGGGTGTTTTGGGGTTTTGCTGTGTGTGCTGCAACCAGGTGTTGTTGGAGATCCTATGCTAGGGCTTCGTTGATGCTCAATTTAATGCTCTATCGTGTGCGCTGTTGAAATTGTCTTCATGATATTCTTTAACTCTTTTACATATTTTCTTCAAGAATGTATAGAGTTGGAACACTTCCGTATTATTTATTTTAAAGATACAATTTCGATATATACACTGCGGATTTATGTTTCCAAAAGTTCTTAAATCTTCAGATGTAGAATTCAGATTGGTTGTTCCTTTTGGATTCAAGTGGTTTATACCGCCCTTTTTACTTTTATCTCCAGGGGTTACAGAGAAAGAGTTTATTTCGTTATAAAATTTTACCTGTCGTCCCGTCTGTCGTAGTCTGTATGTGTGTGATCACTACATTGTCGTGTTGTTGGGGTTCTTCTCTTTCTTTCATCTTTGTCGTCAAATGGCACCAAAATGACAATTTTTCATTTCCTTTTCTTTTTCAATGACAAATATGGATAATGACCATATCCCTGTTTATAGTACAAAATCGATAATTCAGAAAATCAGAAACCGAGGCATACGAAATCAGGATAAAACAGGAACAAAAGCAAACAAACAAAAACCTCCACCATATGAAAAGAAGCGAACTCCCGATATGAGTCTGTCGGTCATCAATACATCATGTATATATGTATTATCATTTATATATTAAATGTTTTATTCATTTGCTGAAACTGCTTCATTATAAAGACATTTCTTTCGTAATCTTGATTATTTGTATCTCTCTTTGAGTCGCTGTTAGAGACATCGGTACATTATAGAGACATTTCCGTAACGATTTGCAAGTGATGATGCATTATCAGTAGGAATAATTGTGCAGTCCTGTCTATGTAAATGATATTTAAATGGCTCCATGCGACCAATTGATCTTCTCATTTCAAAGACATTCTGAAATATCACACCATTAAAGGAGTGGGGATTGTCTCAGGTAGACAGATAGAACGTCATATGATGTAAGATGTACGATTGAATCTGGTTACCATTTATCCCGAATCCACTTGATCTTGTATACGACATGACAACTTAGCTTGCTAATTTTGATAAGATGGAAGGATTTGATGTAAATTTGTCGCGAGACGTGTGTATTTTAATTAACTTTGGTATTTAAAAGCATGCAGAGTGAATAGCTTTTCCCCTTGATGGGAACCGTTTCAACTTGTGCTTGGCAAAATATGTAACTAGACAAGGAAATTGTTTCACTTAAATGGTAAATTGTTTGTATAAGGAAGCTATTACCGAACAAAGAATTCGACGATACATTCAGTTAATTCTTTTATAACAATGACAAATATGGATAATGACCATATCCCTGTCTACAGTACAAAATCGATAATTCAGAAAATCAGAAACCGAAGGCATACAAAATCAGTATAAAACAGGAACCAAAGCAAACAGAAACAAAAACCTCCACCATATGAAAAGAAGCGAACTCCCGATATGAGAGTGAGACCAGGTGCCCAGGAAGAGTAAGCATCTCCTGCTTGCATGCAACACCCGTCGCTTCAATTCGGTAGAACTGTCACATCCGGTTACTTCCATTTTGGAAGATATAGAGTACAATCTTTGGTTGGATGGCTCAAATGGTCTATGACAGAATATCATCCACCATTCTGGATAGTGGGACATCAAAGTGTATGACGAGTTCCCCATATCGACCGTAGAACTTCCTCAGTGACGATGTTAGTCGGTCACAAACATATCCCTGACTGAGAAGCTTATCTGAAAGACGCCTAGCTCTCAGAACAAAATCCGTATATTTGGTACTTGCTCTGGCATAGCGTATCAACTGAGATATGAAAACGCCATAAGCAGGCGATGAAGGGATGTTGCTACTCAGAAAAGGAAAGTTCGTAATGCTGAAATTGAAGTCGTCACGTTTGTCATAGAGTGAGGTGTTCATGTGACCATCAGTGTCGTAGGACAACATTATGTCCAAATAGGATGCTGAATTATTTGTCTCTGTAGTTTCTTTGACTTCAAGCTCCGAAGGATAGATACCGCCCAGGCAATCCGCGAATCTTGGACCACTGATGGACAACACATCGTCCACGCACCCGCAAGTGAAGTTGAAGTCAGAAGCTAAGTATCTTTTCCCCCCAGAGACCAAGGACCGAACGAACCCAGCCTCGCACGAGCAAAGGAAAATGTCGGCAAGGAGCGGGGCACAACCGGTCCCCATTGGAATTCCGACAATTTGCTGGAAGACCCCTCCCCCAAACACCACAAAAACGCCGTCGATCAGAAAGCCCAACATCCGAACAATGTCCGCTTCAGTGTACTTATCTTCAGAATCCGACCTTTCTTTTACAAAGTAGGTTTTGTCATAGTTAACAACAACAAATTTGTACTTGAGACCACCGCCCCCACCTGCAAACGCACCACTTACAACTTTTGCGAGTCCTTCCTTCAATTTAGAATGTGGAACTGTAGTGCAAAGTGTCGAAAAATCAAAGGCTTCAACCGAATGGACTCGACCAAAATGAGTGGACCCCAGATGCTCCAAAAGTTCCCTCGAATTCCCCAAAATCCACACCCGGCTGACACCACCGCGAGAACACACTGTCGAACAACATTTCTGTAGCCCAGACTCGATTTCAGACAAAACCCTGGTGAGCAAGATCGACACAGACCCGGCAGAACACTCCGAGGAACCAGCGACGAAACGCCGCCTGCACGGATCCCCACGCACTCCAGGTATGCAACACAAGTATGGCAAATCCAAATCCAAACCGGCAGTGCCGAAGCCAAAGGAAGCAAGAGCCGACCCGCGGCCATCCACCATCTCAGAGACAGAAAGGCCTGCCGGGGCGCAAGTGGGACCTCCAGGTGTCGAATCCAAACCCAACCCCTCAACCAGACTGTCGAAATAGCACCCC
The DNA here is from genome assembly GCA_033119305.1 of Pinctada imbricata. Lineage (NCBI taxonomy): Eukaryota > Metazoa > Mollusca > Bivalvia > Pterioida > Pteriidae > Pinctada > Pinctada imbricata. Next base: position 57,766,879 of record VSWD01000012.1, on the reverse strand, counting down.
CCGCAAGCAACGCCAAATCAAAAAAAAAAAAAAGTAAAAATGGTAAGATCCTTTTTGTTCGTCTCCAAAAAATATGGAATACTCAGGCAAAACTGAGTCTGCCCCGATATTGAAGGGTTAAGAGAAGATTGCTCCAATGTCAACATGTCACGAGCATAAACTGATTTACATGGAGACAATTACCGAATTTGACAGGTTTCCATGGAGCTGTTGTGACTGGTGTTGCATGCAATCCGCTGACTCCCGGCCACCTGGTCTCACTTCGGAATTGTTTATTCCGGGATTCGCAACCGTTCCGATGGGAATTCTCACCATTTGGCCTTACCCTCTCGACATTGAGACTAAATAACTTTAAGGTACTTCTTTGATGTGTATTCCACTTGGATTCAAACCAAACACTAAAAGTAAACGTCTTCAAATTGAATAGCATCATTTAAGAACAGATAAATTGGCAACGTGGACCAGACATGCACGTTTCGGGTACTTAACCCTCATCAATGATCCTAAATCTAAACTAGGAATTGTATCACATTAATCGAAAAACCAGTGTTTTAGGTTGTAGACCCTGTAACAATGGAGTCTTTTATTAATTTTATCATTGGGCTTTTATTAGATAAAGAAACATACAAAACGTTCACTTATTCCGGGTATATAAACATAGCATCTTTAATTCGTGTGTTTTAGCCATCCAATTAACGGTGTTTACCAAAAAAAAAAAAAAAAAAAAAAAAAAAAAAAAAAAAAAAAAAAAAAAAACATGTTGTCAAACGTGAGCTGATCGCACGAAGCTTATATTCATTTACCTGTCTTGTCATCAAACTGGAAAGGTTTGAGTTTTCGCTTACTACCTACTGAATAATCCATGAAAACCTAGCCCTGTTTATTCTAAATAAAGTTGAAAAATCTTTGTCGTTATTATTGTAAATTTGTAATTATGGTAATTCATTGAATGAATACCAAAAGCGGTACTCTAAACGTGGAAATTTTTGCGTGGGGATTATTTTCGCGTTTTTTCGCGAATAGAGAGATTTCGCGAAAATTTCCCCACGCCAAAATATCCCCGTTGCAATTTTACATGGAAAAGACATTTCTATCGCGAATATTTCCCCCTCGCGAAAAGTCTTGATGTTATATTCGCGAAATTTCCCCCCTCGAAAATAACCACGTTTACAGTACATCGTTTAAACAATCAAAGAAAGGTTAACTTTTTTAAATCTCAAGGTTTGATGATAAAAAAAGCTTAAATTAGAAGAAACTAATGTAGATCTATGCACAAGGGAAATCAAAAACGGAATGTCGTGACAGCAAATTTAAAATAAGTTGTCAGGTCGACAAAGTAACACTAAAGGTATGCAAATACTGTATTCTGCAATTTAAAAGTAGTGTTAGAGTACACGCGGGATAACATTTACCCTAATTTTTGTGCTGTGCAAGTTTTATTGCGGCACATTTAAATATTTCTAGATATCATCGTACAACAGCTAACCAAGAGAAAGAAAAGAGATATTCATAGAGGGATAGTGAGTTGAAATCAGCTTGATATATGATGTGCTGTTTGCGTGATAGTTCTCTGTAAGAACGGTCCGCCATTATCAGAAGGAGAGAGAGAGAGATTCAAACCTCGAAATATTCTTATATATCTTGTTATTTGAGTTTGATAAGAGAAAAGGGGATGAAGAGGTACCATGGCAGACAAAGCATCGGCTTCCCCCTTATCAGTCAGTGGGTAAAAGAAAGAGAATGACAGGGAGAGAAACTTTACCTGGTTGCACCAAAGGAATTGCTTTAATGAGGCAATCTTTCATAATGTGAGGTGAAGGACGAACGAAATTAAAACAGGTTTGAAAAGACCAATCTTTGAAAAAAATAGAAAAAGGATCATTGGTTTTGTTTTGTAAACAATACTTTGAACTGTCCTATTCTACAAGAGCTTCTGAATCGTTGTTACATCCAAGATGATAACATATCACAATACCATCCACACTTAGATTGGTTGATATTATATCCTTATGAATGATTTTGTCTGTTATTTCATACCCTATCGCACTCAATCACGTTGTAATCTTATCCTCGTCTCATCTGCTTTTTGTCTTTCGATCTTGCTAATGTGCAATGTCAGGCCCAAATATAATGTCTTAAAGGAAAAAAAAAACCCTCAGGTTTGATCCAGTTGTAAAAGAAGTATTACATAACACGAGAAATAGTTTTGAGTGGGTGAACAGGTACAACAGGGACGTCAAGAATGGTAGAAGCATACTAAGAAATACTCGTTCATTTATTGGATTTTGCTTTTACAATTATATCAACATTTATTTTTTCTGTGTATATAAAGTCCTTAGAAAAATTGAATCCACCTGAAATTAACTTAATGCACGACTGCTACTGCATGTTCTAAACCAAATCATTTTACTTCAAGATAAAAGAAAGGAGGGAACTTTCAACAAGACCCGTAGTAACGACAACAAAACATGAAATACACAGCAAGAGATGCAAAAGGAACACTAAACACCGCATCAAAACACCATAACATATCACTTCCTTCAAGTCCAGATCAAAACTCAATAACATATCAATCCCTACAAGTTATTCTAATCCACATCAAAACACCATAATATATCAATCCCTACTCTTTATTCTAATCGACATCAAAACACCATAACATGTCAATCCTTATACTTTATTCTTATCCACATCAAAACACCATAACATATCAATCCCTACACTTTATTCTTATCCACATCAAAACATCATAACATATCAATCCCTACACTTTATTCTAATCGACATCAAAACACCATAACATGTCAATCCTTATACTTTATTCTTATCCACATCAAAATACCATAACATATCAATTCCTACAAGTTATTCTAATCCACATCAAAACACCATAGCGTATTTTCCCTACGCTTTATCTTATCCACATCAAAACACCATAACATATCAATCCCTATACTTTATTCTCATCCACATCAAAACACCATAACATGTCAATCCTTACAAGTTATTCTAATCCACATCAAAACACCATAACATATCAATCCCTACACTTTATTCTAATCCATATCAAAACACCATAACATATCAATCCCTACACTTTATTCTAATCCACATCAAAACACCATAACATATCAATCTCTACACTTTATTCTAATCCACATCAAAACACCATAACATATCAATCCTTATACTTTATTCTAATCCACATCAAAACACCATAACATATCAATACCTACAAGTTTTTCTAATCCACATCAAAACACCATAACGTATTAATCCCTACGCTTCATTCTTATCCACATCAAAACACCATAACATATCAATCCCTATACTCTATTCTAATCAACATCAAAACACCATAACATATCAATCCCTACTCTTTATTCTAATCCACATCAAAACACCATAACATATCAATCCCTACTCTTTATTCTAATCCACATCAAAACACCATAACATATCGATTTCTACAAGTTATTCTAATCCACATCAAAACACCATAACATATCAATCCCTACTCTTTATTCTAATCCACATGAAAACACCTTAACATATTAATCCCTACGCTTAATTCTTATCCACATCAAAGCACCATAACATATCGATTTCTTCAAGTTATTCTAATCCACATCAAAACACCATAACATAACAATCCCATTTATTTTATTTCAGTCCACATCAAAACATCATAATGTATCAATTCCTACACTTATTCCCATCCACATCAAAATACCATAACATAACAATCCCTATATTTCATTCTAAACCACATTAAAACACCATAACATTGCAATCCCTATACTTTATTTTATTCCGAAATCAACGATATTCTTTTGTTCATTTATGTGCAATATGATGAAAAATAACAAAACATATTACCTATTTTAATTTTGGATTCACTTTAAAGATTTGAATTCGCAGGCCTTATGGAATTCGAAAGGTAATGAACCCGGAAAAAATTCAGGAACGTTCTTGATAAAAAAGGTAGCTAAATCAGTTACTTGGAGCAATGTTATGGAAGTGACAAATATGGATTAAATATGACCAATACACAGTACAAAATCTAGAATTCAGAAAATCATATACCGAAGGCATACAAAATCAGTATAAAACAAGAACCAAAGCAAACTAACAAAAAAAACCCACCACCTGAAAAGAAGCGAACTCCAAATATGTTAGTAGGCATTTTTCATCGTGACGAACTTTGCACTTCGAACTTCGTACTTCGAACATTGAAGAATAAGTGGCGTAGCTGCCGTTCGCGTATAAACTCATAAGCAGTATAACCTACATTTTGATAAGTAAACTCAATGGAATGGTATATTGGCATTCCTGTACAACTGGCGTGCTTTTTTAGGCAACCCACTTATGAAATTAAAGAGCGAAGTTCGAAGTGCGAAGTTCGTCACGGTGAAAAAAGTTTAGCGAGACTAGGTGCCCAGGAAAAGTCAGCATCTCCTGCTACTTTAATATTTTTAATGGTCCTTTGCAAAATGGACTTGGTGGAGTTTGTCAAATGTGGTTTCAAGATTTGAATTTTGTTTTGTGTTTGATTATCACTACAGTTCAGATATGTTTTGATGATATTCCAAAGAATAGAAAACACTCCCGAACTACAAACAAACAAAATGCTTTATTCTCATAAATGAGTTAAAGAAGATCCTGACGATCTCAATCTCAATAGCACTCACAATAGAGCACAAAACTGAGCATCGACGGGCCCCTGGTAAGCTTGAGGTGGCCAAACAGGGGATGCTTACTCCTTGGAGGGCACCTGGTCCCACCTCTAGCTTGCTAAGAGTCCATCGATGTTCAGTTTTGTGCTCTATTGTGAGTAATGTTGATATTATCGTCAGGATCTTCCTTAACTCATTTATGAGAATAAAACATTTTGTTTGTAGTTCGGGGGTGTTTGCGATTCTTTGGAATATCATCTAATCATATCTGTCAGCTATATTTTTATTTCTTTTATCTTTTATCTTATCCGAATGTATTGTTTCGTATGAAAAATTTTTTTCAATGAAAGGAAAGAAAAAAGACTGAATCTTCTTGAGAAATCAATGTTTCTTTTTCGATCCCACGCGCGGCTTAATGACAGAAATCTGTACATTTACATGCCATGGATTGGAGATTTTCTGCGCGAAACATTGTTTATATTGTATAAATATATCGATTGAATAACAAGGTTCTCAGATCATGCGAGAAACATACGAAAATGACAATATGTCAGGCAAACTTCCAATATATAGCACCTTCCCGGAGTATTTCTCATTAATTTTACCTTTAAATTACTTTATTCCAGGAACGTCAAATCCAGGGCTTTATTATGTTTAACGTCTTTATTATACTTGATTATCGAGGATTATTTATGTTAACTTCTTAAATAAATGCTGAAATGCCTCTTAAATCGACGCAAAAACTCGTGATTCATTTCTTAAGGGTTGGTATTCATATCAATTAAGATGGCTGAATTTTAAATTGTCTTGTTAAATTTACACCGTGAGGGATATGATATAATCCATTATGTCCCCCAGAAGAAACTATTGTGTAATAGAAAAACATGTCATTTGAACGGCTGAATGATAATAAATGTCATTTATGATGACAACTTCAATAATTCATCTGGTTGCAGATATATTATAACCCATGATATTTCATAAATTCAATTTTCCTCGGAAAAATGTTTTGTAATTTAATGTTAAAATGAAATCGAACCTTTTTAGGCTTTGAAATGTTGGTGTCCTTGATAAATAGTTGAAATGATCATTTAGATGAAAATGGACATTTAACCAAGTTTGTATGACGCTTACTGTCCGCGCGAATCACTTCGGAAACTGGATAAACGCAATTTTGATACCTTTGTCATGCAAAAATTAAAATCTATATCATTCAATAGATCTAGCTTACTCGTAAATTTGCTATATATGTTACAAGGTCGAGGGTTTATGGAATCTTTCATATAGGCAAAGTTTGATCAGTTTGTGTATCAAACACAAAACCCGAAATCAGAATTTCAAAGTACAATTAAAGGGATTACAAATTCTTGAAAAAAAAAAACCATAAAATACAATGTATGATATAGCATAATGTAGTATATCTTTTATTATGTCTGAAAATGAATCCTATCCTGAAGTGCTCTTGAAATGCATGTTTTACATTATACAAAGTCCTGTGCCGAGGTTACAACAGTGGAATATAAAAAACAAAGAGCAGCGCATCGGCCTCTGCAAGACCTCCTGGTGGTCATCATTTGAAATATTTGATGTATAAAAATTTTCCTCAATATTTCTTTCTTATACATAAAAAGACGATAACCGATAGAATAAGGTTTTCGAAAATCTGCACAGTTATATAAACAAGTATTGACGGTTTATTTTACTCTATTCCTCCATTAGTATTCTGTAGGGACATCTTAACTCTATTGTTTGCTTTAACGAAAGGTTAGTTCTTTAACGTAGAAAGAGCGTAACGGAATTCCAAAATTTGAGAGATTAATTTTAATGCAATCAGGAGACGCTGACTCTCTCCGGGCACCTTTTCTTTCTTCGGAATGTTATTCATCCCGAGGTTTGCAACCGTTCCAAAGGAAATTCTAATGATTTTGCCTTGCCTTCTCGACTTTGAGACTGAATAACTGATAGGGACTTCTTTGATGATGATTTTATTAAAATATCTCAAATTCCATTGGAAAATATCCAATGAGTATTTCTGATTGGTTCAAATGTTTTCCGTACCATATCTTGCTAGTCTTTAGTAAATACGAATGTTCATTATTATCAATGGAAATCATTAGTAGTTGAAGATAAGTTTTCAAGGGCGTTTTTGTGTGTGTTCATTTCAATTTAAAGTCATTCATCTTCAGGATTTTTTGTTATTCAATTTATACAAAGAACGAAAGGAATATTTTTATAGCAATTATTTTGCTTTTGTTTTCAAATGATGTATTTTCTTACATATATCTTAATGAAGGGTCACAGTCATCAAAAGAGTGTTTTAAAAAAGGAAATTGTACAGAATTTGTCTTGAAGGGAGTTATTTTTTGTGGTGATTTCAAAAGTCGTAAAATGTAGTGAATTATGAAAATTTATGCAATGCATAAAATAAGATTTACGCCTATTGATTTATATAAACAAACTGAGAAACAAAATCACTCATTATGGGAAACTTTTAATGTATTATATTTTTCAATAACCAAGATATATTTATAGACCTTTTCAACATTCCGTCATTAATTCCATGATAACACTCTATAAATTGTGACAATTCTCTATTTACTTGACAAGATTGCAAGTTCTTTGCATCAGATTTTCCGTTCTTATGAATGCCTCTCTCGAATAGGTCCTGGGTTAATGTACTGTAATATCCTTCTTGATTCCCTTGCGCCTTGCATGCGAGAAAATGGGCATTAGATGCAGTCTCATTAATGGGACAGACATTGAATTACCCTTTGTCTGACATTTATATATAGAGAGTGAAATATCAAAGATTGAAATTTTAACAATTGTAATTCCAAAATTTGAAGAAAAAAAAATTATAGAAAGACATCGAGATATTAAAAAAAATTTCTCCGGGGTTTTGTTTATTGTTTATTCATTGTACAAGAGTAGAATTTTAGTCAATCAATATTGTCAATACTGAAAATTTTATTCTATTATAAGAAGCTAATGCATATTCATTGTTTTGGCTTAAGGGTCACTGACGAGTGTTTTATGTCCGAAACGTGCATGTCTGGGTTTTGTTTTTAAATTGCCATCATTTTGACGACTCATTACATTCATACCTCTGGCCGTTATAAGATCTGTTGTAAAATATGACAGTTTCGTTAATTTTCGGACTATTCATCGACACAGTATGTATTCATAGACGTATATCATGTTTTATTTTGAGAAATCAAACTTGAGGGCACTACTTGGATATATTTGGCGTGCTTGGCGTGCGACTTGGGTCGAAGTACTTCCGATGACGATTTACTCTCCGAAACACATTGCTAATGCATTAAAATGATTTGAAACTATAAGGCTGTTCTCTAGCATTAAAGTTGAGAAACTTACTGTTTTTGAGACTGAAAAATTAATGGGTACTTCCTCGATGTTTGTATTAGGCAGAGGATGCTTACTCCTCCCGGGCACCTAGTTCTGCTTCCGTTCGGGGGTTTGCGATTAACTTGTAAAGGGAGACTTACACAGTTATATATATATGCAATGATCCCCTGGATCTCTGATTACTGTACTGCGATTAATACTTCTTCTCTGGTATACTTTAAGCTGATTTCTTTGTCTTCTAGTTACAATGTGTTTATCTTTATGTGCTTGTCAACTTTGTGTTTATCGACGGCGGTTGCGGCTAGCCAACAGGGGATGCTTACTCCTCCCGGGCACCTAATCCCACCACTAGCTTGCTAGAGTCCGTCGATGGTCAATTCTGTGCTCTGTTGTGAGTGCTGTTGAGATTGCTGTCAGGATCTTCTTTAACTCATTTGCATTTGGATAATTTCATTTTCTTTTTTTTTTTGTCGTGGGAATGCGAGTCACGTTGAAGATCCCCTCTTTGCTATTAAATCCATTGGTACTCTACTGCCGCAAGTTTTTGCACCTATTAACCGTTAACTAGATACCAAACTTAGACTGCATTTCCCTTGATTAATCTGTCGTGTCTAATATACAAGTTTCCTTATTGCGTCCCTAGTTGACAGCCTTTATGATTTGTACTGAGTTTGATAAATTTATATCGCTAATTGGGCAGCTCTGTCGATATTTGTAGATATTTATTTGTTATTATATTTTTTCATAACTTGGAAAAACGACTTGTTGCTTGTAATTAGATTTTATGAGACAACTTGATGACGGTCTTATTGAAGGGGTCAAGGACAATGTATTTGTTCGAAAACTTTGGTCCCTTTGTAAATTCATATTTTTTTAGAATGCTCAGTATAAAAAAGTTACAAGGGAAGTTTCATACCTTGCACTTTGAGTCTAAAATTGTCTCAAGTGATTGTTTATTACAAAGATCTACATATACAGAATGTAAACGATTTTCAAGAGGACTTGGCTGAAACAACAAGAACAACAACACTTCAAAATACTTGCACAAAAAGATAAAAAGCATATTTCTTTAGATAAACGGAGAAATATCACCGGCATGGCTACTTTGCGCTGACAACAGCAGAACGCTTACTTGTATGATAGTGACAATGTACCTCAGACTAAACAACATAAACAAAAAAAATGGCTAAAAGATAAGCACAACACTCATAGTAAATAAAAGCAACAAACAACAAAGAAGCCATAACCGCAGATGAAATAAACGAGACCAATGTACAAGCGATGCTGATTTTGAACGGCCATCCGCTATATCAAAAAGAATTGTGTAGTTATCCCGATTACGTGCACACAGCTCTACCAATATACAACTGTCTAAGATATCAGACAAGACAACGCTTTTATTACTACAGCTAAAAACAAAAACGCCCGCACAAAATCATGATGGTTTTTTTAATGAGTTACTAGCACCGTGATTTGTGTATTTTGAAAATAACTTACTAAATAACTGATGTGATTTGATACTTTTCTGAATGAGGAATAATAAAGCTTAAGGCAACCTCGGTGTTTTTGGTACATTTCTGATGACCTTCTGAATTAGAAACACGGAAGCTGCAGGAGGAGAGCTTTTTATAAGACCAGTGTGAACTAAAGTGCTTCCTTTTCGTGATTATTTTTTTCTCCATGATCGCTCTCAGCCAAAATACATACTCAGTTAGGGAAATGTTCAGATGTGAAGTACGGGAAACCTTATACAGTATCAAAGCTAGGGGAAAGTGGCGGATATTTATTGGAGCAAACATAATAGAAACATACGTTGCAATGCACTGTATGCTTAATTAAGATAATTGCCATAAAGAAAACTATGTTGAGCTAGATACTGTCCTCCAGATATTGTCTCAGACTAAGATAATTAAAATCCTTTAATTAAAAAAATTGATATTCAAGGGAATTAAACATTGAGGCATATTTTCATTTCGAATCGGTGGTACAAACTCCAAGCTTTACGTAGAAGTTTTAACTATGTAACTGTTTTAACCTGTCGTATCGAAGACGAAAGGGCTAATTATTCTCCGTTCCTTCTCCTCTTCTTTTTTTTTTTTTGGTCTGAAATATTCACTTACCTATAACTATTGTACAGAAAGTGACAAGGATTTTAAATTTCACATTCTAAGTACTTAGATATGACCTTCCGATTTTGACTTTTACTTTAGTTGCAATTTGAGTTTGTGTTAATATTTAAAAGGTATTAAGGGTATGATAATATCGTTGAAAAGCTGGAAATTATGTGTTCCATATCTTACATATTTTAGGTATTTGATAATTTTTAGCTCGACTGCACTTTAGTGCAAAAGAGCTATTGCAATACCCCCGGCGTCGGCGTCGGCGTCGGCGTCGGCGTCGTCCGAACTAGATGATAAGGTAAATGTTAAGATTACACATTTACCTTTCCTATATTCATATTCTGTTGGTTTTTTTTGTTGCAAATGTTTAATTATACATCATTTAATATATACAGATGAGGATATAGCCCCTGGGGTTGGGATTTTTGAAATTATTTCAAATGATAAGGCAAATGTTGAGATGATAAGGTAAATGTTAAGATAGCAATAAAGTCTTTAAAAGCCAATATTGAGCAAAGTATAAGTGCTACATGTACCAAACTTACATGTTTGATGTTCTTTGATCAAACTTTCAAAAAATGACCTTGACCTACTTTTTTCCGCTTGAATGATTTTGCTTTTAAAAGCCAATATTGAGCAAAGTATAAGTGCTACATGTACCAAACTTACATATTTGATGTATCTTTGATCAAACTTTCAAAAAATGACCTTGACCTACTTTTTTCCGCTTGAATGATTTTGCCTTTAAAAGCCAATATTGAGCAAAGTATAAGTGCTACATGTACCAAACTTGCATATTGGATGTATCTTTGATCAAACTTTCATAAAATGACCTTGACCTACTTTTTTCCGCTTGAATGATTTTGCCTTTAAAAACCAGTATTGAGCAAAGTATAAGTGCTACATGAACCAAACTTACATATTTGATGTATCTTTGATCAAACTTTCAAAAAATGACCTTGACCTACTTTTTTCCGCTTGAATTATTTTGCCTTTAAAAGCCAATATTGAGCAAAGTATAAGTGCTACATGTACCAAACTTGCATATTGGATGTATCTTTGATCAAACTTTCATAAAATGACCTTGACCTACGTTTTCCGCTTGAATTATTTTACCTTTAAAAGCCAATATTGAGAAAAGTATAAGTGCTACATGCACCAGACTTGCATATTGGATGCATCTTGGGTTAGACTATTGAAATATGACCTTGACCTACTTTTTCCGCTTCAGTGATCTTGCTTTAAATTGGCAATATTGAGCTAACTATAAGTGCTACATGCACCAGACTTGCATATTGGATGCATCTTGGGTTTGACTATTGAAATCTGACCTTGACCTACTTTTTCTGCTGCAGTGATTTATGATGAGATATATGTTGTTGCCTGAGAAAGGGAGTTTAAATAAATTGGCTGTCATGAGAGATATTATGCTATGCAGTCGAGCATTAGGTGACTCTGGCAACTATTTTTCAATGTTTTATTCAACTCACTATTGTTAAGATTCAGGATCGTTGACAAGGGTTAAGTCTCCGAAACGTGCATGTCTGGTCCATGCTGAATTTGAAGACGTTTAACATTTGTACCACTTGGTGAGGGTCACTGCTGTTGGACCAGGAGTCCCCGAGGGCACATGTAGCCAAGTTTGATCAATTTCGGTTGGTCTTTTCTTCAACGTATTAGAAAATTTCTGTTATTAGAATTAAAGAAATTTATAGAGGGTTAAGTACCAGAAACTTGCATGTCTGGTCCATGCTGCAAAGTAATCTGTTCTTAAATGATTCTATTGAATTTGAAGACGTTTAACATGTATGGTCCCGAAATTTGCCGAAAAAGCCAACTAAATTGGTATCACTTCTGTCGTAGGAGCCAAACAACGCAGAATATTTTTTATAATTTCAGTATTTATTTTTTCATTCGTTGAAGCCATATATAATGAGTTAAATTTATAGTTCGAACAATGACGTCATTGTCCCCTCCCTTTCCATGTTTTGTCCCTCATGTTTCTATAGATTTTTGTCTTGTACGTTGGTCGTTTACTTGCGTCGTCAGTCTGTTGACGAAGCTGATGGGCTTCTGTGCTTCTATCATACAAGTGTGTTCCGCTGTGATCACTACAGTGCCGTCTTATTCGGGATCTGATTTCGGGTTTTGTATTTGACTGATTCTTATTTTTCAGCTTTTATAGTGCTGATAGTAAAGGCGTCGTTCGTAAATAGTTATTTATCAGTTCTTTAATGATGCTGTTGAATTTGAAGACGTTTACCATTTGTACCACTTAGTGTCACTGCTGGTGGACCAGGAGTCCCCGAGGGCATATGTAGCCAAGTTCAGTCATCGTTGGTTGATCGTTTCTTCAACGCATTCTAAAATTTCTGTTATCAAAATTTTCTTAAATTTCTAAAACGTGGGTCCTGTAGCATCATATCCCACCCATCCTGCTACATATTTTAGGACAATAACTTTCACATTTGGTCATATTTCATTGATTAGAGCGAGGATCACTGACGCATGTCTGGTCCATGCTGCAAATTCATCTGTTCTTGAATAATGCTATTGAATTTGAAGACATCTAACATGATTTAATATTTTTCCTTGTTACAAACGAAATGTAACAATATAAATGAAAAAGTAACTGATTATGACCGATTTTATTTCTTAAACATTCAACAAATGAATTGGATCCACAAATTAATGTAAAACATGTTGTCTGCATCAAAATTTGTTGAAAATTCAACATATAGATAGAGCTCATAATTAACAAACTTTGAATATTTGTCAACCAAAATAAATCTCTTGATTGCTGTTTTAATGCGTCAGTAGATTATAACTAACAATCTTATAGCCTTTTATTATTTTCATAAATTATCTTATTTTTTGCTAATATTTTAAAGTTTAATTGAACAAAAATCGATAATTATCAATGGGGAAAGCTACTTTGTAAAATCATGTATTTATAGTTTCAAAACTGCTTGACCTTGACCTTTGTTGTTTAATTCCGGTCAGAATCGTTAAACCTTTCTTCTCAGTGATATGTACTTACAGGTTTCAAATCTGTGGTGTGTTTTGAAAATGTCCAATAATAACGAGTGTTTGACCTTGAACATTTGACTATTGAATGCTTCTTACTTTACGTATGTATTAGGAGTTATAATGATAGCTGCAAATGGCTGAGGGATGAGATATCTGTGTTTCACAAATGCGCATGTTTGTGATACAATATACATTTTCGGTATTTCTATAACCTTAGAAATTGAAATAAATACAAGGTCGGGTTGAAAACACATAAAATCAAAAGAATTTTACTTATAATGTTGACGTATTACCTCCTTATTCGAAAAGACATTAAAACTGTTTTTCCACCATACATTTCTCATCAGCAATTTTATTGTATTGAGCTTTGTTTGGTTTTCTCACCGATAAATTAAGGCTATAAAGGCGTGGATTCAGCACAGGTTTCCTCGAGCTGTGCCCCGCTACTACATGATGCTGTCTGTAATTCATAGATACGGCTACGATGCCTCAGACACAAAGAGGAAGTCAACATTTCCCAGAATTCCTTTCGAAAAGTGCGGGAAAATACAATACACACGTGAAACAAAATGGTGGTATTCAGCCATGCCATATAGTGTGTAGCATACATTGCTTTGTGTATTTGGACCATGAGTTCCTGATTTTGAAGCCAGCTCGGTGGGTACGTGATATTCACAATGTTCATTACGGTAGCTGGTAGAACCAGGATGAAATAGAGCATCGAAAGGCCAATGGTGGTGTAACTCAGTAGAAGTGAAGTATTCTCCTGGGACTGATGCATTTTCCACGGTCTTTTAAGGCATAGGCCGGTTAGAATAAGAACGTTAAATACAAAAACAAGCATGAGGGGTATATAGGAATAGAATCCGGCGGATACCCAAGGCCAAATCATTGCATGGATGTCGTCCTCCCTATGAAACATGTAACATCCTGAGTTAGGCATCAGTTCGTATGTCCACATGGCGTGAATACTGATGACCACTAAACCTACAAAAATGATGACCACTACAAATTTGGCCATGAATTTGGAGCTCAAGGCATTGGCCCTTTTTGGATGCCAGATGACAATGTAACGATCTATGAGCATGGCCACTACAAACCATATACCAGAATAGGAGAAAACTCTGACAATGAATTGCCATAATCGGCACATCCAATCTGCTCTCTCGTCAATTCCTTTTACTTTCAGAATCTTTGTTAACCACTCAGATCCCAATAGTAGATAGAGGGTCAGTAAGCACGATATGGCGTACGCTATCAAGTAGAATCCAATTGACGCGTTTTGGAAACTCTTTCGTTTCATCACTGCCAGCGTCAGAAGGTTCCCTATGGAACCAAGCACGATCATGACAGGGGGGATGTAAATCTGAAATATATTATCCAAATTCTGTAACTCTTGGCTGGGTTGGTAGGGAAAGTTTGGTTTTGGTCTGTCATAAATTACTCCGGTCCCGTTCTCTCCTGTCATCGTTGTCAAGTTCGCAGATTCATTAAGGTTCTGATGTTGATATGTATCAATGACGCTTGTTAGATTCTCTACTCTCATAGTGCTTGGTTGGCAACTCTATCACGTCTTATTAAGGATATGAGAGAGATCTACAGTCATAAATAAGGGTATATTTCTCATCATATTATGTTTATTATCCTCTCCTCTGATTTCATTTTCTCATAGAAATAAGTTTCAGATACGACGATGTAATACTTCTCTTGTATCACATTGTCTCCTTTGAATATATACGTTGATTAGTGTCTTCTACGGGTCTCAGTAAAACGGTGTGGATGTTCAAACTGTTTTCATGTGAAATGCAGAAAGAAATCTATTTCAGTCCTTTGCAGTCCTTTTCCTTGTTACTTACATCCGATGATCCGCTATGTGCTCATTTTTCATGTTTTATATGCAAATTCTAACCATCGAATTCCTCATTTATTTTGCAGCATACCGTCCGAATGTCCGCGACAGCAAAATTGTTCAGGAGTTCTTGTTTGAACAACAAAGTTTTGCTTCAATAACTAAAATCCAAGCTTTCACATCCAATTGCTAACGATTTTTCCCATTAAAGCTCGCCACTTTTTTCTTATTTTCCAATAATTATTGTCAGATTTATCTTGTTCTTAGATGACGTTCATTTCCATCATTGATACCTGAAAATAAAATCAATTGAAATGATAGGGTTTTTTTTACCTGAAAAATAAAATCAATTGAAATGATAGTTTTTTTCCCCTGAAAAATAGAAATTTTTCTACATTTTTTCGATCCCCTTAAAAAGTTTTCATTTGGGTTTTTCCCTCACGGTATAAGCCATATAAAGTAAATTTTGATTATAGACAAAAAAGAGTAAAAAATTTAAGCATATGAAAACGAAAAAAAAAAAAAAAAAAAAATAAATAAAATAAAAATAGATAAATAAATAAATGGATAGATAACTTAAGTATATTCTAATAAAAACTAGTAAATTAAAACAAAACAAAACAAAAAATCATGAATTACTTCTTACTACTTACAATTCATCAGCTTTGAGACGAGCTATGGAGCTATAATATTCTCGGTTGATGAAGTGTTTGATTGCGCGTGGCTAAGACGCCGTATGTGAGACGATCACTCTGCGGAGCTATATACACCCCGTCAATCCCCCTTACCGATGTCACGGCTGGTAAAGTATTGATCACAGCGCCGTAACTATTGTTAAAGATGAAGTGCTCTAATGCTGTAATCCCAGCTCACTTGACCTGTGACAACTTTTCTTGGTTTTTCCTTTCTATTTATGCCTTTTTCTATTGATTGGATGGATAAAGAAATTGTTTAGATTTAGGATCACTGAAGAGGGTACCCGAAACGTACATGTCTGGTCCATGCTGTAAATTTTTGTTCTTTTAAATGATGCTGATGAATTGGAAGACGTTTAACATACATACATTAAGAGTGCGCATTTTATTTTAGTTTTTTGTTTTAAATAAAGCTACTGCGGGTTTTTTTTTGCAGGCTACACAAGGTAAACAAAAAGATTGCAACAAGTTCAGATGAAATTGAGATGTTATGAAATCAGTAAAGAGTTCCATTTTTGTCTCCTTTCCAAAAATTTGTATAAAAAATATTAAAAAATCTACAAATCAAATGAAGAATGGGTAGAATAAAAGTAAAATAAACCCACCCGAAAATGTGAATTCATGAAAAAGAAATTATTTACGAAATGAATGAATGCTTAAAATTCTCAAAGAAAAAATTAGTAGACGAACTGGCTGGAGAGACTAATTATTTCCTGCTTGCATGCCACTTCCTGGTTTCAGGCTAATATTCAGTGAGAGTTCTAGCCGGTTTTAATATTTATTGGTATTGTCATTCTCTATATTCATTGGTCAAAACGCAAGTTTTTCTGTGGGGGAAATATGACATTTTCAATGGTTGTCGAATATTCTCTACAGAATGACAGCTGATTATATTCTTTTGTTTTGGATCAACGTTCAAGGTCTTAATTCAGTTGGAAACATCGTTAAATATTTCAAAGATTTGGCGTGCCTATAAAATGTACGCTTTGAATTATTATAAATCTTATTTGCAAATGAGTTAAAGAAGATCCTGACGATAATATCAACAGCACTCACAATAGAGCACCTAATTGAGCATCGATGGACCCCTAGCAAGCTAGAGGTGGGACCAGGTGCCCGGGAGGAGTAAGCATCCCCTGTTGGCTAGCCGCACCCGCCGTTTGGCTAGCCGCACCCGCCGTTTGGCAAGTTTTTCTAATTGTTTCAGATATCACACTGTTAATGACCTATATCATATTTTTTAATTGTTGATATAGATTATTGATGAATTAGAAAGAAGAATACGAGAGAGTACGATACTCAAAAACAAAAGATCGGAAAATATTCATTAAAGTTTCCACTTGAATTTCTGTTTAATTTAACAGGGTAATGGAAATAACATTAAATCTCCATTACAACCTTAATGTTGAAAAGCTTTGGGATTTGGGTTCTTTAAGAGAAGCAATTTGATATTGATCATTATCAGTGTGCTACCAGTATGAGTTATGATATTTGTCTCGATATAGTCCATTTTCAGTGATGAATGCCTTATTAATTGGAAAGAACGACGTGTTTGTGATTAAAAGAAACCATTAATAGTAAAACAGTTTGCTTACGGGAACAATTCAAGAATTTTGTGCCTTGATGCCAGAATTTATGTTTGAACGAAATGTTCTGGAATGGCCCTTGGAAATCTTGATGGTTACGTAACATAATATCCTCAAATTTGGAAATTTTGGTGTCGTACCTCATTGCAGTCCATTTTATGAATAAAATTTTGCTATCATTTCATATATATTTTGAGAAAACGTTAGACTATGGAGTCTTTGCAATAGATTTATGTATATAAACATTTTTGAGAACGAAATTGCATCTCTATGTATTTCAAAAATTGTCTTATTTTGCATTCTTGGCGTGAATACATGATTAAAGAGGGCTGAATTTATTTTTTTTGGATCACAAAAATGAACTTAATTCATAAGAGAAAGGAGGGGATCTCCAACAACACTAGGTTGCAGCACCCACAGCAAAATCCCATAGTTACATTTTTTATTTCAAAGTTTTACTAATGATTTTATACTAAAAAGGGCAAAATGAGAAATAAGTGTAACTTGTGAGATACGGGTGCCGGTGATGATTTTAAAAGGTTCAGTTTCAGAATCATAAAATAAATGTATTTGATACTAATGAATTTCAAAAAGCAACAAAAACCAATGTGTATGTATTGCAATTGAAGTATACACCAAATTAAACTAAAAGCATCACTGGAGATATGTTAAAACTTGTCCAACCAGTAAATATTGTACCAAAATTGAGTGGTATAAATGTTCCTCTATTAGGGAAGGCAACAAGGTCTTGTGGGAGGTGTTTGCTTTATTAAGCTCATTGGAAAATAATATACCTTTCAGCAGTTTTA
Source organism: Pinctada imbricata (assembly GCA_033119305.1). Taxonomy (NCBI): domain Eukaryota; kingdom Metazoa; phylum Mollusca; class Bivalvia; order Pterioida; family Pteriidae; genus Pinctada; species Pinctada imbricata. The sequence goes on along the minus strand of VSWD01000012.1, from coordinate 57,748,748 downwards.
ACACTTAGATTGACAGACTTTGATTTCAATGTTGACTTTATGCTTTTTTGGTATGCCGCTGATGTCATCAATTAATTGTCAAGTTGACAAGGATGTTTGGATTTAATTGAAAAGGATTCCCGTTATGGATGCCAATTTCCTGTTGAAGAGAACAGTTCAAAGAAAAGTGTTCGAATTTCATAGCCGAAATGACATTGTTATTTCTAGAAATAAGATTTCAAAGTGTTCGGTTATCATTAGCGTGTTCTTATTTCATACTTTATTATACCCTCCAGGCAAAAATCGAATTCAGTTTCTTTAATTTTTCTCTAAATGGAATATTTAAACATCCGTTTGATATTTTGATAGTCACTCATTTCGATTTTATTTCCATCAAGATCATTACAGGTATAGTAGCAGGTTTCCTTTGAAAATGAAACGAACAAAAACATTTTTCTGCGTTTACAATGCTTTACATTTCGCTCTTCTGAGGAGTTAAAATTAAAAAAAAAATGTTGTGTCGATCTGTCTGTCGCCTTCAGATATGTTGTTTGAATAGAGAGTTTTAATCGAATACTATAGCCCACATAGTAGGTAATTTCTGACTTTTTGAAGTACGGTCTTTGTCTGTAAGGGCATTTTTGAAGTACGATCTTTGTCTGTTAGGGCATTGTCTGTCCGTCCTTTCTTCATTCCGTCTTTTCGTTTCTCAATAATTCATTTATTGGAAAAAATGAGAAATTTGATCAAAAGTTTCTGAATACCATATCATGATAATTTGTGTCATCAGACCGTGTTAGATCTTGCAGTTTGACCAATATGGTGTATAGTGTTATTTAACCCTGATATAGACGTTAAATTACTGCCTTCCTAAATTTCATCAGAGTAGAATCACGATTTCCATTGCTAATATACTAACAGATTTTTTTTATAAGACTGAAGAAAAGGCAATAAAGTACATTTGTATGTACTTTACTTTTGCTGCTTTTGTGTCTTTTCAAACGTCGGTCGATATCATTCGAAAGGGTTTCATTTGTAAAATCATCTGCAACGCAAAATGAATTTAAACCTCGAATTTGGACGCTTTTGTATCTGTAGATTTTTATAAGGCGAGTTTCGCGAAGCAATCACAGTCATCACGTGACCTGAGATATGTGACATGCTTACGCCCGAAAAATGTATAAATCGAATGAATAAGATTAAAACATTCAACATATCCACACAAATTTCAACAATTACAATTCTAAGACTCTTGGAACCTTTATGCTATGTATTGAACCTGTTCTTGGGTTGAATTATTTCCTATTTACAAAGTTTTACTTACTCGGTCATGTTAACTTGGATCATGTGGCCTTGTGATCCTTGACCTCATTATTTACCTTTACGACAAAGGCAGCGTATATTTCACATTATTATCGAATTCCGTGTTAAACACTTGTTTCATAATGAATTCAAATTTTAAAAATTGTTAAGAGAATCGAAAATGATACTTTAGGGTCTTCATGTGGACGTGTGAAGCGACAATTCCACATGACATGATCCAGTAGGGGGGGGGGGGGGGGTTACCAAGACGTCCTCAGGCAAAGCAAAATCTCTAGTAGTCAGTTTTGAAAGGACTTTGTATGTATGGAACGTTGAAATCGGGTCTGATTAAAAAAAAATTAAGATACAACAAGACAGAAGCTTTTAGAATGATTTCGACCGGAACAAAAAAAAAAATGAAGAAGAAAAATTAAACGTCGTTAATATTCAATAATAGTCAAATATGACGTACGTAGGTTCATGTTGCATAATATCTAATGGCCATGATTCCAATATCCAAAATGTTACGAAAATCCCAATTTTCCGATCAACTTAAAATGTGTTCTATACAAGATGATGAAAATGAAAAAATCGCTTATCTAAATATAGAAACGTAGGTTCTGATACCCGTATCGTAATTAGGTTGTTTGACATGTTTTGCAATGTATAATTATGAATTTCTAGTGAAATTCTAAAAAAAATTAACGTTATTTGAATGGCGACAGATTTTAAAATGAGCAAAATGACCCCACTACGATAACACTATGTTCCCGGTTGTCACGGAGGCCAAGTTTCAAGCCACCTTGGACGAAACGTGGCGACCGAGAGACAACGTAGGGGAAGGGGAACGACAACCATAACTATCCGTTATTGCCGGGGCTGACGGGGCAAATGTTTAAACTTTCAAAACATTTGTCACGGCAGCAATCTGTGCAAATGGCTTACTTTAAAAACCGTAGCAAAATGGGTCTATCGCAACGAAACGTGACAGAACGTAACAGACCGTACCAAAACTTGTGACAATGTCCGCAGCGGAACCACAGCGAAAACGTAAGGAGACCTAACAGAGCTTGAATACCGAGATAAAAACTGACAAAAATCCTACGGTGAGCTACGTTTTGGTCCGCCTTGACTGCCGTGTTCGCCAGGAACACAGTGTAAACCTAGGATTACAAAGTTTATACGAACAATTGGATTGGATAGAAGATCACACTTTATCGTATCGACTCGATTTACGAAAGTATATCGTAAATGAAGATGGTGGTAGAATGTATCAGTTATTTTGTGAATATTTTTTTCAAAATGGTAAAATTCTTGGACACATTTGGCAATTTCTATTACGGCGTCTTTTATTTTTTCCGAGTCCTTATCTATCACTGACAACAAATAGGGAAACCGGGGTTGTTTTCCCGAACCCCCGCCTAAATCTGCCCTTGATCTGGAATATTGGAAAATAGATACTTTACTAATAATTCAGTATTTAGATCCCATAAAATAGATTGATATTATTCATAATTAAGAAACGAAACTCTTTATCAGTACCGTCAGAGCTTTGATTTTGAAACATAGCGCAGCGCATATAAAAATTTGCATTACTTGGTGTAATGGATACCTCATACCAAAAGCGATAACTTATCTCTTTAGCTTTAATATTTTGTATGTGTGCTGTTGTTTTCCCTAACTATTGTTTTTCGTGCTTTACATACTCACCAAATGTCCATTTCCATTTTAGAAACCATGTCCGAGGCGGTCAAGTTACTCAAAGGGGAGTATGTGATTCAGGCCCTAGATGAACACAAGATGGACAAAGCCCTCATCTTCTGTAGAACGAAACTTGACTGTGATAGCCTTGAGAATTACCTACAGCAAAGAGGACAAGGTGAGAAATGGATTTGAAGGCTTTACTTTGAAATACTTAGCCTTAATCGGCAATTATCTTTTGTCTGTATGGCAAGGTCAAAAATGGTATTATCAAACGTTTTACTGATTGATCTAAAAGCAAAGGGAAGGATCTCCCGTATGACCACCCTGCACTCACCCAGCGAAACAAACAAAAGTACGTGTACGGAAAACCCGATCTTTCACGGGAATATGGTGATTTGATTTCAACGAGAATATATACATGCCCACCCTACTCCATTTTGATCAAAGTATGACAATTATGGATAATGACCATATCCCAATACACAGTACAAAATCGATAATTCAGAAAATCATAAACCGAAGGCATACAAAATCAGTATAAAACAAGAACCAAAGCAAACAAAGAAAAACCTCCACCATATGAAAAGAAGCGAACTCCCAAAATGGGAGTGAGACCAGGTGCCCAGGAAGATTAAGCATCTTCCTCGTTCTTGTGCTTTCACAAATGCAAGGGGTACATTTTTTAATAGAATTTAACAAGTGACTCAAGCAAGAAGAACAGAGAAGATAGGAAATTCTGATATCCATATACTATCTTTAGAGGTTTGTATTTCTTCAACAATATTATATATATAAAAAAGCTAACGATAGATCGACTCAAAACGATTTAGTGGCAGCTTATGCTAAACATAGAGTCTAAAGAAGCCAAGTGATTACAACCGGAAGGTTAAACAAGTTGAGCTACTCTCAACGCCTTTGTATAAATGAATATGAATGGCAAAACTTTCTTGGAAAAATCATCTCTCAGAGGAGTAAAATGAATACCATAACAGAAAGCAATTATTCCACGAGTGATAACGGTGGTGATTAATAAATATTTGAGATAATATCCGTTGGGCTTTCATCGTCATGTATTTATAACCAAAGGGCCAACTTTGAATCCAGTTATAGCAATTTATAGATGGACTGAAGCTGACAATTTGTCAAGTAACAACAGGAGGGTCTGTACAAGAAGTGCACACGCAGATCTAGGCTTAATTTTCTAGAAAAAAAGAGGCGTTCCAATAAGACCAAGGATTGGTCATCCCAGTTGATTTTTAAGATACTTCCTGTCAGGAAGTATCTTAATGTTATCTCAACAGCTGAGATATGCATTCAGGAGACGCTGACTCTTCCCGTGCACCTGGTCTCACTTCTGAATGTTATTCATTCCAAGGTTCACAGCCGTTCCTATGGAAACTCTAATGGTTTTGCCTTGCCTTCTCGACTTTGAATAACTGGTACTTTTTTAGCTCGCCGGGACGAATGTCCGGAGAGCTATTGTCATACCCCCGGTGTCGGCGTCTGCGTTGGCGTTGGCGTTGGCGTCGGCGTGCGCGTGCACAAAAACTTAAACCTTGCTTATAACTTTTAAACCAATACAGATTGGGCTTTCATATTTCACATGTGCATTCCTTGTGACAAGACCTTTCCATGGATACCAAAATTTTTGACCTTGTGACCTTGACCTTGGAGATTGACCTACTTTTGAAAAACTTTAACCTTGGCCATATTTTTTGAATGGTAAGTGATAGGGCTTTGATATTTCACACGTGTATTCCTTGTGACAAGACGTTTCCATTGATACCAAAATTTTTGACCTTGTGACCTTGACCTTGGAGATTGACCTACTTTTGAAAAACTTTAACCTTGGCCATATTTTTTGAATGGTAAGTGATAGGGCTTTGATATTTCACATGTGTATTCCTTGTGACAAGACGTTTCCATGGATACCAAAATTTTTGACCTTGTGACCTTGACCTTGGAGATGATTGACCTACTTTTGAAAAACTTTAACCTTGGCCATATTTTTTTAATGGTAAGTGATAGGGCTTTGATATTTCACATGTGCATTCCTTGTGATAAGACCTTTTTTATTGTTGTTGTTGCAATTTACATATGGTTGCCACCGGCGAGCTATGTTGTCATTCTGACAAGTCTGGTTGTTGTTGTTGCAATTTCCATATGGTTGCCACCGGCGAGCTATGTTTCATTCTGACAAGTCTGGTTAATGTTTATATCGACGCATTGTAACGTATCAATACACCTCAAAATATGGTGCTTTTTAGCTCGCCGGGACGAATGTCCGGAGAGCTATTGTCATACCCCCGTGTCGGCGTTGGCGTTGGCGTTGGTGTTGGCGTTGGTGTTGGCGTTGGTGTTGGCGTTGGCGTTGGCGTGCGCGTGCACAAAAACTTTAACCTTGCTTATAACTTTAAAACCAATACAGATTGGGCTTTCATATTTCACATGTGCATTCCTTGTGACAAGACCTTTCCATGGATACCAAAATTGTTGACCTTGTGACCTTGACCTTGGAGATTGACCTACTATTGAAAAACTTTAACCTTGGCCATATTTTTGGAATGGTAAGTGATAGGGCTTTGATATTTCACATGTGTATTCCTTGTGACAAGACCTTTCCATGGATACCAAAATTTTTGACCTTGTGACCTTGACCTTGGAGATTGACCTACTATTGAAAAACTTTAACCTTGGCCATACTTTTGGAATGGTAAGTGATAGGGCTTTGATATTTCACATGTGTATTCCTTGTGACAAGACCTTTCCATGGATACCAAAATTTTTGACCTTGTGACCTTGACCTTGGAGATTGACCTACTTTTGAAAAACTTTAACCTTGGCCATATTTTTGGAATGGTAAGTGATAGGGCTTTGATATTTCACATGTGTATTCCTTGTGACAAGACCTTTCCATGGATACCAAAATTTTTGACCTTGTGACCTTGACCTTGGAGATTGACCTACTTTTGAAAAACTTTAACCTTGGCCATATTTTTTGAATGGTAAGTGATAGGGCTTTGATATTTCACATGTTCATTCCTTGTGATAAGACCTTTTTTATTGTTGTTGTTGCAATTTACATATGGTTGCCACCGGCGAGCTATGTTGTCATTTTGACAAGTCTGGTTATAATTTAGGAATTTTCAGTCTCACACATGCAAAATTCAAGAGCAAGAATATTCTCCTTCTTGAAAAATAGTTTCAGTTCCATATGAATTAAATGCATCACAAAAAATCAGCGATAGATTTCTTTGCTTTCACTGCACGTTGGTGGCGTAGTAATATATTACTTCTGATAAGAGGTGCATAAAACTTTAAAGAGTTGTCTTCCTTATATATAAGACGAAACGATAAGAAACGAAATAAAAACGAAGCACGATCTTGTTGAAAGAAATAGGAAATTCTGGTAATTAAAATGAGAATTTATGGAAATTACTAGCGATAATAGACTTAAAGTTACGCTGGAACTATAGCTATTCGCCCTTTTAACAAATATATTGTTGTAGATTGTAATAATTTTAAATAAGCATGCATGGTCTTCCTAGTTTCTATGAAACCAAATGGTTTAATTAAATTAAAACACTGCTCCGGGTTTAAGTCGTAAGAAAAACATGTAATTTAAAGTATACCTTTTTTAGTCAATATAAATAGTTTGTGCTGTTTATAGAATACATTAAGCACATAGATATGAATATTATAAGCTTCATGTGCATATGCATCCTATGTATAACAATAAAAAAATCATCATTGATTCATCAATACATAAACAATAAAAGTATTCAACATTCATCTGCTGACTATAAAATTTTGAATAGAAGTATCGCTCAGGACCTCCAGTCCTTTGATTAGAAATTGTATGCAAAAATCTTACAAAAAGAGCAATATGACATATGATTAGAGCCTAGTGTGACCCCTAAATCACATATAAGTCCGATTTCGATTTACCTGGAGGGGACTATTGGCTTACCTATTGTCTGCTTGTTATCTGTCCCAGTAAACTTGCTCATCAATGATATATTGCATAGAGGATATGAATATAGAGCCACACAACAAAAGAAATTACTATAACCTAACAAGGACTGAAACACCAAATGGCCAAAAAAAGGCTTTATTATAAAGTACTTTAAGAAGAGTCCTTAACCCCCTCGACCGTCACAAAATCCGCGTCTGAAGTAGAATGTTTCCTACTCTAAGGATATCGGAGAAGTCCTCAAGTCTTTGTCAGGAAAGAAAAATAGTTATCAGCTGCTGAGTGAATCTGTCATCTTCTCACATTGATCCTGTAGAATGATTGGCACTATCCCAGTGTATCATGTCATGGGTGATTTATTAACAAACACTAACACTTTTATCGGTCTCTCTTTCTATCTCTCCTTTCTGTTACAGGAAAGTACTCCTGTGTATGTCTACATGGCGACAGAAAACCACAGGAACGGAAAGGCAATTTACAGAAATTTAAGGTAATCAATCAATCAGATTCAAGAAGGTGACCAATTAAGCAAGGCTTGTCTTCCACTAGGCCTTTTTATTTGTAATAATTCATATGCAGCAATGAGAAGGAAAACAATTGAACTATAAAGTATGAACATAGTGTCTTTGAAGAAACATTTTGCTTAGAGATGATGATATGTTCATTCAAAAGAGACTTAAAGTTGAACACAGAGGGGTACATTTTGAATGTTTTACACCATCTGCCGTTAGGGAAGTACTCATATATACTTGATTGATATGTGATTCATTTGTTAATCTTTGATTTCATATGTCCGAAACAAAAGTTTTGTCCTATTGACCAGAATGCTATTATCATATTGGATTTAGTGTTATCTTTTTCTTTGATTTTGAAACGTTCAAGGTTTCTGGTTATTACCAAGGCTTACCTGTTCAAAAACAGCACTCTTCATTCTCTTAACAATGAATGAATCTAACCATTAACAAAGCCAAAGCCTATCCATTTGGTTTTTTGGAATCTGGTTTCGACTTTAGTGCTTGACTTTGAAGAAGGAACCAGCAGATTTTAATTAAGATCTAACATTAAAGCCAAGCTGTTACACAACTTTTACAGCCACTATCCTACATTAAATGGAACTTTGTCAGATTTATGGGGAACAAAATATCTCACAAACATCGCGATGCTCTGTTTGCAGTCAACTTCAACACTTCAAAATAGATATTTTCTTCTTAAAGTAATATACAATGTCTAATTCAGGAACATGAATCGTAGTTATTTGCACACCACAGAAAGGGAAATGTTTTTGTCTGTTCATGCTGATAACAGCCTTCATACAATAATCGCCTCATTTATTTGAATGGCATTTTGTTGCGTCGGCACAATCAGGCTTTATAAATGTGAAAACAGCATGTATAAAACAGATATATACACCGATGTCTGGAGAAAAAAAGCTTTATTTGATGTCATCTCTTCGTGTTAAGTTATATGGGGCATGCCTTTATGTTTTTAGCATGGATTCAAATAACCCACGTAGAAATATTGTCAAGTCTAATGGCTCGATAGAGATATTTACCCCAGGATATGACATATAATGGTACGGAAGAGTTCCAACTCTATACCTTCTTGAAGAAAAATTCAAACCAATTTTCATGCACCAGACACGTATTTCGAATATTAAATTCCCATGAGTGATGCTTCCAGCCAAAGTGCTTTTCATAAGCCTCTCAAATTTATTTCTTCACTAGTGCCCACTGGTTTTATTTTTTAGAATCAAAATTTGTGCATTTAATTTACAGATAGTGCGCGTTGTCTATTTCGCACATTTTGAAAAACCTATTTTCAATATATGTAATGTATCATAATAAAGGTCGTATTCTTTTAAAATTGAGCGATTTGAGATCTCGAAAGATTAAAAATATGTCTATTATCTGCACACACAAAAATGGAAATGTTTTTATCTGTTCCCACTGATAAAGCCTTCAGACAATAATTTTCTCATTTATCTGAATGATATATTCTTGGATCGGCTCAATCAGGCTTTATAAATGTAAAAACAGTAGTAACAAAACAGATTTATACACTGATGTCTGGAGAAAAAGGCCTTACTTAATGTCATCACTTCGTGTAAAGCTATATGGGGCATGCCTTTATGCATTTAGCATGGATTCAAATAACCTAGGATCAGTAGGAATATTGTCAAGGCTGATGGTTCGATGGAGATATGCAACCCGTTGTTATGACATGTAATGTCTATTTCGCACATTTTTGAAATCCCTTTTTGCAATATAATATGTAATATATCATATAAACGGTCGTAATGTATTACAATTAAGCGATTTGAGATCTCGAAAGATAAAAAAAATGTCTATTTTCCACACACCCCCAAAAAGGAAACTTTGTATGCTCATGCTGATAAAGGATTTCATACAATAATCGTCTCATTTATTTGAATGACATATTCTTTGTTTGGCACAATCAGGCTTTCTAAATGTCGATGTTAAACGTCTTCAAATGTTAAACGTTAACAAATTCATTAGCATCATTTTAGAGCAGATAAATTTACAGCATTGACCAGACATGCACGTTTCGGCTAATAAACCATCGTCCGTGATCCTCAATCTTAACAATGTAATATGACCAAAAAGTTCATTAGCATCTTTTAAAAACAGATTAATTTGCAGCATGGGCCAGAATGCACGTTTCGGTTACTTAAGCATTCAGGCAACCGAGTTTATTATAGGGGTATTTCACAACCTGCATTTAATGTTGACATAATCAACAAAATAAGGAGGATCAAAGGTAGACAGAATTATCATCGAAATTGTGTTAGAATCACCAACTCCTTTTATACCGTGGATCTGATCCTTCTGTCACCAGACGGACACTTGGCTTGGTACTGGATCTATCTACAGCCTTGTATCAGCGCATCCTTAAGAATCGCACTCTGACTGACTGTGTCGACGGGACTCCATGACGAGTCATGTCCAAACCTCTTTAGAGAAGACATGTTTCCGACCACCTGTCCTCTCTGAATGTCAGTCGGACTCCTCGGGTGATAACATACGTGAGCTCGCTACAGTCGGCAGAGCACGGACTGTATTTCGCATGCCTATTTTTTTTTTTTATCCATTTACATATTTATTTTTGTGTTTCTTGGGCCTACATTCAAATTTAGATTTAGATTAAACATATTTTATTGATATAAATAACATCAAAGGGATTGGAAGCAAGTTCTCTAACTTAGTTGAATTCCTCTCCCAGTTGAATTCAAATAACCTACTTATAGAAAGAAGGACAAGTCTGATGTCTCGATAGAGACATGTACCTCGTGGTTATGCCATGTAATGTCTATTTGCATATTCTGATAATCCTGTTTTGCAATACAATATGAAATGTATCATATACTATTTAAAAAAAAGTTTTGCACCACAAGTCCATTTACCGTAGGTAATACATGCACGTTTCGGGTACTAAACCCTCGTCAGTGATCCTGAGTATACTTACATTACAGATGGATGAATTTCATGCTCAGGTTCCGTACAGTATGGCATAAATATTGAATGTTGACATTTCCTACCACAAGATTATTTAACTTAACTGTAAATGCCGATTGGTCTCAGTATCCCCACCAGGAAAGACAGTGAAGTTTGAAAATTATGCAAAGTTTTGAAAATATCAGTATTTCATAAAAGATGAATTATAGGAATTGATTGACAATTACTGATCTGTGTTGAAGAATTAAAATATCCTCTTTGCAAAATTGTAATTTTCGTATTGAATTATTCAAGAGTCCAATAGAATTTGAAAACATTAGAAATTTGGATAATTTCATAAACAAATAATTTTTCAATTAAACCGTTGCTCAGAGGAAAACAGAATTTCATCAAATCGAAATCATATACACCTGAAGTAATGCCCAATCAAACATGGAAGATGAGTTCCATTTAATAATATTGTACATCTCTTCAAATGATTCATTAGAACAAGATGCTCATTGGCATAATAATGAAGGGAAAGCCCATGTGGTGCAAAACTTTTTTGAGTAGAATATTATAATAATAGTCATATTGTATAAAAATCAAACGATTTTAGATCAAATCTCAATTATCCACTCACTCCAAAAAGGGAAATGTTTTTGCCTGTTCATGCTGATAAGACCTTCATACTTTAATCATCTCATTTATTTGAATGACATATTCTTTGGACAGAATAATCAGGCTTTATGAATGTGAAAACAGTAGTATTTACAAAACTGGATGAACTGATGTCTGGAGAAAAAAGGCTTTATTTGATGTCATCTTTTCTTGTAAAAATACATAATTTATTGATATGCATGTATACAGTTTGAATGTATTAAAATATTCTGTGTATGGACGTGCTATTAAAGCATGGACAAGCCTAGTACTCTGATACAGACCTATTTTTACTGCCTTTTAATGCCTTATATTTTTATTTAGAAAATCCAATATTTTTGCAATATATTCATATCAAATGTCGCGTATTTTAAATCAGAAATGTCTATTTTCCAGACACATATGTCATATAATCCGATCTCATTGCTAGGAATTGGGTCAAATCAACTAAAATGGAAATCGTCTTTTTGTATATACACTGCCATCCATAAATAACTATACAATCAATGAACTTTATCAATTTGTCTTAATTTTCCATTCTGAACTTGAAAGATTTACATAAATTGGCTTCATATTATTCAAAATTATGAATAGTGATAATGAAAATGTAAATACAAATGTAACTTTTTCACTCAGCACAATTTTTGTTTCAAAAATTGTCATTTATGTATAAAAAAGTATAAAATTTTTTAAAAATGCAAATATTTGGGTAAAGTGTGTTACCAATGACTTCTTTAAAGTTCATCTTCAGAATTATACAGCAATGGGTCTGAAATAGTTCATTTTCTAACAGCTACATGAACAGAAGTGGTGTATACTAATTTATGGATGGCATGTACATGTACCTCTTATTTCGAAGAATATTTAAAAATATTGCTATGCATGTATATCTTAGTGATTTTTAGCTCACCTCGAGGAAGTTGAGATGAGCTTATTCTTTAACCCGGTGTCCGCGTCCACGTCCGGTTAAAGCTTTTAGGGTAGCTCAGTATCTGACAAAGTACTGGTGCTACAGTAACCGAACTTGCACAATTGATTCATCTGATGCTGCATCTGTCTTACATCTTCCGGTTAAGTGACTCGCGTCCATGTTTGCTTTAAGTTTCTGGGTATCTCAGTATCTGACAAAGAACTGATGCTAATAAACCAAACTTGCACCTATGCAGCATCTGACCAACTTTTTCCGCCTTAGTGATTTTGCTTTTAAAAGCTAATGATGAACAAAGTGTAAGTGCTGCATGTACCAAACTTGCATATTTGATGTATCTTTGATCAAATTTTCATAAAATGACCTTGACCTACTTTTTCTGCTTGAATAATTATGCTTTTTTAAAAGCCAATATTAAGTAAGGTATAAGTGCTACATGTACAAAACTTGCATATTTGATGTTTCTTTGATCAAACTTTCATAGAATGACCATGACCTACTTTTAATATTGCTTGAGTGATCTTACTTTAAAAAAACCCAATATTGAGCAAAGTATAAGTGCTGCATGATCCAAACTTGCATATTTGATGTTCCATTGATCAAACATTCATAAAATTACCTTGATCTACTTTTTCCGATTGAGTGATTATTTTGTCTTTAAATGCGAATATTGAACAAAATATAAGTGCAACATGTACCAAACTTGCATATTTGATGTATCTTTGATCAAATTTTCATAAAATGACCTTGACCTGCTTTTTCTGCTTGAATAATTATGCTTTTTAAAAGCCAATATTAAGTAAGGTATAAGTGCTACATGTACAAAACTTGCATATTTGATGTTATCATGACCTACTTTTAATATTGCTTGAGTGATTTTCCTTTCAAAAAACCAATATTGAACAAAGTAAAAGTGCTGCATGATCCAAACTTGCATATAGGATGTATTGTTGATCAAACTTTCATAGAATAACCTTGATCTATTTTTTCCGCTTGAGTGATTTTAACTTTTTAACTTTTTAAAGCCAATATGCATGTACTTAGATATATCTTAAAATTGAATTTTGCTGCCGCGAGGTGAGCTTCGTAATCTCTGATTACCTATGTTTAGTGTATTCTCTCCAAAGTCATCTTCATTCTATTCACATTCTTGATAAATATGTTTCTCTCATCTCTATTTGAAATTGGATTTGTATCACATTTTAAAACTACATAATTTGCTTCTTACTTGGCGAATGGATGTCCAAAGTCGGCAAGGATAGCCTATATGTGTCATGGGTTAATATGTGGTCTTTCATGTTTGGTGTTTAGTGCTGTGTTTGGTGTTCCTTTTGTGTTTCTTATGCTCGTCTTCTGTGTTTTGGCATACGGCTATTTCGGTGTTTTACTCTGGGTACTGCAATAGAGTATTGTTAGAGATTCCCTCTCTTCTTTCAAATTCCATCTTCCCCATGTTACATTCCTTTTATTTCTCTCTACAAGAAGAGACAATTTATCAGATCAAACCTCTTTTCACACTGAACTGAAAACGAGGCATATGAAGACCGAAAATGAAGACATACGACATGACTTGTGGATCTTAGTCGACTATAGCTGGACAGGACATTTACCACATGAATAGTTAGTCATGTGACTATCCAGATTTCTAGTTACCACCCTCTAACTTACAAAGTAATCAGAGAATTTGTCTATTAAATATTTTATATTATTATGATATAATAATTATATCATAATATAATAATTTATATTTATATAATCCGGATTTCAAGTGTACAAACCTCCAAATAACCTCGTAATCAGAGTATTTCGAGTGACACATTTGTCTGTGAATTAAATATACATGGCATTAGTCTGCTCGCTGGAAAAGGCAGATGTATTTTGAAACTTTTTGACTACCTTCTCTTACCTTTGATACTTTTCAATTTTTCAGGATGGTAAAGTAAAATATATGATATGTACTGATGTGGCAGCCAGGGGAATAGACATCAGTGGTCTACCTTATGGTATGTATTACCGGTATATAAATAAACGTTTTAGGTCCCGGTATATAAACGTTTTAGGTCCCGGTATATAAATAAATGTTTTAGGTCCCGGTATATAAATAAACGTTTTAGGTCCTTGGTCAAGCAGCCATATCTGTTTCTGATGTTTGATATGTACTGATGTGACAGCCAGGGAGATCGGCATCAGTGGTCTGTCCTATGGTATGTATTATATAATTTATAAACGTTTAAGGTCCTTGCTCACGTAACCATATCTGTCTCTGATATTTGATATGTACTGTTGTTGGAGCCAGGGGGATAGATATTAGTACTTTAACATATATGTATTCACAAATTTAAACGTATAAAGCCATTATTCTACCTGGTGTATAGCCGTTCCATTGATATCATGTTTGAATTAGATCATGACTCAAGCAATTTTGACGATTCGCAGGTTACGTGTCCTTTTACTGCGAGTAGGCGGACCTTGTATTTCTTGCAAAAGAAGTTGTTACTTTGTCGTCTGCAAGGCAAATTGTCGTCTGTGAGTCAAAATGTCGGCTTTCAGTCAAACTGTCGACTGCGAGGCATCACTAATTGATCTTATTGCAATTTTAGATATTTTTCTGTTATGTTCGTTATTTCCGGATATAATACGAGTTACATGTACATATAGTCATATACATGCATGGATTTTTACGCACTTACGAGAGCTGATTGATACGTTGTGAGTCTCGTATTACAGGATTTGAATTTTATCAGACATTTTGCATATTTTTTTTTACGAACTCCCCTTCAGTATCTATACATTTTTGTCATCGGTGTTTAAGGGCCTCAATACCACTTTTAAAGATCTCCTTATAATTACTGTTCAGAAAGCCATCCACTGCAAGTATGACGTAATCATTGAGCTGAAAGTGGGTGCCAGAAATACCTGCTTTCAGTTTTGAGAATACACATGTAGATGACAGTCTGATGACGCAAGATCAGGTGGATGCTCAATCAAATTAAAGCCACAATCATGAATGGCAGCCATGGCAGAGACAGACTTGTGAACAGGAGCATTGTCCTGATGGAACAATACACCTTTAGTGAACTTTCCGCATTGCTTAAGTTTAATATTTTCCCGTTACTTTGTCAGAAGTGAAGCATAGTATGCGCCATTGATTGTTTGTCCTTTTTGGAGATAATCTATCAGCAGAATACCTTCTGCATCCCAGAAAACCGAGGTCATAACCTTCCCAGCTGAGGGAACAGTCTTTGCCTTCTTTGGCGTGGGTGAGTCAGGGTGCTTCCACTGTTCCGACTGTTCTTTGGCCTCTAGGGTAAAATGATGGACCAGTGACAAATCTTTGAAGAGAATTAACTGGATCTTCCTCAAAAAGGTTTACTGATCAACTGTCAGATGTCTTGGTACCCAACGGGCCGAAAGCTTTCTCATTTCAAGATCTTCGGTCAGAATGTACTCTTTCCTGTGAATTGCCAACTGTACTGGCTATATATCTTTCTGTAACTCGTCTGTCAGTCATAACAATATCATGGACTTTATTGATAATTTCTGGAGTTGCAACAGTGACAGGTCTTTAAGGACAGGGGTCATCCTCAAGGCTCTGTCTAACGCGCATAAATTCCGCCACCCACCTTTTCACTGTAGCATATGAATGGGCATCTTTCCCTTGTGTTGTTACCATATCATTATGGATATCCTTAGGTGTTTAAAAACTTTTTTATGCATACATTGGATCACTGCCCTTTCACCGTGTCCATTTTGCAAAAGCAACTTGTCTTGTTTACCTTAGGGTGTTACCTCGTCGATTTAAATTGACGAAATGAGGCCAGTCTTTGGGTGCATGGCCTCATATATTCTGAGGATAGCAATCTTCAATACGAGGCGTACAACATATCAATCAGCCCTCGTATTCAAAACAATATAGAGCCTTATTTGAAATCGAAAATTCAGGCATTTCAATCCGAATCTCACACAAAAAAAAAGGTGTTTCAGATTTTTTTTTCTGTACGAATGCTATGAAATTTTATAGGAAGCCGTTAAGAGAAGTCGGTGATACATGTAGGTGCGTAATATGAAATTATGGCGCCAAAATTACCTCGCAAATTTTCATCATTTAGAAATGTGAGAACTTGCATTAATGTAGATTGAATACTTAATGAATTGGTTTGTTCCATTAAGAGAACTAAATTGATAAGGGATTTGTTTGAGTAATGGACGGGATCAAATAATAAAGAACAAGAAAAAATCCGGTTCTTAAAATCTGCTATCGTCTTTCTATAATTGAAATTAATTTATTCCAGCTGTAAGCTTCAATAAATTTCAATATCAACAAATATTTTTAGACTCAAAATAAAGCTGTTAAAATCTTTGTCATTGAGACAGAAATAATTTACTTTGGCTATTCCTTATTTCCAGTCATCAACGTAACGCTACCAGACGAGAAGCAGAATTACATCCATAGAATAGGCCGTGTAGGCCGGGCCGAGAGGTTCGTACAACGTTTAAGTCTAATATTTCCTTCATAACAAAGTCTGTAATTTGAACATTCCTTTTCCTTTAATTACTTTTTCTGCAAATCTGGTTTTTTTTCCTCTCTTTTTGTTCAAGTTGTCTTGAGATTGTTGGGATATTTGATTAATAGAATTGCCATGCGAAAGTTTGACATTTGGTACAATAAAGTTTTCTTGACGCTCTTTAGAGTGCATGAGACGCGACATTACTGAATGATTTGCCATGACAACACAAGTGAAAGATCTCTTTTCACTCTAGTTTCGTCGATTTTTTTTTCAAATAGCGCGAAAATGCATTACGCTAATGTTCGATGCTGATTTTACCCATAGATCGCACTTAAGCATATTTTTTTCCCGCAGAAGTGTAGTACGCGTACGTACAAAACATCGTGTTTGTTGATTTCGTTTAATTTTTTTGTCCTAATCACCGTAAGAGTCACATCAACGGATCACACTTCAGTTCTTCGAATGATAACTACTAGCATTCATGTCATGTACTTATAAAGCGTTAAGGACATTCAATTTATCTTACTTTACTTCGATCTGAAAACTTAAGGAAATCAAAACATGTTTGTTCTTTCCCAAAATTGTCAGAATTCGGCAGATATTTTTTTCTAAGATTTGAATAACTGCGCCATGACGTTATTATACGGTCTGGTTTAATTCAATCACACATTAAATCTTTATTGGAATCATTTTAGTTGACGTCTTTCGTGTCTCCAAAATCCAAGAGAAGTGATATTTTTGATGTTTTAATTGTCCGTCTGTCTGTCTGTCTAAATGAGGAAAATATCTATTTTGATTGGCAAAATTGGTATGAGTAGTTCGTACTATAATGCTCTCTTTGATCTGCCCGTCCGGCTGTCCGTCTGTATAAAGAACATGTCATACTCAATTCTCACTTTGTCGATGAGTTTGTCGATTCTTAGTCGATAAAAGTCTATGGATACCGATGATCGATTCCTGATTATCGATTATCTACCGAATGACGCTGACCGTTTAGTGGCTTACGAATTGTTTGAACTTGTGATTATGACCTAAGACGCATTTTTTGCTCGAAAAATGAATCAATGTAATCTTTTTAGCTCACCTCGACGAAGTTGAGTGAGCTTATGCTATACCCCCACGCGTCCGCGTCCGTGTCCGCGTCCGCGTCCGGTTAAGAAGTTTGGGGTATCTCAGTATTTGGCAAAGTACTGATGCTACAGTAACCAAACTTGCACAAGTGATTCATCTTTGGATGCTGAGGTGAACTCATGCATCGGATGCTGCATCTGACCTACATTTTCCGCTTGAGTGACTTGGTTAAGAAGTTTGGGGTAGCTCAGTATCTGACAAAGTACTGATGCTACAGTAACTAAACTTGCACAATTGATTCATCTTTGGATGCTGAGGTAAACCCATGCATCGGATGCTGCATCTGACCTACATTTTCCGCTTGAGTGACTTGGTTAAGAAGTTTGGGGTAGCTCAGTATCTGACAAAGTACTGATGCTACATTAACCAAACTTGCACAAGTGATTCATCTTTGGATGCTGAGGTGAACCCATGCATCAGATGCAGCATCTGACCTACATTTTCCGCTTGAGTGACTTGGTAAAGAAGTTTGGGGTAGCTCAGTATCTGACCAAGTAGTAATGCTACAGTAACCAAACTTGCACAAGTGATTCATCTTTGGATGCCGAGATGGATCCATGCATCGGATGCAGCATCGACCTACTTTTTCCGCTTGAGTGATTTTGCCTTTAAAAGCCATTATTGAGCAAAGTATAAGTGCTACATGTACCAAACTTGCTTATTGGATGTATCATTGATCAAACTTTCATGTAATGACCTTGACCTACTTTTTCCGCTTGAGTGATTTTGCCTTTAAAAGCCAATATTGAGCAAAGTATAAGTGCTACATGTACCAAACTTGCATATATGATTTATTTTTGATCAAACTTTCATGAAATGGCCTTGACCTACTTTTTCTGCTTGAGTGATTTTGCCTTTAAAAGCCAATATTGAGCAAAGTATAAGTGCTTCATGTACCAAACTTGCATATTGGATATATCTTTGATCAAACTTTCATAAAATGAAATTGACCTACTTTTTCCGCTTGAATGGTTTTGCCTTTAAAAGCCAATATACATGTATTTAGAAATATGTTTGAATTGAATTTTGCTACCACGAGGTGAGCTTCATAATCTGTGATTACCTATGTTTTGATTTCCAGTAATATTTCATTGTTTGTTTGATACTGTCGCATATTCTCTACAGTGTAGTAAGAAATAAGATTTATTCGAGAATGTTAAATATGTTCATGTCAGATGACCGAGATAGAAATGTAGCAAAACCTTACAACAGTACTGCGACTGTCAAGAGATATTTGGATTTTTTGCTATAAATATATTTGTTTTGTTATTATAGGATGGGTTTAGCAATATCATTGGTGGCTACAGTCAAGGAAAAGGTATGTAATCCATCATAGGGCCAACAGGATTCCAATAAATCTTTAAGTAAACAGCTTCTACTGCAGCAAACAAGTCGTTCAGATATTGATACCGTTTTTATCCCGTTATGAGAAATGTCTACTGTCCTCTACACAGAGTGTACTTATAGAATCAATCTCATGATGGGGGATCAAGATTGATTAATTTGTGGAATGGTTTTCGATATTTATAGGATTGAAACTTTTAATTAGGTCAGCTGTAACTGGATTCATCCGTACTAATCGTCTGTCGCCTTTCAGTGGCATAACTGAACTTTGGGAGGTAAGGAAGGTAGGGGTACTTTGTCTTTTCAGGAAATCGATTTGCATATAAGAACAACAACAACAACACAAAAGGGAGCAAAGACAAAATTGTGATTGGATAAGTTCTGTAAAAAAAAAGTTGAAGATGTGACTCTGACCTACTTCGTCGCTTTGTTTAATTTAAAGAGGAAAAGACTTCAAAATTGTTTATGCCCCTGGTCATTTATGTGGTCTGTTTGTCTGTCTGTCTGTTTGTCTGTCTATTTAACTTTGTCCTTGACTTTTTCAATTTCTATGGAAAATACTAAAAAAAAAAAAATTAGAAATCTATTTCTGCTTGAAACCCATGTTTGCTATATATATAACGGGTTTTTAGAAATTTTCTTACGTTTTCGAGATGTCTTAGATAATGGAAGGGGTGCAAACTAATTTATAGCTATATCTCTTGAACCCTAAGTGGAAGGACTTTAGTACTTCACATGTGGATTGAATCCTAAGTGGTAGGACTTTAGTACTTCATATGTGGATTGAACCCTAAGTGGTAGGGCTTTTATACTTCACATGTGGATTGAACCATAAGTGGTAGGGCTTTAATACTTCACATGTTTATTGAACCCAAAGTGGTAGGGCTTTTGAAATACGTCACATGTGGATTGAAACCTAAGTGGTAAGGCTTTAGTACTTCACATGTGGATTGAACCCTAAGTGGTAAGGCTTTAGTACTTCACATGTGGATTGATCCCTAAGTGGTAGAGCTTTAATACTTTACATGTGGATTGAACCCTAAGTGGTAGGGCTTTAATACTTCATATGTGGATTGAACCATATGTTGTAGGACTTCAAAACTTCACATGTGGATTGAACCCTAAGTAGTAGGGCTTTATTACTTCACATGTGGATTGAACCCTAAGTGGTAGGGCTTATGTACTTCACATGTGGATTGAACCCTAAGTGGTAGGGTATTTTAAATATGTCACATGTGGATTGAACCCTAAGTGGTAGGGCTTTAGTACTTCACATATGGATTGAACCCTTAGTGGTAGGGCTTTAATACTTCACATGTGGATTGAACTCTAAGTGGTAGGGCTTTAGTACTTCACATGTGGATTGAACACTAAGTGGTAGGTTTTGTTTTAAATATGTCACATGTGGATTGAACCCTAAGTGGTAGGGCTATAGTACTTCACTTATGGATTGAACCCTAAGTGGTTGGTGCTTTAATACTTCACATGTAGATTGAACCCTAAGTGGTAGGGCTTTAATACTTCACATGTGGATTACATATGACAAGACCAATAATCTTAGACAATAATCTTTGAGAACGTTGACCTTGAAATTTGACCTACTTTTCTCAAAATTTAAACTAGGCTACATCGCTTGAACAATAAGTGGAAGGGCTTTAAAACATTCATCTTTGACTCTGACCGTGACCTTGACATTTGACCTATTTTTTCACTTTTCAAACTTCGATAAATATCTGTTGGACTATTACTGTTAGGGCTTAAATATTTCACATGAAGATTACTTGTGGCTAGACCATTCTTTTCAGATCATTATTTTTGACAATGTGACCTTAACCTTGAAATTTGACATACTTTTCTCGAACTTTAAATTTGGTCATAACTTTTAAATAAAGTAAATTATAGGGCCTTTTTATTTCATTTATGTATTCCTTTTGAAATAACCTTGCTATAAGTATCAAAAGTTTGAACTTGAGACTTTGACTTATGATTTTGACTTGTTGTTTGGATGTCAGGTTTTACATTCTTAAAGCTGCCACAGGGGGCATTTGAGCAGTGTAACCCTTCCCTCCAACTGTTGTAAGATCTTTCTTCTATGACACTTAATTGACCCTTCCGAACGCGGGAAAAATTTGAGAAATTCCATGACGTCACAATGCAATTTCGATGTTTGACCGAGGTTCGGAGCTTGTTTGTCCGAGGTAAACACATGGTAAAAGCATTGTGACGTCACGAAATTTCGTATTCTTTTCCCGCAATCGGAAGGGTCAATTGCATTAAATGATAAAAAAGATTTCAAGTTTTGATGCTGTTTATCCGATCAGTGAAATTTTTTTTAGGCTTTTATGACTTAGATAAAGAAAGCGCATGATTTCTTAATGACGATCTGGAGAACCGTTGAAGGGAATGAACGTGTAGAAAATAAATCAATTGATTTTCAAGAAATATCAAACATTCGGAAAAGAATACAGCGGAAATTAATTTTTGTGTTCAAAGAAATAAAGAGTCGGAAATAATCATATACATTTGAATTAGTTCGTTTAAAACCGATACGAAAATCATTATGATACGAATAGCAGGACAGGCGAAGTTCCTTTGTTTTTGTTTAATTCCCGATCATTATTGAATGTTCTAAAATCGTTCCGAAGTTTTATTCTTAAAGCGGGAGGATTAGTTTGAAAATCCTCGTCTATCAGGGGCTAATGATCACTTTAACAATGGACATTGTATCATCGCTCAGTACGTCTTTTAATTATCTCTCTTGAACTGCAGGTATTTTTATAAAACTTGACAGGAAGGATGATCGTTCACGTTCGCTTTCAGCACGTCTGGATGTATAGTGAAAGCGTTTCTTACATCCTTTGATTATTTTCACGCATTGCAAGATTGCATCTGGAGGAAGATGACTTGGTGTGTGTGAGGGTGTTTGTGTGTGTGGAAGGGGGGGGGGGGGGGTCTAGTACACCCACCCATGCACGTTGAAATGTTCTAGAAATAGTGATTAGGGACTTCTTCCATGAAAATTAAATTCCTCCTAGAAGTCATATTTTTACATTATTCAATTTGGATATTGTGAGGAATGCAGAGTTTCAACTGTTGTAACGGTGTCTGGTTTGACCTTGACCTATTGACCTTTTAAGTTTATGATACTAGTATTGTTCCTTCCTTCTTCAGTTTTGGTACTATTCTAATTGTAACACCAGAAGGAAAGGTTGTTATAACACCAATCTGACAGATGCTTGAGGATGTTTTGTTTAATATGACCTTGACCTATGACTTTAATGATATTGTTCCCTTCCTTTTCAGGTTTGGTACCATTCTTATTGTAACACCAGGGGTAAAGGTTGTTACAATACCAATCTGACAAACGTTTGAAGATGTTTTGTTTAATATGACCTTGACCTTAATGATATTGTTCCCTTCCTTTTCAGGTGTGGTACCATTCTAATTGTAACACCAGGGGTAAAGGTTGTTACAATACCAACCTGACGGACGTAGGTGGATGCTGCATTTGGTATGACGAACCAAAGGTAAGGGGGATAATTTCAGGGTCTTATAGATAGATTTTTTATAAATACATTTCTTTCATTATTCACTCTACGATGTCCTGTGTAATTCGTATGTATTGTATTTACCATTTTAACGACAAACACAGAAGCTCAACATCCATAGACTATATTTCGAAAGTTTGTGAACTGCATTTTGTAATCGATCGTTCTCTCTCCGTGTTAAGTTAACCGATTTCCTGCTATGTACCATGATACTATGTTAATAGATAACTTGAAGACGTTAACATTTGTACCACTTGATGAGTGTCAGTGCTGGTGGACCAGGAGTCCCCGAGGGCACATGTAGCAAAGTTCGATCAATTTCGGTTGGTTGTTTCTTCAAACGCATTCGAACATTTCTGTTTACAAAATTTTCTCAAATTTCTGAAATCTGGGTCCTGTAGCATCATATCCAACCAATCTTGCTACGTCTTTCGGTATATTTTGGACAAGATTTCTACATAATTTGGTCATATTACATTGTTTAGATTGAGGATCACTGACGAGGGTTAAATATCCGAAACGTGCATGTCTGGTCCATGCTGTAAATTTATCTGCCTTTAAAATGATGCTAATGAATTTGAAGACGTTAACAATTGCTATCTTGCACGATTATGGTACTCTCTGTGACAATCTATGGCGAGTATTACTAATTATAAGATTTTTTTATCTTTGGATATCCGATCATAGCCAGCTTTTAAAAGGCGTATTCGTATCCCAATTATCAACCAAGTTTGCACTTTTATCAAGTACTGAGAATTCAAAAAGGAAGCTCTATTATTATTACGATGAGTGCAATTAATAATATAGTTATATTTCCCCAATGACTTATTCGTAAATGTAATTCTGGTTTTTAAACCGATTTCGGTTTTCAATAACAAGGATTCAGATTCAGATGATTTATTAATGTCTCACAAACATGCTTACAATATCACAAACATAAAAACATATGACATGATTAAAACATATTGCCACAATGCTGCTCATTTCATTATTTTCAAACATGAAGATGAAGTTTTCTTGATCAGTTAAAATATAAGACTCTGTATCAAGACGTATAGCGCTTTAATATAAAATTTCACGTGACTTTAAAGGAATTGGACATTTTGTGAACACATGAACTTCGTCCTCTATATCATCTATACAATAAAAACTTTTTTTTTCAAAACTATGTTTAAATAGCTTCCGTACTATATACGTAGTTTCTTGCCACTTTCAAACGACCTTATTATATATTCCCAATTATTTGTTTCTATTTCAAACATACATGTTGTTCTCTCTAAAATTTCAAAATGGCTTTTATTCCATCCGTTTGGAAATTAATTCAACTGAGAAAAAATCTCCCATGTAAAATCCTGCAGCTTTTTCCCAATTTTTAAAACACGTATTTTCCTTGTTCTGACAAGCCTTATTAAAGGATAAGAAGTATTACGGTTTCTGTCATACAATTCTTTATTACTTCAATTGGCGCGGTGAGCAGAAGATGACTATCCTTCCCGGCGACTGATTGTATTCCGTATTTACTGCTTAAGTTTTTTCTGTTGTTTTGTGTGACCTATAGAATACAGTAACATAATGACAGATAATGATATTTATTTTATGTTGCCTGTAACGCAAGGTCAACATGAAGATCACTGTTTGCGGTGTCAGTCTATCTGTGAATTTCTGTCAAACTTACAATCTGTCTGATACTCACACTTTTGCATTATTTGTTCCGTGATATACATTATGGTTCCATGAATCTTCTATGAATGGCCAAGACACCTATTGAGGGTCCACATTACCGTTATTTATATATATGGTTAAATATGCGATATGCGACATACCTGCACTTGAACGTTCTAGTTTCATCCAATTACAGAAAATAATTAAGGTGTGTCCCTACTCATAGATTTAACAGATGAAATTTGTATTTAAGGCTTTTTTCCTACTCAAAATGGTCCAAATGAGAATAAAAACACAGACATAGATATGTAATTTTTTTCATCAAAGATTCAGTACATTATAGAAAGATACCCTGGGCATAATAATTTTCATACTTTTTGGCCATATTACATTGTTTAGACTTAGGATCACTGACGAGGGTTTAGTACTCGAAACGTGCATGTCTGGTCCATGCTGTAAATTTATCAGGTCTTAAATGATGCTATTGAATTTGAAGACGTTTAACATTTGAACTACTTGGTGAGTGTCACTGCTGGTGGACACAGAGTCCCCGAGGGCACATGTAGCCAAGTTCGATCAACTTCGGTTGATCTTCTGTCTCTTCAACGCATTTGAAAATTTCTGTTACAAAATTTCTTGAAATTCCTAAAACGTGGGTTCTGTAGCATCATATCCCACCCATTCTGCTACGTCTTTTGGTTCATTTTTGGACATAATAATTTTCATATTTTTTGGCCATATTACATTGTTTAGACTTATGATCACTGACGAGGGTTTAGTACCCGAAACGTGCATGTCTGGTCCATGCTGTAAATTTATCAGGTCTTAAATGATGTTATTGAATTTGAAGACGTTTAACATTTGCACAATAAGACTGAGGAATATCAAATATACAGATATGCTTTTGAACCCTCCAAATTCAGTAATGATAAGAATATGTGTATTTATTTTGTTTCACTTTACGATAGCAAGTCTGGTAGAAGAAATATAACACATAAAATGATATTCTAACATAAATCAAAGTATGATATGTCTCCAAACGTAAGGGTTCCCCCCTTATAATTTATCACATTTTTGACCAATAACATATACTGAATCCAACTTTTTGCAAAGAGAAACAGATGATTTTTTTTTCGTTTGTAATATTTCATGATATCATGTATGTAGATGAAGAGAAAATAGCATACAGGTACACAGTTTTAAAAATGATCAAGATATGGCTCCAAACATAAGGGTACCCCCTAATAATTATATCACGTTTTTGACTAATAATAGATAGTCTATCCCAATTTTTGAAAAAAAGAACTGACGGAATTTCTTCATATTGCATCATTTCATAAGATCATGTATAAAGATGGTGAAAAAATCACATACAGGTATACAGTTTTGTAAATGATCAAGATATGGCTCCAAACACAAAGGTACCACCTTGTAAACTTGAAATTCATTACATTTTCAAGTAAGAATATATACTATATGATGGATGTGGACATTGCTAGAATGCCCACTCTTTTGTTTCTTTTGGCATTTAAGACCTGTCTGCGTTTTTCAATGTGCTGGCTCGTCCGTCCCCAATTTTTGTAAAACGTTATACGAAGACTGATGTGTATTAGGAAAACCGAAAGCGGTCACCTTAAAAGCCTAGAGTTACTCCCCTAACATTTACTAAAAGTATTCGTGTAACATTTTTATTGCGACCTGGGTTTCTCGTAATCTAAGAGTACATTGGTATCGTTTTACTCTGAGCCACTCATCTACTCTTTGCACGCAATATCAATAAGATTTTATGACATTTGTACAATATCTGGATGATAATGTAAAGGGTCTATGAAAAGTGATTCTGTAATAGTGCATTTCATCGTCAACACGGCATCAGAATTGAATCAGTGCATTTATAACAAAATTAGGCTGGTATGAACTTTACCAAGCGGGATTGTATTAAGAGCTTCGATACCCACTACCCATGGTTTAGGGGTAATGTAAAGAAAGACATAGCAGGATGGATGCGATATGATGTTACGGGACCCACGTTTGAGACATTTCATGGATTTTTGATATCAGAAATTTTAAAATGCTGTGAAATAAAGGGGAATATCTACAACAACACACGGTTGCAGCACCCATAGCAAAATCCCCAAAACACTCAATTGCAAAAACACACGACAGACATCCACAGAAATAGAAACATGGAACACAAAAGACACACATAAACCATACTTAAGACGGGGCCATCTGCTACGCAAGTAGCAGAAGGTGTGGTTATTCGGATTATGTGCGCACAACCCTCCCTCCTTTTTGATTGCCCAGTGGTCCCGAAGAACGCATGGCTTAGGCCCAAGAAACACAGATGGATATGTAAATGATATAAAAAACAGAAGGCATACAAAATACAGAGAGGACAGGTGATCGGGGCCCTGTCTTCTTGAGAGAGTTTTGGACAGGGCCCGTAATAGAGTCCTAGTCGTCACAGTCAGTTAGACAGTAAGTGTTTTGAATAAACTTCCCTGACATTGTCGCCATAGCACTTTCTATATAGACATAACGTCAGACAGTGCATGAAGTTTTTATATTTTCATTTCCATGCTTCATTAACATCGACGGCGGGTGCGGCTAGCCAACAGGGGATGCTTACTCCTCCCGGGCACCTGGTCCCACCTCTGGCTTGCCAGGGGTCCGTCGATGTTTAATTTTGCGCTCTATTGTGAGTGCTGTTGAGATTGTCGTCAGGATCTTCTTTAACTCATTAGAGTGCAATTCTTAAGACTGCGCTGGTACAAGGCTGTAGATTGGTCCATTACATATTCTAGTGTCCGTCTGGTGACAGAAGGATCATATCCAAGGTATAAAAGGCGTTTGATGATTCTAACACAATTTCGATGTTAATTTTTTTTCACCTTTGATCCTTCTTATTTTGTCAATAATATCACCATATTATGCAGGTTGTGAAATACCCAAAGTAATTTACTCTGCTGCTTGTATGGATCCGAATTTCAAAGAAGTTGCAATTATTTTTGTAAAATTTACCAGAGAGTTTTTACTAGTTTGTGAAAGCGAAAAACCTTACCTAAAAGTTTTTTCGTTATTTGTAAATTTCAACTATGACAATACAAAACATCAGTACATACGCCAGCATACCGGATGAGCTGCGAAATGTAGATACCGTATGACATAGGAGGGGATCTCCAACAACACCTGGTTGTAGCACCCACAGCAAAACCCCAAAACACCCAATGCAAAAACACAAAGCAGACAAGCACAAAGAGACGCGTAGGGGACAAGGAACGTCAACGCACAACACAGAAACATCAAACACAAAGGACCACACATAAACCAACGAGACCAATGGGCAACCGGTGCCGACTTAGGACGGGAAATAGCAGAAGGTATGGTTATCCTGGATTACGTGCGCACAACCCTCCCACTTTTCCGATTACCCAGAGACATGACACAATTCTTGTGGATAAATAGCATTTTTATACTTCCAAAAACAGGATTGTCGATAGTAAGAATATCATCAAGGTACCTAGAAGTACCAATGAAACATTTCAAATCATCATATTTTCTTTGCGTTTGAAGATTTTGGATACTTTTTTCATACGTGTATAGAAATAAATCTGCAACAAGAGACGCACAAGTAGTTCCCATTGGGATCACTGCTTGTAGAGATTCATAATGTTGTCCAAAAGGAAGGACAAGGCAATACATAGTCCACTACATGTCCATGATTTGTATAAGTTGTATTCGGTTGCAGAAAAGAAACCCTTTGATTCAGAGATACAAATGCAAGATTTCCCCTCGTGAAGAAACGATCCATCGAAGTTGATCGAAATTGACTACATGTCCCCCGGGGGCTCCTCGTCCACCAGCAGTGACACTCACCAAGTTGGAAAATGTTAAACATGTTCAAATTCAATAGCATCATTTAAGACCAGATAAATTTGCAGCATGGACCAGACATGCACGTTTCTGGTACTTAACCATTGTCTGTGATCAACAATTTAAATAATGTTATATGGCCAAGGAGTGTGATAATTATTATGTCCAAAAATGTACCGAAAGACTAAGCTATAATATTAGTTATAGGGTTTGTTCCTGTCATACTTTCTGCCCAAAATAGGTGTGTAAATTTGTGGGAAGTGAGGCCGAACGAATGAGGAGTATGTCAGGAATTAACCCTATAATGAATTTATCAAGACGAGAATTTCTTTGTACATTTTGACCTTTAGAAAATTTAGTACCCAACCTCGGCGTCAAGGTAGGACACCACGTGACCGTAATGCTGCGACTTCATCGGCTGAAATTACTAGTACGAGGCGTCATTATACCAAAAGAAGGATAAAGCTTTCATCAATTAAAATGCTCTTTATAACAACCTCAGCAACAAGGCGTACCGAAGAGTAAATTATTTTTGAATATATGATGTCTTGTTTACTGCAAAGGAGGAGAAAACTTTGACAATAATTTGTATTGTTTTGCTTATAGCTTCTGATAGATGTACAGGAACATCTTGACATTACTATAGATAAGGTAGACCCAGAAATGAAGGTGCCTGTTAATGAATTTGATGGTAAAGTTACGTACGGACAGAGACGTAAACTGGGAGGTAAGTTTTCTGTTTATCAAATTGTTGTGTCAATGGTATAAAAAATATTTGTCTGAACACTTATGGGTCCCGCTGTCAGTCTGACCATCTTTCTGACTGTCGATCTGTCCGTCCGTTTTTCTGCCTGTCTTCATTGTCTTTTGATAAGACAATTGATGTCCACGATTGATTGATTCTCTCTGCATATGAAACTCTGACCATGAAAATATGATGCAAAGGAAAGATGTTCTCTTCCTCGTTTTTGGACCCGTGTTTCCTGAAGCATGTAAATGTATATATGTTTATTTTAAATCTGAAAAAAATGATGTTACAAAAAATATAAATCTCTAAAGAGGATTATGCTATTTATGTTTTGATCCTACTTCTTCTGTCTATGTAGGTGGCGGTTATAAAGGTCACGTGGAATCCCTGGCACCAGCTGTTAAAGAACTTGCTGATTTGGAGAAGAGAGCACAATCCTCGTTTATTGAACTCAAGTATAGGAAAAAGTTCCAGCAACGTTAAGCTGTTTGTTTGTTAAGCTTTACAAAAATACCGAACGCACGTCCAACGATGACCGACATCATTAAGGTTCTTCAACATACCCTTGAACTTAAAGTGGGAGTAAATAGCTCCTTAAAGATGCCTATGGAAGTCCCAGCTTCTTTCTTTGTTAACTCTTTTCATGAACCAAAATTATGAACGCAAAAACACATAAACGGAACATATATTTAAAAAAGTCGCAAAAAAGAAAACATCCTTGTGATCAAGGTTACGTTAACGAGGATAAACAATCTTATCTTCATTTGTTATGATTATACTTATCTCATATTTATGTGTGCATTGCAAATGATGTTATCTCATATGTCATAATTATGTGTGCATTGCAAATGATGTTATCTCATATGTCATATAATGCTAATATTAAATCATAAAAGGAATATATTATGTTATTCTATGGTAAAACAAAAGAGGGGATATCCAACAACACAAGGTTACCGCACCCACAGCAAAACCCCAAATACCCAATGCCAAAAAAAAAAAAAAAAACACGGCAGAACAGAAAGAGACGCAACAGAGACAAGGAATACCAACGCACAACACAGAAACATCAAACACAAAGGACCACACATAAACCAACGAGACCAGTGAACAACCGGTGCCGACTTTGGACGGTCATCTGCCACGCAAGTAGCAGACGGTGTGGTTATCCGAATTCCGTGCGCACAACCTTCCCACTTTTTCGATTACACAGACGTCTCGAATGAGTTAAAGAAGATCCTGACGATAATATTCACAATAGATCACCAAATTGAGCATCGACGGACCCCTAGCAAGCTAGAGGTGGGACCAGGTGCCCGGAAGGAGTAAGCATCCCCTGTTGGCTAGCCGCACCCGCCGTCGATGTTCACGCATGAAAGTGAAAACTATCTAAAATATATGCACTGTCTGAGGTTATGTCTATATAGAAAGTGCTCTGGCGACGATGTCAGGGAAAAAATATTCAAAACACTTACTGTCAAACCGAAGAACGCTTAATTGTGTTGTAAAATAACCTCCCCGCTGAACATACAAACAGACAGCATGACGCAGGGGCCAAAGAGGCACAGATGGATTTGTAATGAATATAAAAACAGAAGGCATACGAAATACATGCCGTGCTCTGTCGGTTGTAGCGAGCTCATGCATGTGATCACCCGAGAAGACCGACTGAAATTCATAGAGAACAGGTTGTCGGGGCACTGTCTTTTCTAAAGAGATTTGGACAGGGCCTGCTATGGAGTCCTGTCGTTACAGTCAGTCACAGTGCAATTCTTAAGAATGCGCTGATACAAGGCTGTAGATCGGTCCAGTACCAGGCCATTGGTGTCCGTCTGGTGACAGAAGGATCATGTCCACGATATAAAAAGTGTTTGATGATTCTAACACAATTTCGATGGTAATTCTGTCTACCTTTGATCCTTCTTATTTTGTTAATTATGTCACAATAAAATGCAGGTTGTGAAAAACCTAAGTTGACCATAATTTTTGTAAAATTTCCAGAACGTTTTTTTCTAGTTTGTGAAAGCAAAAACCTTGACCTAAAAGTATCTTTGTAATTTGCAAATTTCTACTACGAAAATCCAAAAGATCAAGCATACCGGATGAGCTGCGAAATGTAGATACCATATGACGGTAATCTAGGAACATCAAGCCAGGGGAAATTAACTATGTTGAATCCAAAACCTTCTCTTTTGTCATACAAACTTGTATGGATCTCTCCATAAACAATTTTGATATTAAAGTCCAAAAATGGTGTTTCTGTGTTTGTAACATTTGCCTTGTTTAGAGTCTATTGTTGTGGATAAATAGCATTTTCATACTTTTCAAAAACAGGAATGTCGATAGTAAGAATATCACCCAGGTACCTAGAAGTACCAACGAAACATTTCAAATCATCATGATTTCTTTTCTTTTGAAGATTTTGGATAAATTGTTTCTCATAGTACGTATATAGTAATAAATCTGCAACAAGAGGCGCACAATTAAACCACCTTGAGATCTGAAATAAAAATGTTCGAATTTGGGTCTCCGGTCTATAGGATAGCCTCTGTTCCTGTTATCGATGTCCTCTGCTTAGGTTGCACCAATCGTACATACTTAAATTACAGATTTACCGAAATATTTGTCAAATTGAGCATGCACATTATGACAAGGGCCTTTACTCTACTTTCTGGGGGAGTTAGGATTTTCATAGTAACAAGTGTCAATTCTCGAGCTGCAGATAAAGAGGCTCGAAGTTAGAACTCTTAGGACTTTGAAGGGCTCAAACTGTAGTGAAGTGCAGAAATATATAAATGTTATATTTAGCTAACTTAAATTGTGTGTAAAATACTAAGCTTAGAATGAGCTGTGTTACTATGGAGCTAGGAAAACAACGTCACAACTGAATTTCCAATCAGTTGGATGTGACGTAACCTTAGAAAAGGGGATGATCTCCAGCATGACCACCCTGCACCCACCCTGCGAAACAAACCCACAAGAAAGTGATACGTTATTGACATAAGACAAAAATCACTAGAACGTCATACAAAACAATCGAAAAAGACATGCAGAAACATCAAACATTAATTACAACACAGAAAAGGAAGGAGACCAATGTGCACCTGACGACTTTGGATGGTCATTTGCTATAGGCTAATATTGTGGCTATCCGGATTGCGTGCGCACAACACTCCCACTTATCCGGATAAACATAGGTCTCCATAGAGGCACAATAGTTGTATAAACATAAAACTTCTCATTGTAAGGTGACGCCACAAACAAGACAGTTTAACACAGCGGCCTTTTTAACACAAATTCTGTGTAAAAGGATCTTAAAAAAGCTATGGCATGCGTATAACAGTCTGTCCCCTGCTGGCTGAAGCGAGCTCAAGTTCAATAAAACGAGAAGTCTGACCAACTTTCAGATAAGACATAGAATCATGACTCAGTCTTCTCTTGCGAGATTGAAACAAGGCCCATTATGGAGTCCCGTCGTCACGGTTTGGCCAGTGTGTAACGTTGGGAAAGACACTGGTACAAAACTGTAGATTGGTCCAGTACCATACCCAGTGTTCTTTTGATGACGTTGGGATCATAGGTAAAAACTATGATTCCGATCCATCTTAATTGTACAACATTCCTCCCCATTATCAAGGAACCCGAGTATAACTAAAAGATGCATCTCATTGATACATATCAGAGGAACCGACAAGTGACCAACAAGAGCGTATATTCTCCTTACATAAAATCATATCATAAAATCTAACTACAATTCAAAACCTCAAAAAATCCCATAAAAAACCAATTATGAAATATAAGATCAAAACAATGCTGTCTAGATCAATCGATTTATCACTGTGCGTCAATAGATCACCTACTTCTCTTTCCAGGCTTTTTTTGGAAAACGAAGTTGTGGTATTTGATTAGTTTTAGGGTTTGTTCCTGTTATACTTCCTACTCAAAGTAGGTGTGTAAATTTTATTTACACACCTACTTTGATAGGAAATATGACAGAAATAAACCCTATAACGAATTTATCATGCCGAGAACCATATCGTAACGTTTTCTGTGTAATTTTTGACGTTTGAAAATTGATTGACTTACCTCGGCGTCAAGGTAGGACACAACGTGACCGTAATACTGCAACGCCATTGGCTGAAATAAGTACGAGGTGTGATAAGGCCAAATATGTAAGAAAATACTTTACTCTACTGTAAAAAGAAAAATGATGAAATATCATAGAATTTATTTCAAAAAGTTAAAAAAAAAATTAATGGCCACGAGATAATGAAACATTGTACACGTCCCCTCTTTGCTTCTGTAGAAAAGTGAACTTTTTGAGTTTTTGAAATTAAGATTGGAGACAAATAATTATGATAAAAGAATTTTGAAAGCTATCTCTCCAACCACCAAGTCCCATTTGTGAACTATAGGTTGATTTCTTAGATGCGGTGGTTTTGGTGCTTAAGGGGTAGTCCATTCAGATGAATGTGTGTTTAGGGATTGACCTACACTATCATACTTCATCACCTTCTTGAACAACATTTAAAATAATTTTAATGAACTAGGCATGTTTCAGATATTTTCAGTGGTTCTTACGTCAAAGGGATTTTCAGATATGGCCAAATTTATCTGCTTTGTAAACTTTGGTGCCGAGATTGTCTTTTTATGACCCATGTCAGTTAAAATTGCCGTCAAAGGCACCTCACTATCACGAGGACTGAATTACTGCAATGCATTTCATTTAAATCTTACCGTTATTCTGTGACAATTTTTGTTAAGATAATCTTGTAAATGCAGTTAATCTTAATTTCATTTTCCTGAAGTATTAAACAAGATGAAAGTCTCAAGATGAACAGAAGCAACGTGCAGTACGCCATTATTTGTTACGTAATTCATGTTATATCGCACACTTCCTGATTCGATCCAAGTCCCATGAGCTGGACACTATTTTCCATATTTATGTGACCTTTTATAAGGATTCGTTCTCATTTCTCACAGAAAGTGCTTAAAGTGTCTTTTATATTGAATTTCTCTCTCCTAGAGTGCTACTTTTATGACTACTGAGAAACTTGAAATAGAAACTTTCACGAAATGGCATGCCATCGAATCACTCATGGAAGTCGTTTATCTTAGAAAAGACATAAAATGTGCCATTTTTATGTGAATAAACATTTTTATGCTAATATTGAAGAAAAACAACATTCTAGAGAGTCACGTGATATTGAAAGCAACATTGCAAATCATATTTTCACATCCTTTGTGAACGTTGAACGAAATTTAGATTACATCCTTGATCCAGGATAAATACGGCTTCCAACAGTATGAAAATTATTGAAAAACTCTGCCCATTCTGACAATTGCCTATCAAAAATTATTAGACATTTTTCACCGTGACGAACTTCGCACTTCGTACTTTGAACTTCGCACTTTAATTATGATAGAAAGCTTTATAAGTTGGTTGCCAGAAGAACAGGAAGTCCAATATACCAATTCTATAGAGTATACTAATCAAAATGTAGATGACTCCTCTGATGAATTTATACGTGAACGGCAGATACGCCACTGATCCTTCAATGTTCGAAGTGCGAAGTACGAAGTTCGAAGTGCAAAGTCCGTCACGGTGAAAAAAGTCTATTAAGGACATTCTTGTGTACGACCTTTCCAGTTGACCGTCTTTTACTTACTGAAACATCACTGAATATGACATGTTTCTGTTTGGCATTCGCGGCGGGTGTTGCATGTAGTCAGAGGACGTCAACTCTTCCCGGGGCACCTGGCCCTGTCTCCATTCGGGGTTTTACGATTGTCTTGTTTATGGAAACTTGCATAATTACGCCATATTCCCCTAGATAATTGACTGAATTAGAATTGGTACTGGTTCTTTGGTATACTTTGCCCCTCGTCGTCATCGTCGTTAATTGTATTTCAAATCTATTTATTTTTTAACGGACGCGAATATTTCTTACTGAGACTCTAATTGGATGAACGAATTTGAACTTTTCTTTATTGTTTTATTTTGCTTTGTGGACGTAAATATTTTTACTCGCGGGAATTCATCAGGTGCCTTCCAAATAAGCATAATAAGATATTGTTTTGACTGAATAAAACAACTTTAATTTTGTATGTTTACTTCTTAATGCACCGTTTACCCTTAGTGCAAATGTCTGATCTTACTGTTGACGTATAATAAGAAATTGAAACCGTTTGTGTGCAAATTTTAAATGCTTTAATTTTCTTAAAATTTATATGACCTTTCTCAGTACACGACCGTTTTACGGGAATAATCTACATAAAGGAATAGCTGCTAGATTTACATCCAAACCCCCCCACCCCCCCCCCCAAAAAAAAAAACATCCCCCCCAAAAAAAAAACCCAGAAAGAATGGGAACTATGCATATGACAATGATGGAATATTTGTATAAACATATTCCTCTTCCGAACTGTTTGTTTGTATTTTTTAATCTAACTAATTCAACAGAGTTATTTTCCGTTTGGGAAGACATTGGTATGACTGAAAACCAGTGAATATTTCGGGAAAACATGCTTTTTGAAAATAGAACTTTTTCTGTAGAATCCTCGTTTAGTTTTATCTTGAAAAAGCAGAGGCCTGGACAAAAGTGACGAGATGTTGTTCAGTTTGAACCGTCGTCAAATTCCATAACGGCATTGCAGATCTATTCATTCCTCGCATAAATCACCGTCAGCTTTTATGAAATAACGCATTAGCGTCCTATAACTATTACTAAATGACAAATGTGATTTTCCAATGAGAGATATTATTGCATTAGTAATAGTTCGTCGTGATGTAATGTCTTTGTCACATCCTGATAGTTTTTTTCATTATTGCATTAATTTTGAAGGCCATTCGTTGGAATGCTGTGTATCAACTGAAATTGAAATAATTTTGCCAGCGCATTACAGAAGAGAATGAGATAAAGGAAGGGAGGGGATCTCAGACAAAATTCGGTTGCAGTATTCGCATCAAAATATCGAAACACCCAAAGCGAATACACAGAGTAAATATTCACAGGAAGAGACGCAAAGGGTACAAGGAATGAAAGCTTCAAAAGTTGTGCCCAAGATTAAGGTTTTCGAACAAACATCAAAGAAGTACCTAACAGTTATTCAGTCTCAAAGTCGAGAAGGCAAGGTCAAATCGTGAGAATTCCCATCGGAACGATCGCGAACCCCAGAATGAACAACATTCCGAAGTGAGACCAGGTGCCCGGGGAGAGTCAGCGTCTCCTGATTGCATGCAACACCCGTCGCAACAGCTCCATGGAAACCTGTCAAATTCGGTGGTTGTCTCGATGTACATTTTGATGTACAGATCAGGTAAGTATGTCTTGTTTGGTGATGATGACAGCCATTCAATCACAATGCAGAATGTCACTGATCATTCTGGATAAGGGGATCTGACATGCTTTTATTATATCCCCGTAGCGACCGAAGAACTTCCTCAATGATGATTTCAGCCGTTGTGTAATATAACCCTGAACAAAAAAAGTTAAAGAAGATCCTGACGATAATCCAAACAGCACTCACAATAAAGCACAAAATGGAGCATCGACGGACCCCTAGCAAGCTAGAGGTGGACCAGGTTCCCGGAAGGAGTAAGCATCCCCTGTTTGGTTAGCCGCACCCGCCGTCGATGTTCACGCACGAAATTGTAACAATATATAAAGTACATGCACTGTCTGAGGCTATGTCTTCATAGAAAGTGCTATGGCGACAATGTCAGGGAAAATATTCAAAACACTTACTGTCAAGTAGTTTACTTGCAAGCCATCTGGCTCTTATGATGAAATCTTCATATTTGGAACTCTCTCTCTCTCTCTCTCTCTCTCTCTCTCTCTCTCTTATAGTAATAATATAATATATATATATATATATAATATTTATTTTCCAAGACATGCCATTCAAGATTTTGTAAATTTTGTAGGGAAAGGGCTTATATAATGTTGTGTAAACTTGTGCCCAATCCCATTTCTATTATATGGAAATAAAATATGTTTAAACTAATTTGGAACATGCTCTGGCGTATCGTATCAGCTGAGAAACAAAAACGCCATAAGTAGGAGAAGACGGAATGTTGCTACTCATGAAAGGAAACTTAATTATATTGAAGCTGGAATCTTCACGCTTGTCATACAGCGAGGTGTTCAAATGGCCGTTTGTGTCGAAAGATGAAGAAGTATATCAAAGTACGAAGCGGATCTGTCACTCGCTGTTGTTTCCTAGATCTCTAGTTCATGAGGATAAATTTCGTGTCTAGTCCATGCTGAAAATTGATCTGTTCTTAAATGATGCTATTGAATTTGAAGACGTTTAACATGTAGATAGTCCTTAAAGTTCGGATTATTATTTGACAACACGTCAGCTATGTATCTGAAGGTCAAACTCAAAGATCAAGGTCACAAAGTAAAAAAAACTAGAAAGGTTACTTATTGCTGGGGCAACAAGAGTGTCTTCCTCCTACACTATAGGGTTCAAACTCCAAAATGCTAGAATAGCCATGATAATGCTGCAAAATATGCCCCTCGGGACGGGTATCTGTAAAATGCGAAACGAAAAGAAACGAAACGAAATGGAAAATGCGAAACGAAATGAAATGGAAACGAAACGAAATTGAACAAAACGAAACGAAATGAAACGAAACAAAATGAAAACGAAATGAAATAAACCATAAACCGCTAAAGGCGATAACGCCGGATTGCGAAGTGTTTGTATTAGATGACGTATGCATTTTTGTACAGACAGAAAGGTTAAAGGTCATTAATACTATTGCGCAATGTAAAAAAGGTCATAAGGAATCTAAATTCGAAATATCAAAGCCCTACCCCTTATGGTTCAAAAGTAGGTCAAGTGTCAATGTCAAGGTCATTTGATCAAAAGTCATGATATCAAATGAAAGGTGTGGTCATGAGGATTCTAAAACTGAAATATCAAAATCCTACCTCTTATAATTTAAAAGTAGGTCAAAGATCAATGTCAAGGTCATTAGGTCAAAAGTCATATAAAGTGAAAGATCTCGTCATAAGAAATCTATATGTGAAATATCAAAACTCTAACTTTTATAGTTTAAAAGTAGGTCAAAGGTCAATGTCAAGGTCATTTGATCAAAAGTCATAATATCAAATGAAAGTTCTGGTCATGAGGAATCTACATGTGAAATATCAAAACCCTACCTCTTATACATTAAAAGTAGGTCAAAGGTCAATGTCAAGGTCAGTAGGTCAAAGGTCAATGTCAAGGTCAAAAGTCATGATAATAAATGAAAGATTCTGCATGTAAAAGTTCAAAGCCATAGCCTCTATAGTTCATGAAATATAGCCCAGATGTATTATCTTTAAAAGTAGGTCAATATCCAAGGTCAAGGTCACAAAGTCAAAACTTCTGGTATCCATGGTGAGGACTTGTGACAAGGAATACATTTGGGAAATATAAAAGCCCTATCATTTACCATTCAAAAGTTACGGCCAAGGTTAAAGTAGGTCAAACTCAAAGGTCAAGGTCACAATTTAAAAATTCTCGGCCTTGTCACTTGTATACAAGTGAAATATGAAATCCCTATCACTTGCCAACTCCAAGGTCAAGGTCACTAGGTCAAATTTTGTTGCTGTATTTGATTCGTCTCATCATGGTCTATCAACATGTTAAGTTTCAAGTTGCTCCTCTAAACAGTTTTCTCTCAACGGACTTAAACGCAACACTTTAACCAAAATGTTGACGTACTGACGGACGGACAGACAGACGGACAGACGGACTTCGCCATCTCATAGACCGGATTTTGCTTCGCAATCCGGCAAACAAAATGAAATGAAATGAAACGAAATGGGAACAAAATGAAACGAAATACATGTAAGAAGAAAGGAATTTTATTTACTTGTTAGTTTTTTTTGGGGGGGGGGTGGGGTGGGAGGGGGAGGGGGAAGATGGGGTGGGTTGGGGGTATAGGAGTTTGAAATATCTGTTTTGAACGTGAGAATGAAAGATCCAGAGGGGATCGGATGGTCAGGATACCCTTTTAATAAAAATAATAAAGATTGAAAAGGAAATCAGAGTATTAGTGAATATCTTATTTTCAAATCTTTTGAAAGAAAATAGGTAAATTTTAAAGGGATATTCAATATTGAACCAGTTTGACACTTTTTACAATTAATATGCATTTTTATTTCATCATTATGTCTGGGGCAAGGATTTGAAAATAAGATATTCACTAATAATCTAATTCATTTTCATATTTAATTATCTATATTGAAAGGATATCCTGACCATCCAATTAGCTATGGATCTTTCATTCTCACTTTTAAAACAGATATTTCTACCAACCCCCAACCCCCCAACACACACCTCTCACCCCTCCCCCATATAAAAATTAACCTGTATATAAATTTAGTTTCTTTTTACATGTATATGTATTTCGTTTCATTTTATAACTATTTCGTTTCATTTAATTCCGTTTCGTTTTCATTTCGTTTCGTTTTCATTTCGTTTCGTTTTCATTTCCTTTCTTTTCGTTTCCATTTCGTTTCCTTTGCTTCGTTTCATTTCGTTTCGCATTTTACAGGTACCCATCGCTGAACCAATCCCACGGTTACGAAAACATAAGGTCTTCCGACGGAAGTCGGAAGACCTAAATAGCTATAGGGTATCAGAGAAAGGTCTCGTCAAAAGGAAAGCGTCTACCATTGTATTTCAAAAGGTATGTCCCAGGTTAAAGTTTTACAAAAATAGAACAACTTCTAAGTACAAAGTCAAAAGATAAAATTCATTGGTAACAAGGAATACATATGTGAAAAATGATCGTTCAAACGTTATACCCAAGATTGAAGTTTGTGACAGACGGACAGATAAAAGACCGGAACTTAATTTCCCCGTGCTATCGCAAAAACGGGGACATTTAGGGGCGAAATGCCAGTTTTTGACCTTGGGAATTATTAACGGACTACTGCGACAAATTCTATGTAGTCAGTATCAGTTAAGTAAATGGATTGAAAGAATGAAAAAGTTATTTGTTCATTTATAAACTTAAGGAAAGCAATGGCTTACAAATTAAGAAAAACGACAACAAATGAACAACATAAAATAGTCCGAGTTTCATCCATATAAAGAGTGGATATATTGTTTAGATTTGAGGATCACTGACGAGGGTTTAGTACCCGAAACATGCATGTCTGGTCCATGCTGCCAATTTATCTGTTCTTAAATGATGCTATTCAATTTGAAGACGTTTAACAATCAAACCTTGCAATGGGAGTGAAATTAGGTTCTGTTACAAATTATAAAAAAACCCCAAAGCAATGCAGGAGCAACCAAAGGGTGATGCGCACGTAATCCAGGCAGCCACGCTATTTGGTACTAACGTGGAAGGTGGCTATTCTAAGTCGGAACTGATTGTCCGCTGGTGTGGTTGGTTTTGTATCTAATGTTTTCGTGTAGTATTAAGTGTTCCTTGTCCCTTTTATGTGCTTGATTATTTTATTTTGTGTTATCGCATGCGAGTGTTCCTTGTCCCTTTTTGTTCTTGATGATCATATTTTGTGTTATCTCATGCTAGTGTTCCTTGTCCCTTTTTAG
Source organism: Pinctada imbricata (assembly GCA_033119305.1). Classification (NCBI taxonomy): domain Eukaryota; kingdom Metazoa; phylum Mollusca; class Bivalvia; order Pterioida; family Pteriidae; genus Pinctada; species Pinctada imbricata. The sequence continues at coordinate 57,708,368 of VSWD01000012.1, read as the reverse complement.
TGCTTGATTATCTTATTTTGTGTTATCGCAGGCTAGTGTACCTTGTCCCTTTTTAGTGCTTGATTATTTTATTTTGTGTTATCGCAATCTAGTGTTCCGTGTCCCTTTTTATGTGCTTGATTATCTTATTTTGTGTTATCGCAGGCTAGTGTTCCTTGTCCCTTTTTAGTGTTTGATGATCATATTTTGTTTTATCGCATGCTACTGTTCCTTGTCCCTTTTTAGTGCTTGATGATCATATTTTGTGTTATCGCATGCTAGTGTTCCTTGTCCCTTTTTTGTGCTTGATGATCATATTTTGTGTTATCGCATGCTAGTGTTCCTTGTCCCTTTTTAGTGCTTGATGATCATATTTTGTGTTATAGTATGCTAGTGTTCCTTGTCCCTTTTTAGTGCTTGATGATCATATTTTGTGTTATCGCAATTGCATGCTAGTGTTCCTTGTCCCTTTTTGTGATTGATGATCATATTTTGTGTTATCGCATGCTAGTGTTCCTTGTCCCTTTTTGTGCTTGATGATCATATTTTGTGTTATCGCATGCTAGTGTTCCTTGTCCCTTTTTGTGCTTGATTATTATATTTTGTGTTATCGCATGCTAGTGTTCCTTGTCCCTTTTTGTGCTTGATTATTATATTTTGTGTTATCGCATGCTAGTGTTCCTTGTCCCTTTTTGTGCTTGATTATTATATTTTGTGTTTTGTTATGGAGGCTACATTAGAGTCTTGTTGGAGATGCAAGTTTTCTAAGCGAGGGGATGTTCTATTCTGATGTTACGTCGTCAAATTCATAGCATCATTTAAGATCATAAATTTGCAGCATGAATCAGAAATGCACGTTTCGGGTACTTAACCCTCGTAGGTGATCCTCAATCTAAATAATGAAATATGACCAAAGACTGTGAAAGTTATGCCAAAAATTCTGAAAGACGTAGCAGGATGGGTGGGATGAGAGGCTACAGGGTCCACTTTTCAGAATTTTTGATAAAATTTTGAGAACAAAGTTTCGAATGCCTTTAAATAGACGATCAACTCCTAGTCATCCAGCAATGCACTCACCAAGTGATACAAATATTGCATCTTTAAATCCATAGCATTATCGTGTTTTCAGTAGCTCTCGCCAGTGATCCTCATTCAAAATGATGAAATATGACCATATGATATTTCTATGATAATTGCTACGTCTTCTATACTGTTCTCAAGGATTTTATTTCTTTCATCCCGTTCACAAGGATTTTAAGCCTAAGTCGACTGTGACTTGAAAATCAATATAGTTCATCCTCTTCCAATGGGGAACATTTTGGAAGGTTGATGATTGAATGATAATTGCTTTATTTTGTGCTCTATTGTGAGTGCTGTTGAGATTATCGTCATGATCTTCTTTAACTCATTTGTGTCACTCTTATGCCCTTTGCCGTGTGTAGCTCGTAAAAAAGTTCCCCGCGAGGGGTCTGACAGTAAGTGTTTTCAATATATTTTCCTGACATTGTCGCCATAGCACTTTCTATATAGACAACGTCAGACAGTGCATGAGTTTCATACATTGTTTTTATTTTCGTGCTTAAACATCGACGGCGGCTGCGGCTAGCCAACAGGGGATGCTTACTCCTCCCGGGCACCTGGTCCTACCTCTGGCTTGCTAGGGGTCCGTCGATGCTCTATTTTGTGCTCTATTGTGAGTGCTTTTGAGATTATCGTCAGGAACTTCTTTAACTCATTTGCTATGTCTTCTATGCTGTTCACAAATATTTTAAGCCTAAGTCCACCGTGATTCTGACCATCGATCTTGAAAATCGATATTTGTCGTTTCTATTATGATTCCTTTGTCTTCTATAGTGTTCACAAGAAAATCCGGACACACACACGGACTCACGACCTCGATGCAAGGGGATAAATAAAAGTTATAGCTATAAGCGTTAACTTTCGTCCAGCGAGCGGTATCCTGAATCACCATGGAAAGGAGTACCAATGAAACAATTCACATCATCATGTTTTCTTTGGTTTTGAAAATTTTAGAAATTTTTTTTCATACGTGTTTAAAAATAAATCTGCAACATCGGACGCACAATTAGTACCCATAGGGATACATACAAACTGCTTGTAGAGATTCTCAACAAACATTTTTTTGTTGTTGTAAATTTGTATTCTGTAGCGGAAAGAAACCCTTTGATTCAGATGAACAAATAAAAGTTTTTCCCTCTTGATTTAAGCACCATTTCATGAGGGGAATCGACCGCCATAAACGGTGGAATAATTGTGTGTAAAATATCTTCGTCGCACTCTCTTATATCTACATGTCACTGGACACAAGGGAATGTTGTGCACTCGCCATCGACCATCATTTGATCGCCACAGAGGCTATCCCTTTCTATTCTTTACTTCATTGGTGTTCGCATGCTTAGGTCTGTTTAATTGTTCTCCCCTGTGACGTAGTGACATGTAGTCCTGCAAGATTAAATTCAGAAATCCATGAAATTTTTCTTATTAAAACATTTTCTAATATACTTGTACTCGTAATCGTTCATTTCTTATCCTAGATATCGAATCATATAATAAGTTATCTAACAAAAAATGAAGAAAACAACCGACAGCGACAGATTCGCTTCGTAGTTGGATATAATTCTGTCTGTCCACGCAAACGGCCGATGAACACCTCACGGTATGACAAGCATGATAATTTTAAAGAAAGTAGGGGATCTCCAACAAAACTAGGTTGCAGTACCCCTAAACACCCAATGCAAAAACACAGAGCAGAAACTCACTGAAATAGACACAAAAGGGACAAGGAACACCAACAACTCACGCCATTGAAACATGTAAAAGACTAAAGACAACACACAAACTTATCTGCATCTGAAATACTTGACAACCACAAATCTGTCTTCGGTATTCATACTGATTATTCAGCCTTATATCTACTGGATTCAAAAAATGCACAAAAATCCTTACAAACACCGATTTATTGCCGGTTCGTCCAAGTGCTCAACAAAACCTCTTTCCATTTTGCCTACGAAAATATTAACTCGAATCAAGCAAGGTCATAAAACATACTGTGAGACAGCATATTCCAGAAATGGAATCAATCAGATGTTGATCCTAAAGAATTCGAAGGAACTTTTGGAAAATTTAAAAGCCACCAACTTCAATCATTTTACCAGCATAAAATCTTTCGACTTCTCTACGCTCTACACTACCATTCCACACCAAAAGCTCAAAAAAACAGACTGGCCAATATTATTCGCAACACCTTTCTTTCAGAAAATGGTAATGGAAGATACAAATACCTCGTAATTGGGCGGGAGGATACTTATTTCGTGAAGGAACACTCTGATTCAAACAAAAAGTATACCGAAGACGATATCATCCGGATGCTTGAGTTTTTGATTGACAATATTTTATTGTATTTGGAGGAACCGTATTCCAACAGATAGTCGGCATCCACATAGGTACCACTTGCGCCCCACTGCTTGCGAACTTATTTTTATATTCATACGAAGCTCACTTCATCCAGACCTTGATCTCGACTGGACAAAAGCACCTCGCATCTCAGTTTAATTTTACCTTCAGGAACATAGATGACGTGCTGTCCATCAATAATCCGAATTTTGCGGATCATCTACATGAAATCTATCCTCGTGAACTAGAGATCAAGGAAACAACAGAGAGTAATAGATCCCCTTCGTACTTGGATATACTCCTTTCTTTCGACGCAAACGGCCATTTGAACTCCTCACTGTATGACAAGCGTGATGATTTCAGCTTCCACATAACTAACTTCCCTTTCATGAGTAGCAACATTCCGTCCTCTCCTGCTTATGGTGTTTTTGTTTCTCAACTAATACGGTACGCCAGGGCATGTTACAAATATGAAGATTTCATCATGAGAACCAGACAGCTTGCAAGTAAGCTATTTGTTCAGAGTTATGTTATACAACGGCTGAAATCATCATTGAGGAAGTTCTTCGGTCGCTACGTTGATGTAATAAAAGTATATGAGATCCCCCTTTCCAGAATGATCAGTGACATTCTACATTGTAATTGAATAGCTGTCATCATCACCAAAAAAGACAGACTTACCTGATATGTACATCAAAATGTAGATCGAGACAATCACCGAATTTGACAGGTTTCCATGGAGCTGTTTCTTTTCATGAGAAGAAATATTTCGTCTTTTCCTGCTTAGGACGTTTTCGTTTCTCGGCTAAGTCCATACTCCAGGGCATTTTCCAAATATGATAGTTTTATTGTAAGGGCCATAAGGCTTGCTAGTAAGCTATTCGTTAAGGGTTATATTACACAACGGCTGAAACCACTGGTGTAAAGCAGATGCACGTACAATCGTGTACATACATCCTGTCATGGCGACAGGCGGTACCGATTCGTATGTTTACATACATCAATATCAATAAATAATACAGTTCATGTTGGATTTGTACAATCAACGTGGAGTCAATGTTTAGATCAAGAAATGGTAATGTGCATGTGATCATAAAAATCGAGTTAGAACACTATGTTTCAACCGAATCAAAATGACGATGATGTAGGTACCGGAAATTCTTTGATGTAGGTACCACAAATCTTTGCTCAAATACTGGTACCTGCTTCCTTGTCATTTTCATAATCTCAACATACACTGAACATTTTACAATCAATTTTAAAATTACCAGCATTTATCCATAAGCAATCTTCACGTTGAAAGTACAAATCAAGCATGCACTGTGTTCTTTATTGATATTGAAGGGGGTAAACATACTAATCGGCATCGCCTGTCGCCATGACGGGATGTAGGTACCCGATGGTACGTGCATCTGATTTACACCAGTATAAAACCATCATTGAGGAAGTTTTACGGTCGCTACGGGAATCTTATGATATCCCTCATTTCAGTGATGACTTACATTGAAGGATTGTGATTGAATGACAAATATGGATAATGACCATATCCCTGTATACAGCACAAAATCGATAATTCAAAAATCAGAAACCGAATGGCTGTCTACATCACCAAACAAACAATTTTTACCTGATATGTACATCAATATTTAAATCGAGACAATCACCGACTTTGACAATAACTGTTACGACGGATGTTGTATGCAAACAGGGACGCTGACTCTTCCCGGCGGAGCACCTGGTGTCATTTCCAATGAAAACCTTAAAAATTAGCCATGCCATCTCGGATTTAAGACTGAATGACTGATAGGTACTTCTTCGACGTTCAATTGAAAAACAATAAATTGACATCATTGAAACATATGTTTGATAAATTTCAATGCACCGTATGCTCATTTCAACAAGTTAACTATCATCAGTGATGTTCGAGGTCGAAGAAGAGGAAATCCAAATAACATGAAACTACGAAGAGTTAAAGAAGATCCTGACGATAATCTCAACTGCACTCACAATAGAGCACAAAATTAAGCATCGACGGACCCCTAGCAAGCTAGAGGTGGGACCAGGTGCCCGGGAGGAGTAAGCATCCCCTGTTGGCTAGCCGCATCCGCCGTCGATGTTTTTGAAAGCACGAAAATGAAAACAATATCTAAAATTCATGCAGTTGTCTGAAGTTATGTCTATATAGAAAGTGCTATTGCGACAATGTCAGGGAAATTTTTTCAAAACACTTACTGTCAAGAGTAAAAGTTTAAACAGGACATAAAACTTCTACCAAAGAACCTGCCAAGGACAGAGCTATGCCATCAGGGAGATACCTTTTAGTTTTAGGAAAATTCCATTACATTTTTGTGGCGGAGAATTCACCAATATATTTCAAGCCAAGTGCCGAAACACTGTGGATGACAAAAATGGACAAGGACCATATCCCAATACACAGTGCAAAATCGACAATTCAGGAAATCACAAACCAGAGACATACGAAATCAGGATAAAACAGGAACCAAAGCAAACAAACAAGAACCTCCACCACATGAAAAGAAGCGAAACTCAACTAGAGAACAATGTCATCGGGGACTAGAAAATTCCTGTAGTATTTTTGATATCTTTGGGACATCGATCAAGTAGGAGTTTAATTTCATGTAGATCTATACAAGGACTAGAGTCGAACTTGCTCTGTAACTATCCAAGAGTTAGCTGTGTATCAAACACCTGAATATCTCTATTCGTTACAGGAAAAAGTCCAGAAAACTGACCAAAACTGCATTCTGCAAGTCTTCAATTGGAATAACTTCTCGAAAAATAGGTCAAGCATGAAGAAAGTCGAATTTGCTCTGTAACTATCCAAGACTAATCTGCTTATCAAACACCTGAATATCTCTATCCGTAACAGGAAAAAGTCCAGAAACTGACAAAAACTGAATTTTGCAAGTCATCAATGGGCATAACTACTCGAAAAATCGGTCATGATGAAAGTCGAATTTGCTCTGTAACTACCCAAGACTAAGCCGTGTATCAAATTTCACCTGAATATCTCATTTTGTTACAGAAAAAGTCAGGAAAACGGAAAAAAAAACTTAATTTTGCAAGTCATCAAAGGGCATAACTCCTCGGAAAATAGGGCAAGTGCAACGAAAGTCGAACTTTCTCCATAACTATTCAAGACCAAGCTGTGTATCAAATTTCACATGAATTTGTGCATGTGTTACAGGAAAAGTCCGGAAAAAAGAAAATTGGACAGACGGACTGACAGACGGACGGACAGACAGACGGACAGACCGATAGTAAACTAAGAGTCCCCTTCGGCGATGCCGGTAGGGAACTAAAAAGAAAGAAGTACGTCAGATTTCCTAGAATTACATTTCTGTCCTATGAAAACGTTTGCCCTCAGTGATATGCTATATCTTGACTATACGACTTTTATCCTAATTATTGCCTTATTTCCCTCTTCAGTAGACACCTATTAATCACGGATGCTTGTTTTTCGTGCTTATGGCAAAATTGATGAAAGTCTACAATCATTTTCATATCAAGTTTGAGGAAATGAGATGTAGCGGTTAAACGATGAGTGTGATTTTTTTCCTTTAACATAGAAAGATCTCTTGCATGGTGGACTTTAACCAGTGCAAACTTGTTGAATGTTAGATTTTCTCTTTACAGCGAAAGAACTCTTACAAGTATGATGTAGTTTATAGAAGTCGGGCTCGCAAAAGCTCCTTAATGGACAAACTTGCTCAATATTTAAAATTTTTTTTTACAAAGGAAGACCAATCGCAGGATACAATTTGTAGAAAACGTGTTTGCAAAGGTTCTTAAAAAGGGATCACCATTAGTGCAAACTTGTTGAACGTTTGTACATCGTTAAGATTTAATGTCTTTGAATTATTTGTTCTTTATTGTCTTCACTCTTTGCAGCTCTGAAACTATCCCTGATTGAGTATCTCCAAAACACCTTTGATATTTCATACAATTTGAAACTAACAAATATGTGAGGCAAGTACTTAAGTTTAAGGAAGATATTTGCTTTTTAAAACTTTATCGTCATAACCTAAAATTCAAATGTCCATCAATGATTGAAGCTCATTTTTGTTCTCTTAGAAAAAGGAGGGGATCTCCAACAACACTAGGTTGCAGCACCCACAGCAAAATCCCAAAACACCCATGCAAAAAAACACAGAACAGATACCCACAGAAAGAGACGCAAAAGGGACAAGGAACACCAACTCACAACATAGAAACATGAAACATAAAAGACTACACATAAACCAACGAGACCAATGGGCAACCGGTGCCGACTTCGGACGGCCATCTGCCACGTAAATAGCAGACGGTGTGGTTATCCTGGATTACGTGCGCACAACCCTCTCACTTCTCCAATTACCCAGTGGTCTCGAAGAACGTACAATTGTGGTGTAAAACAACCTCCTCATTGTAAGATGACATCACACAAACACGACCGCGAAACGCAGAGGCCCCAGAGACACAGATGAATATGTAAATGGATATAAAAAGGGCATGCTTAATACAGTCCGTGCTCTGCCGGCTGTAGCGAGCTCATGTATGTAATCACCCGAGGAGTCCGACTGACATTCAGAGAGGACAGGTGGTCGGGGCCCTGTCTTCTCTAAAGAGGTTTGGACAGGGCCCGTCATGGAGTCCCGTCGTCACAGTCAGTTAGAGTGCAAGTCTCAAGGATGCGCTTGTACAAGACTGTAGATTGGTCAAGTACCAAGCCTAGTGTCCGTCTGGTGACATTAGGATCATATCCACGGTATAAAAGGCGTTTGATGACTCTGACGCATTTTCGATACATATGCTGTCTACCTTTGATCCTTCTTATTTTGTTAATTATGTCACCATAAAATGCAGGTTGTGAAATACCTAAAGTAATATACTCCGTTGCTTGTATGGGTCCGAATTTCAAAAGAAGTTGATCATAATTTTTGTAAAATTTCCAGAAAGTCTTTACTAGTTTGTGAAAGCGAAAACATTGACCTAAAAGTTTCTTTGTAATTTGTAGATTTCTATTATGAAAATCCAAAACATCAGTACATGCTCTAGCATACCGGATGAGCTGTGAAATGTAGATACTGTATGACGGTAATCTGGGGACATCACCGTCAAGCCAGGGGAAATTTACTATGTTGAATCCAAAATCATCTCGTTTGTCATATACACTTGTATGAATATCTCCATTGACAATTTTGATATTTAGGTCCAAATATGGTGTTTCAGTGTCTGTAAAGTTTGCCTTGTTTAGAGTCAATTCTTGTGGATAAATAACATCTTTATACTTTTCAAAAACAGGATTATCGATAGTAAGAATATCATCCAGGTACCTAGAAGTACCAATGAAGCATTTCACATCATCATGTTTTCTTTGCTTTTGAAGATTTTGAATACATTCCTTTTCATATGTGTATAAAAATAAATCTGCAACAAGAGGCGCACAATTTGTACCCATAGGAATCCCTACAACCTGCTTGTAGAGATTCTCACCAAATCTTACATAAATGTTGTCCAAGAGGAAGGACAAGGCACTACACAGGTCGCTACATGTCCATGATTTGTATGATTTGTATTCTGTAGCGGAAAAGAAACCCTTTGATTCAGATGTACAAATATAAATTTTCCCCTCTCGATTATAGCACTATTTAATGAGTTTGGACAATTGATCATTGATCTTGTCGTGAGGAAGCGTGGTGTACATATTTGAAAAATCGTATGAAGCAATCGTATTGGCTTGAAAATTTCTAGATTTTATCTTGTCAATCACATCCCCGGAATTTTTTATAGACCAAAATAAATTTACATCATTCCTGTTAAGAACAGTTTCACAATATTTTGCAACGTGTTCCTTTACCGCCGTGAGGGCTGACGTCAGATGTCTAGACAAACTTGTAGTTGAGCAGTTGCTAGAATTAGCAATGTATCTAAATTTGTAAGGAGATTTGTGCAGTTTTGGTATGCAGTATATTGTAGGAAGATCCAATTTAGAAATAGGGATGTTGAATGAAGAAATTTCACTGCTATGTTTGCTCAAAATGTTAGGGACACTTTCATTGGTTTTGATATCAGTATTTGTAGACGAAAGTTCCGAAACTAAAGTTAATATATAGTAAAGTTTTTATATGATTATGGTGTTGTTGGCTGCATGCTTTATCTGCATGAGCGAAGACAAATTTTTCATGTAAATTACGTAATTTGGATTTAAAATATCTTTCAGATCTAGAACTTGGATTTTCAAAAAGATGAGGATTTTTGTGGAAGTTGTCTATTCGAATGTCAGTAATGTCCAAAATGAGGTTTTTCCAGTCATTCAGAGAATGCGATTCGACTCCTTCCGATTTAAACCATCGTTTGGTATAGTTATCTAAGGCTTCCTTTAATACTTCGCGACATTTAATAAAATCTATCTTGGATGGGATTCTATACTTAGGTCCTTTTTTGAGAAGACCACGGAGCTGCCTGTCTTGGATAATTGAAAAGTCACCTGTAATAATATGACCAGCTGGTTTATATAGATATTCAGATGTTGCACATTCTCAAGAAGCAGGACATGATTCAAGTATTTTAGGATCTGATGTAACTTTGTTGTAGTTAAAAACGAAATTTCGAATAGGTCTCTTATATTTGTAACAAATAAGAGGAGGTTCTAAATTTTCAAAATATTGAGGAATAGCACTTTGTACACGATGATCCCGAAAAATATTAGAGATGATAAGAAGATCGAATCCTTTGTTAATAAATGAAATTTTTAAGAATCGTTTTTTAGGTGGGATGTTTTTAACAACTGGATAAAGTTTATTCTGTGCGAATGCAACAATGATATTAAGTCTGAATCAATCAGTGTTTCTTAAGAATGCAACCAGTGCTTCATCCAAGATAGATTTCAATTGAACTGCTGGAACTGATGAGAGAGCATGAAGCAGTTCATGTCTGCCGCCGTTGCGAGCAATGGTCAGAAGATCGTTGAGGGTACGGTGTAATCTAGATCTTATTCTGAGTTTTCGGTTTCGTCGTCTTCCGTGAGACCTATGCTTCCGTTTAGTGTTTGGGCGGATTGAAAATACATTAATATTAGTTGACGTCGAGGAAATGTTTCCTTGTCCATAAATGTGATCGTTTAGACCAAGTGGGTACGCAGTTTGGAGTTTTGTGATCCAGGCAAGTTCAGCTTGAAGTCGGCGTTTTTTAATTTCCGTTTTACTATGATTTTTAAGTTTAGAAAAAGACTGAATCGGTGTAATAGTTATATCCGAAATGGAATGATTGTATTTAACGAAGTGATTATAAAGGAAATTTCTTTGTTTTTTTGTGATGTGAGTTTCTTATCTGATACGAATGACTTCTAAAACGAGATTTTAAGGCCTGACCTGTTTCTCATTATGTAATTGTTCAAACTGTCATACATGAAAATTTCGGTGACTGAAAGTCATACATAAAATCTTAAATTTGAAACTGAAAGAATCAACGGACATGAAAACATGACAAATACAAAACTAAAGACACACCTTAAATATACAGTCGGCAAAGATGCAAAATTTAATCCCTACTACAGATAAATCTCGGTACCCTCAAAGAGTAAGAATTGCCTGCTTGTAAGCAATATATTCCACTACAGCCGTACAGGAAATGTAAAAAATGGTGAATGTATCACATTTGGATTTTGTGGATGTATTAATACCCATTCTCTGTAAGAACCGAACATGGCTGGCGACGGCATGTCCTGGATTCACTGATTTTCTCTACAAATGGTACCTTTGGAACACTGACAAGAAAAATTACCTTTATGGTCAATGTTATTAATGGTTGCCATGGAAACGAGATCAATCTATTTTTTACCCTCACAAGGCTTTGGAGTAAGCTATATTTGGACAAGAACTTACCATGGAAACTAATCTAATAGCTGAACAACTTAGAAATATGCGGCTCTATTCTTAGAAAATTTATTCATTTTAAAGATATTTTTACTATAACACCTACAACAGCAAATCAAAAACAGTCTAAAACAGGCATTAAATCAAGGCAAATTTCTTGCCCTTTTTCGTGCAATTTTGAGCAATTTTAATCACAAATAAGGCAAAATGAAATCTTTTCTTTTATTTAAGTAAAATTAATATCATCTGATTGACAAAACAAGAGGGCGCCACTAAAATGAATTTTGGCTGTGCCTAAAAATCACTTTGGCTGGAAGTATCACTGATGAGGATTTATTATCCGAATCACGTACATAATAAATTGGTTTGAAACTTTCTTCAGTATTATCTTTAATTGGGACTTAAACGAGAATGAAAAATATAGACACTCCTCTCTTGTTTCCTAATATGTTGATTGCATCCTGAATGAATTATTGTGAATTTTCTATGGCAATATTGATCCATATTGCCGAAGCCAATTCTCACATAAGTCAAAGATTTTCCGTTTTAACTGAAATGAGTTTCGATTTAGGACGACATAATGTTGTAATGTCCTTTTCAAAAAAAGAACACAAACACACCACATAAAAACACCCAGAAATGTGAAAACACAATTTGTACACATTCTTAGTACAAAACTTGCTGAGAAACAAAAATTGTAATCAATACCATTTTTTTATGTAGAGGAGAACTGTATAAAATAGATGCTCTTTTATATCTATTCCTTGTCCAAAATGTTTTTTTTTATATGAATGTGTCTCATCTTGATCTTGGTTCATTTGATTTGTTAAACGCCTTCAAATTCAATAGCAGCATTCTAGCACAGAAATTTGTAGCATGGGTCTGACATGTACGTTTCGGATACTTAACCCTCGTCAGTAATAAATTAATGCAATTTCCACTGTAGGAAATTTAAAAGTATCATGTATCATTTGAAGTCTGGTTTAACTCATCGATGGAACTCATTATCAATACTGTTGAAAAAAGGATTGAATCTCCAACGAGACTAGGTCGCGGCAGTATTGCTATAGTAAAACACAGAAAAACATCTTTGTGCGAAAGCAACCAGTAGACAAGCACAGCAACAGATGCAGGGACAAGTAACACCAAATATGACACCCGCACTTAACGCTAAAGACTGCATATAAACCAAAGATACAAATGTGCAATCGGTGCCAACTCGGGATGGCCATTTGCCAAATTAGATGAAACGTTGAGGTTATCTGGACCATGTGCAAAAAGTCATCCTCATTTTCCGGTTACCTAATGGTCTTTATTAAGAAAACTTTATTTACAAACTTAATGCCAGATCCATTCCAAAACACCGAATTTTACACACTCACGCGTTTTGGCCCTTTCTACCCGGCTTAAGCAGAAGATGCTTGCAATGTACCCTTCTATGACACCTGATCTCCTCTCAGTTGGAGATTTACTTCGGTCCATTGATAAAAAAGGTTTGTTCTTTTTACCGTTGACTGTTGCCCATTGAATGATTATTCAAACGCATTCAAAAAATTCTGTTCACTTTTTTTATTTCTTAATTGTTGGTCCTGTAGCAACATATCCCACCAATCCTGCTACGTCTTTCGGTATTTTTTTCGACATACCTTTCACAGTTTTTGGCCATATTCCACTGTTTCGATTGAGGATCACAGACGAGGGATAAGTATCCGACATGTGCATGTCTGGGCCATGCAGCAAATCTATCTGTTCTTAAATGATGTCATGAATTGGAAGACATAACATTTGTTTTGTTCTGTATTGCTCATTATTTTGTATGCAATTTATTACGATTTACAGATTCTTGTTCTGTGCTTGACTTTCATCCACTGATAATTCATGACTTGAAAATAACATTCAGATACTCATTCGGCAATAATGTTGAATCTAGACCGTGAAAAACTGTGAGTTCGATTGCTGCCAAATATTCATAAGAAGGACAAAGTCTACAGGACAATTTTGCAATCTCGCTCGTTTGAATTAGGCAAAAATATATAATACAAATTGATAGTCATTTCTACATGCCTATTTTGACCGCTCTTCTTCAGTTGGACTGTTATTTTGCAGTAATTGAATGAATTTTTATGTAATGATACTAGAAGACTTGAGATCAACCAATGAAGGACAAACAAAATTTTTCCATGAGTTTGATTGTTATTCTCCCAGGTCCTGTACTAAAAACTAATTTGTATGTTATCATCACCTGTTATCATCGTCTTACTTCCATAACGTCACTTTGGTAGCGATGACGTCTCAGGGTGAGATAAATGAAGTCAGAGGGTGAGATCAATTTATCCAACCCCAGGAACATTTGAGAGTTCTCAGTTTCAAGGGGGAGAATGCTTCTTCTCCATTTCATCTTAAGATAAAGTATACCAGAGAAGAAGTACCAATCGTAGTTGTGTGAGTCATATAAGAAAAAAATAGTTCATGAGTCATATAAGAAAAAAATAGTTCACGAGTCATATAAGAAAAAAAAGTTCATGAGTCATATAAGAAAAAAATAGTTTATGAGTCATATAAGAAAAAAGCAGTTCATGAGTCATATAAGAAAAAAGTAGTTCATGAGTCATATAAGAAAAAAGCAGTTCATGAGTCATATAAGAAAAAAATAGTTTATGAGTCATATAAGAAAAAGCAGTTCATGAGTCATATAAGAAAAAAATAGTTCATGAGTCATATAAGAAAAAAATAGTTCATGAGTCATATAAGAAAAAAGTAGTTCATGAGTCATATAAGAAAAAAGCAGTTCATGAGTCATATAAGAAAAATATAGTTCATGAGTCATATAAGAAAAAAGCAGTTCATGAGTCATATAAGAAAAAAATAGTTCATGAGTCAGATAAGAAAAAAGTAGTTCATAGGTCATATAAGAAAAAAAAAGTTCATGAGTCATATAAGAAAAAAGTAGTTCATGAGTCATGTAAGAAAAAAGTAGTTCATGAGTCATGTAAGAAAAATATAGTTCATGAGTCATATAAGAAAAAAGCAGTTCATGAGTCATATAAGAAAAAAATAGTTCATGAGTCATATAAGAAAAAGTAGTTCATGAGTCATATAAGAAAAAAGTAGTTCATGAGTCATATAAGAAAAAAGTAGATCATGAGTCATATAAGAAAAAGGTAGTTCATGAGTCATATAAGAAAAAGGTAGTTCATGAGTCATATAAGAAAAAAGTAGTTCATGAGTCATATAAGAAAAAAGTTCTTCATGAGTCATATAAGAAAAAAGTTCTTCATAAGTCATATAAGAAAAAAGTAGTTCATGAGTCATATAAGAAAAAAGCAGTTCATGAGTCATATAAGAAAAAAGCAGTTCATGAGTCATATAAGAAAAAAGCAGTTCATGAGTCATATAAGAAAAAAATAGTTCATGAGTCATATAAGAAAAAAGTAGTTCATAGGTCATATAAGAAAAAAATAGTTCATGAGTCATATAAGAAAAAAGTAGTTCATGAGTCATATAAGAAAAAAATAGTTCATGAGTCATATAAGAAAAAAGTAGTTCATGAGTCATATAAGAAAAAAAAGTTCATGAGTCATATAAGAAAAAAATAGTTCATGAGTCATATAAGAAAAAAAAAGTTCATGAGTCATATAAGAAAAAAGTAGTTCATGAGTCATATAAGAAAAAAAAGTTCATGAGTCATATAAGAAAAAAGTAGTTCATGAGTCATATAAGAAAAAAGTAGTTCATGAGTCATATAAGAAAAAAAATAGTTCATGAGTCATATAAGAAAAAAGTAGTTCATGAGTCATATAAGAAAAAAGTAGTTCATGAGTCATATAAGAAAAAAGAATGATGTTAGTGGTCATAGCTTAAGACGCAAACACGATGTATTTTATACATATGAAAAAATTAATACACCTCATTTGTTTCATCACGACTCTCTTATGCACTTAACTTATTTTTACTCGGCATGGATATTTTTACCTCGTAAGGTATCAAAACTTGTTCATTCATGCGTATTTGATTTAGTTCCAGTCCTAAGCACACATTTATGAAGTTTTAAGACATTTAGAAGCACAATTATCCATGCCTAGGTAATGCTAAGTGCATAAGAGTCGTCTTTAAACAAATGAGATGTACTAAACTTCTACAGCAAATATTTTTGCGCATTCACACGTCTGTGCTCACCTTCCAGTGAACATTACCTTTTCCACTAAAGCAATGATATAATACATCGCTTTTGCATCTAAACATATAGTGATCAGTGTTACGTACAAATGCAATTCTGCGGACGTTCAAAACTCTTTTGTGGACTATTGAACTCGACGATTGTTTTTTTTGGGGGGGGGAAAATATACTTGGAAGCTAACCCATGATGAAAATAAACAAGTACAAAACGTAGCCCCTTTAACGAGATGTTCAGGGATCTAACACTTAGAGTTAGGTCCCTCACGTTATCAAGGATGTGACACTTTATAGATAATGAGAGTCACACAGACAAATAATCTCATATACAGTGAACGTTTGGTTATTTTGCTCTGTTGGTACAGAAAATTAGTCCCAAACGTTTACCATTGAATCGAATTTCTATGAGATGCACTTTAACTAATGGTTAAAAAGTACAAGTGAAGAGGTTTATTACCATCTACTTAAATTGCGGGGAAAATTCATGGACAATGTGAGACTTAAGCAACAACAAAAAAATCCTTGACAAAGCGCTTCTAGGATAAACACACTCATTTGTTATTTTGTTTTAATAAAAGTACTTTTTCATTGACATTTTTCGTGAGTAACATTCAGATTTCTTTCTAAGTCGCGAAGATACCGAAGGAGATCCCAATAACGAACATAAAAATATCGCTGAACTTGAAAATAAAGGTTTGTTTCCACGATTTTGAGGTCTCAAGTGAGTTTACGTTGGTTCCCTAATGATTGCTTACGATCAGTGAGTGGAGTTTGTTTCAGCTGCGCCAAAGTTTTAACAAAGAACTTATGTCCTCTAACCGAACTCAATAAGGAAGCAAACAATTGTTTTCCAAATCCTTATATTTTAAAATGTTGTTTATATGACGTTTATTTCTATTATCTATTAAAGGTCAAAAAGGTTTGTAATGTTTGGGCAAAGTGCGATTGGTTAAGCTAAGTGAACATTCTTTCAGCTTAAAGCGCCTGGAGGGTATACTGGTCGCCCACCAAATCTCAGGAGATCATGGAATTCTTCTCTTTGTCGGTTTCCACCTGCTACTAGGACCCTCTCATCCAAACATCTGAGCTAATATGAGACATAGATTATAAGATGTAAAACTTGTTTGTTACATTGTTACAAGAAGGTAGAGAGTTAGGACCCTTCGACATTATTTCAAAAAAATATATGATAATAACCGATATCAATCAATCAATCAATCAATCAATCAATCAATCAATCAATCAATCAATCAATCAATCAATCAATCAATCAATCAATCAATCAATCAATCAATCAATCAATCAATCAATCAATCAATCAATGAAAGCCAAACATAAAAACCGAAATCTGATGCAAAATACCACAATCGAAAGGCTTACAAATTCTTGAAAGAAAATAAAACAGAACTTTCTCACGCGAAAAGACAATCGGTCGACCAAATGGATAAATGTATCTGATGAACAATCTCTAGTGCAAGTAAGGAATGCATTGTTAAACCAAGTAAAATAGAAGATGAAACGATAAAATGAAAACAATATAGGGAGAAGTAAACTCCGGATAACTACATCATTTGCTACTTGCAAATTTTCTTCAAGAAGGTATACAGTTAGAACACTTCCGTATTATTGCCGTGCTGAATCGGCACCGATTGCCCATTTGTCTAGTTCGCTTATGTGTAGTCTTTTGTGTTTCATGGCTTTATGCCGTATACCTCTTTTACGTCTCTTGGTTTGATTGTCTGCTCCTCGTTTTCGATTACCTCTGGGTAATCGGAAAAGTGGGAGGGTTGTGTGCACGTAATCCAGGATAACCACACCTAAGTTGGCACCGGTTACCCATTGGTCTCGTTGGTTTATGTGCTGTCTTTTTGGTTTCATGTTTCTATGGTGTGAGTTGGTGTTCCTTGTCCCTTTTGCGTCTCTATCTGTGAATGTCTGCTCTGTGTTTTTGCATTGGGTATTTTGAGGTTTTGCTGTGGGTGCTGCGACCGAGTGTTGTTGGAGATCCCCTCCTTTCTTTTAGCAGGTGGTCGTGCTTAATCGGCACCGACTGCCCATTTGTCTCGTTCGTTTATGTGAAGTATTTTGTGTTTCACGTTTCTTTGCCGTATGTCTCTTTCATGTCTCTTGATGAGCTTGTCTACTCCGTGTTTTCGCATCGGGTGTTATGGTGTTTTGCTTTGGGTACTGTAACCGAGTCTGGTTCTTTTCTAAACAAAAAGGGATCAAGAGTAAGCGTCTACTTGTATACCACATCTGTCGTCTTTTAAAAGTCTTAGGTCGGTAGTTTACAGTAAATGCCAGCAATTCCATAGATTATAACTTAATTCACTTCTAAAAAAGTATCTAAGAGAATATATTTTGTATCCCTTGTCCCTTTGGTGTCTCTTGCTGTGCTTGTCCACTCTGTATTTTCGCATTTGTGTGGTTTTGTTTTGGTGTGTTTGCTGCGGAGTACAGTTGGAGATCCCCTCACCGCTCATTTTGGCAGGAGGAATTTAAAGTTCTGTATTGTAGATGGCTTTATATTATTGATATATATAGCATAGTGTGGATGGCACTATCTAATAAACAATCAACATTGAGGCACCTTAAAGAGTCCATGAAGAATGTATCATTTGTATTTCACTACTGTAGAAGGAGATTCTCAACTCTGTTGAAAAAACTATTAGCAAAAGAAAGTAGGCCATCAAGTCGTAGTTATTAGTATTATGTAGTAAAACAATTCGGAAGAGCACGTTCTTTGTAGACTTTACCAGAAACCACTCTTTAAGAACAAAGAACGTGATGGAAATATATAAGTACCAAAAGGTGCCCTAGTGAGATATTCAGGCATCTAGAATAAGAAATAAATCTCTCAAACTTATCGAAGATGTGACATCTTTATAGATACTTACGTAGATCAATTCTGACGAAAAAAATATGCGTCAATAAATATTCTCGTATACGATAAACATAGGATTATACTAGAGTTTAACTGTTAATAAATGCAATTTTTCTCCGCGAAATAAATTTCATGATATAAATTTATATATTTACTTTGCATAGAACAACTTCGAAACCTCAAGTGGTTTTCTGTTGGTTCGCTAAGGGTTAATTACTTTATTGAAAAAAATGTGTGTTTCCAGCAACGCCAAATTGCTTAGAAAATACAACGATCCAACAAAAGTCTAGTGGTCACACCATGAACCACTGAATTAGCAATACTTCATGTTCTGTTGGGGAGTTTCCCCTCATTCAGTGTACAAGAATCGGCGGGTAAGGTCCATGAAATATCACGACGCTATATTGTTTCGACTGATGTTGAATATTTGTTTGGTTTCCTTTAATTTGTTTTCATCAAACGCCTTTTATACCGTGGATATGATCCTTCTGCCACCAGACGGACACTTGGCTTGGTACTGGACCAATCTACAGTCTTGTACCAGCGATTTCTTAAGAATTGCACTCTGACTGACTGCGATGACATGACTCCATGACGGGCCCTGTCCAAACCTCTTTAGAGAAGACAGGGCCACGACCACCTGTTCTCTCTGAATCTCAGTCAGACTCCTCGGGTGTTCACATGCATGAGCTCGCTACAGCCGGCAGAGCACGGACTGTATTTCGTATGCCTCCTGTTTTTTTTATATCCATTTACACATCCATCTGTGTGTTTCTTGGGCCCCTGTGGCATGCTGTCTGTTTGTATGTCCACCTTACATTGAGGGGTTATTTTTCATCACAATTGTGCGTTCTTCGAGACCTCCGGGTAATCGGAAAAATGGGAGGGTTGTGCGCACGTAATCCAGATAACCATACCGTCTTCTACTTGCGTGGCAGATGGCTGTCCTAAGTCGGTCGCGTTGGTTTATGGGCTGTCTTTTGTGTTTCATGTTTCTATGGTGTGAGTTGGTCTCGTTGGTCTCGTTGGTTTATTTGTGGTCTTTTGTGTTTCATGTTTTATGTTGTGAGTTTATGTTCCTTGTCCCTTTTATGTTTTTTTCTGTGGGTGTCTGCTCTGTGTTTTGCAATGGGTGTCTTGAATTTTGCTGTGTGTGCTGCAACCGAGTGTTGTTGGAGATCCTCTCCTTTCTTTTAAAATTTGAGAACCTTAGTCTGCCCATGTACCCTGCCCTATCTCATAGAAATCACAAATTATTTTTGTTCTTCTTAGTTAGGTTATTAACTCGAATTAATATAACGAAATAAAGAAGATACTGACGACAATCTCAACAGCACTCACAAAAGAGCACCAAATTGAGCATCGACGGATCCCTTAGCAAGCTAGAGGTGGAAGCAGATGCCCAGGAGGAGTAAGCATTCCCTGTTTGACAAGCCACACCCGCCGTCGATGTTCACGCACGGAAATGAAAACAATATACGAAAAACATGCACTGTCTGAGCTAGGTTATGTCTTTATAGAAAGTGCTATAGCGACCTTGTCAGGGAAAAACATTCAAAACACTTACTGTCAAACCCCTCGCAGGGAAGAAAACAAAGCGAAATTCTAAACTCAGGCGAAACAATATGGCATATTTATACCTTGTAAACCTTATCCTTGATTCCCTACCATTATCCAAATCCTTATCTATTCTATTTCGTAAGTTTTAATTGACTCAATTTAATAAGACAGAGATGAAAATCATTACTTTCGGGATATATCACATCAGAATTCGTTGACATTTCATTATTTTTTTTTCTGAAGAAAACGTAGAATAACAGAACTTTAGAAGTCATATGGTATGAAAATTTGAGGGACATTAGCTCCTTCCATTATTTTCTCTCTCTGTTTATCAAAAAGTATTTATGTAGACAGTAGATTTACGATGTATCAATGAGAAGACGCAACTCGTGTCTACTTTTGGAAAATTATATCTAATTACACACAAATAATATTTCTCAATGTCAAAGAGACGGTCTTAAATTACATAATGATTCTAAATAGGAGCAAAATGAGTGTTTACTGTGAATGCTTAACGTTTAATTCCACAGATATCAGTAAACAGCAAAAATACATCTAGTTGTACTCCTCTTATAAATCCACGTCTTCGCGATGCTTTTAAGTGTTTAGAATTCATAAGTTATTTTCTCTTCAATGTCTTCATGGTTTAATGATGCTTAATGATATAAAAAGCAATGAAAGTGTCCCTAACATTTTGAGCAAACATAACAGTGAAAGGGGTAGGCCCACGAGACCCCTAAATCGGCCCTCAATTTTTCTCTAGAAATAAATTTCATGAGAAATACTAGATATCTCTCATGAAAATACACGAATGTTTACCGCTTTCCATGAAAAGAAAAATTTAACCAAACAAAGTGCCATTTAACTGTAATGACGTCATGAAGTGACGTCAATGGCGAAAATTGCTGGGAATTTTGTCTTTTATCGAAGAATTCAATGTGGCCGCATGCGTTCACTGAGACAAAACGTCTATGACAAAACGATATAATGATAATCTTTCACATATAAATTTTCCATTTTAATTAATGCATGCGGTCATTGCTAATTTAATAGAAATATGCAGTTTTTGCATCAATTTCGCGGAATATGACCTATTTTGGTGTTTTCAAAGGGCTTAGAGGTATTGATAAACGCAATGTTTACAAAAGATAGATTCGTGATTCAGTAGAGAACGTTTCAAAATGTCAAATAACAGTTAAAAATTCTTTGAAGTACAATGTTCAAAATTAGGGCCAATATCGGGCTTCTTGGCCCTACCCCTTTCTTCATTCAACATCCCTCTTTCTAAATTGTATCTTCCTACAATATACTGCATACCAGAACTGCACAAATTCCCCTACAGATTCCAATATATTGCTAATTCTAGCAACTGCTCAACTCAATTTTGTCTAGAAATATCACGTCAGCACTCATGGCGATAAAGGAACACGTGGCAAAATATTGTAAAACTGTTCTAAACAGGAATGAGGTAAATTTCTTTTTGTCTATTAAAAATTCAGGGGATGTGGTTGACAAAATAAAATCTAGAAAATTTCAAGCCAATACGATTTCTTCATGCGACTTTTCAAATATGTACAACACGCTTTCTCGCGACAAAATTAATATTATATCGATTGTCCAAACTCATTTATGATTAAATGGTACTTTGTCCGAACTCATAAAATGGTCGGCATCGGTTACCTATTGGTCTCGTTGGTTTATGTGTTTTCTTCTGTGTTTGATGTTTCTTTGTCGTATATCTTTTTGCGATTCTTGCTGTGCTCGTCTTTGTATTTTCGCATCGGGTGTTTTTGGTGTTTTGCTGTTGGCACTGCAACAGGGCCTGTTTGGATATCCTCTCCCTTCCTTTTTGATCGAGAGGGGAAAACTTTATTTGTACATCTAAATCAAAGGGGTTTTTTCTCTACAGAATACAAATGATACAAATCCCACATAGGGACCTGTGGATTGCCTTGTCCTTTTTATTGGACAACATATATGTAGGACTTGATGAGGATCTCTACAAGCAGGTTGTAGGGATTCCTATGGGTACTTATTGTGCGCTTCTTGTTGCAGATTTATTTTTATACACGTATGAAAAAGAATTTTTCCAAAATCTTCAAAAGCAAAGAATTTTTTTTAAAAATGTTTAACTGCCTTGCTCGTGATGTTACCTATAGTGTTTATAATTACAAGAAAAACAATTTGTCCAAGTCTACTGCCCGAGAGCAGTCTCAATGCTGTACACCAGGCATATGTCGGGAAATGTATCTCAATCAGGGATTCTTGAAAGTAAAATGATTCAATAAGACTTCTGTGTATCCGAATAGGTGGAAGGATAGTGCGCACGTAATCCGGATAACTACACCTCCTTCTTTGAATATAACGGGTAAAGTTAAAACATCCAAAGCTGCCACTGGATGTTTTGTAGTCTCCTTTTATGTGTTGTATTTTGTGTTATTAGTAATTCTTTGTCTATCAGTGTCTGTCGATATGGTTGTTGGGTGTCCGTTATACGATGTTATATTAAAAAAATTAGATTCGTTTAGGCTTCGATTGATTTATTTCTGTGAGCTCAAAAAGGCATCACCACTCAGAGATATCCATAGATGTTCGTAGAACATGGCAGAACTTTACACATTCAGAACTCTTATTGTAAACGGGGAACACTTTCGCGATAATACCATATTACGCTTGGTGGAAATATACGCGATAAAACATATCT
Organism: Pinctada imbricata; assembly: GCA_033119305.1. NCBI lineage: Eukaryota > Metazoa > Mollusca > Bivalvia > Pterioida > Pteriidae > Pinctada > Pinctada imbricata. The sequence goes on along the minus strand of VSWD01000012.1, from coordinate 57,685,777 downwards.
GTCTTTGTAAGAATGCCGAAGGTTTTTTTTTGCGTGGAGGACATTTCCGCGAAGATCTTATTTCGTAAAATGCGCCAAAATGTCCTCGCCCAAAAATTGTACGTTTAAAGTTTTCCTCTTAGAGGGTTCTGGTGGAATCACACAAATCAGATAATCTTTATTTGTGTAAACCTCTTTAATTTTTCTCTATTTCGAGTTAAACAAAGGTAAGATTGCAATTTGATAAACATAAGAAAAAGGTTTCAACCAATTTCTCAAACTTGTACACCTTTCCATTGCTTATTATGAGCAATATATATGATTAAATTATATACAATGTTTTGTTACATTAGGCGATCATCCAGCCAGAAAAACTAGACAGTCCGACAACTTTACTGCTTTTAATGGTTCCAACTGGAGAATGGTCTGATCTTGTACGAACCAGCACGATGTCCCCGACGTTGACATTAACAACGGCGATACCTGTAGCGGATATCCACGGACCAAGCCTACCAGAGTCAGGGTAGATGGTAGTAACGGCATCATTGTTGACAATTATATCAATCGGCATGAAACCCTGAACATATACAGTTGTCGTAAAGACATATAAACCTTGGGATGGTACAGTGAAAGCACCTGTAAACTTATTGTAGGCACTGGCAGTATTTGTTTTCACGTAATCAAAGACGAGTGTGTGGTGTCGGCTGGGGTTGACCTCGTCGGAAGACAGAAATGCATAGAAAGCTAAAGGCCCCTCGTCTGATTTCACTAGAACTGGTAGTCTACGAATCCGTTCTGAAAAAGATGAATAAGATTTATAGGGGAAATAATTTGTCATCAAAAGTTCCTATCTTATGGTCTCTCAGTTCGGTTTATTTCACCTGGCACATGCATATGAGACGCGCTTGTAGTGTGAATGACAAGCATTAGTGCCTAAACGGCAGCTCTGCTTGTATACTCCCAAGAAATTTGAGATTGCACTGCATTGTACATCTCTTGCCATGGATGTAATTGTAGAAGTCGCGTGAGGATCAGGCGAACGAGACTATAAACCCCTACCTTAAACTTAACAAATTCTTGAAAAAATGTAAAAACAAAAATTTCTCGCGAGAGAAGAAAAATTGGACAAATATACAGAGACAATAAAGTATATTTTATCAAAACGCCCCTCAATTCGATTTCATGACCATGTTTCATAATTTGTCTGGTAGAATGGATTCAAACTAGGTACTAGAACAAAATAACTGAAAATCACTTTGGCATTAAATACCACGGATAAGGATTTACTATCCGAAATACGCGTCTGGTGCATTGAAACTGGTTTTTCCATCTGTTAGGTTCGTCACAATGATGTCATAAACCAGTCATTTAGATCATTTAAATTATATTCTTTTTAGTTCCTGAAGTGTAACCAAGCCGCTATTTAACATTTTTTCCTGTTGAATCATACTCTTTTCCAATCGAAATTGGTAAATGAAAGTTAAAGACGAAAACAATATCAGAATAATAATAATGAAAAAAAAAACAATCAAAAGGCTTACAAGTTGAAAAATACATGTTACAAAATTACGATATGGAGAAAGTTTTTTTTTACGGAAACAACGATCTTGTGGGTATTTTGGACAGCCTGATGACGCATAGTGGATCTCTCAAAATGTTGTTTTCAGATTTTGTTCACAAGATGGACCTACTATTCCCCGTGTTCTTGAGTATGTTTTTTCCTCAATGAAGCCGCACAATTGTTAATTCGTAACCATTGCATATTGTTTCATTAATTTTGAAACAGATAAATATCATACGTAGCAAACATTTTTTTTCTAAATTTGGGAGCTGCAACAAGACTCGGATGCAGCATCCACTACAAAACACCAAAACACACCTAGTGAAAACAAAGAAGGGACAAGGTACAGCAAACACACCATCAAAACATTCAGCACAAAAGATACTACACATAAATACATATTATACGTACTTATATTATTTTGTCCATGGTGTAAATCTGGATTTACTGAAATAGACGGGTCTTCCATATAACCACTTGAATTCATACTGATAGCTTCCTTGTTGTTAGATGATGCTGCCTCCTTTGACGTTATAAGTTTCAAGTCACTATTCCCAGATTTCTGATCATCTTTCTCGTTTTCCAGATATCTAACTTTGAATTTCAATTCCTCAATAATTCTCTGCTGCTCGTCCACTCTTGTTTTTAACTGTTCCATTTCTTGAATGAGTTGTTGAATCAGAGAATGCTGATTTTCTTCCTTTTTGTTTTGTATCGTAATGTCATGTCCAATGCTATGCTTCATGAGAAAGAACAAAGTTAAGAAACAACAAAATAATGTCATTGTGAATAATGTAACATTGACTTTACTTTAATACGAATCACGAAACTAGAAACTGATAAGAGTGGAACTAGTACAGAGATATCTATAAATTACTTAAAGAAAAGCATGTTCTAATTTCCTTCAGAGTAAAATGAGAAAAGGATTTCTAGATCACAGACCACTTGTTGCATAAACTTATAGTCGTAAAGGAAAACTATCAACATACATTTAGTTTCATACTCGGCACCACGTACATATTGCTCCCTCAAAATAATATCAAGTAAATGCAAAGTGTCGAACTTAATATTCAATATGCTCGAGTCCGTCAAAAATCGGTACTTGATGCTCATTGGCATCCATACTCTTATGTATTCCCATCCATATCTCATAATGTTGTTGCTTGGTTATTTGATAGTTGGTCCTCTAGGTGTGCGTAGATCTTAATCCAGTGATGTCGTTTTGTGTAGTGCCAATTTTATGTTGTATCGAATTAAAACTTCAGGTCAAAGAAACCACCATCTTTCTTCCTAATCGTAACTAAACGTCGATATTTCCGATGATTTATACATATATTATTCAGAAGACTTTGTTGAAGTTTGCGTTTAGACAAGCCAAAGGGAGATAATAAGCTCAATGTAACAGCAACACAGAGGGTGAGCGGTCTTATCTTCCCTTATACTGTAAACGTGCTTATTTTCATTTTTAGTTTGGAAAATGCTTAGCTAAATTGTCAATATTGAAATATATGTCTTACATAGTACCAATTTTATTGTACTAGACACGTGTTTTGGATATTGAATCCTCGTCAGTAGTACTTAATGTCAAACAGGATGAATAAAGTCAAAGTGAATTTTCCAGACACCGTCTACAGTATAAACCGTCTCTTTCTGAAAATAAGCGGCTCCAAATTTTGTGTAGGGTGTATTCAGAAGAGTGAAAAATCTGGCCAAAAATCGTTAGAGGTAGGCGCAAGGAATGTTATGTCATTTCCTGCCCTACTTAGCTTCAACCATTTCCATTTTCAGGTTCTATATCAGATTTGTACACTAAAATTTTCCATACATACATCTGACCGTGTTAATGTCGTCACTTTCATTTCAAAATAGCAAATAATCAAATGAAATCCATCTCGTTCCGCGGACATTAATGTGTTAGCTTCCTTAATCTATCGAAGCAATTTCATCTTGCAGTAGTACATTTATAGACGATTTTTCACTTCATCAACGGTAACGATGGATAATCATATTTTGGCCGGGCTGCTGTGTGTTATTTATGATCATTGTGGTCCTCTTATGCCTACAGGGAATGCCGCTTGGACTTTATAAAGCCCCTAATGAGAATGTTGACAGAAATAATTTTCGTTGACACCAGACAGCACCAATCTTACTGTAAAGTACTTCCTTCTTGATTCGCTTGACCTTTTTAAAATCATAATTGAAGTCTATCTCGTGCAATCAATATAGACTGTATAATGTAGATTTATGTCCTCAAAGCTCGGGGCAACAGACTCTTAGAATTCTGTCAGTCTTCTTAAGATATCTCGCTTTACAAAAAAAAAAGTTTGTAATGTTTTTAGTTTAATCTACTTGTATCTAAAGAAAGATGGAATTTTTCTTTCTTGATTCGTTTAACATTTAAAAAAATCATAACTGAAGTCTACTTCGTGCAATCAGAATACACTGTAAACCTTTAAGCTCGGGGCAACTTACTCTTTTCAAATTCTGTCAGTCGTCTTGAGAAATGTCGCTATAAAACAAAGCTTGTAATATTTTTAGTTTAATCTAGTTATACCTGAAGAAAGAAGGACTCGTTGCTCCTGCTGGATTTGTCTGACCTTTTTAAAATCAAAATTGCAATCGAAATAGACTGTAAACTTTATGTCTATTATCTAAGAGCCTGAAGTAACAGACTCTTAAAAATTTTGTCAGTCGTCTGAAGAAATTTCGCTGAAACAAAGAGAAAATATTGTATTATTTCAGTTTAATCTACTTATATCTAAAGAAAGGTGGATTTTTTCCTTCTTGATTCGTTTGACCTATTAAAATCATAATTGAAGTCTAAATAGACGATAAATTGTATTTTTACTAAAAAAAGACTCTTAGAATTCAGTCAGTCGTCTTGAGATAAAGATGAGGATATGTTTAGATTGATCTACTGCTATCAAAAGAAGGAAACATGTAATATTCAGCAATGATTTTAATCCCCTCGCAAAGGCTTGAGATGTAAAATCACATAAGGCACGGTCCATTTGATATTCTTGGGGGGGGGGGGGGGGGAAGCTTGGGTTTTTTTGTCGGAGTAAGATTATTTTTTTCGGCCCGAACCAGAGCAAAATTATTTTTTTTTAACAAGTGTGCAATATATTAAGAATGTTTATGTTTTATAAATAGAAATTCTTTATTTTTCGTTCAAAACTCTGAAGATGTAACTTTATCTTTATGAAAAATTTAATTCACTTCTAAACAGAGAGATAGAAGGTCAATATAATCCTCAATTTTCAAATTTTAGAATTATAAATTGGGGAAAAACTGAAGTTCCCCTTCAAAGCTTGTATGAAATTAGACTCTATGGTGATACATGCATCTATTAATAGGAATGTATTATTAAGGATTCCGACTATTCCGTCGGAATCCTTTCTGTTATTGCAATGTCTTTTCTTTATTCTTATTATTATTCTTATTATTATTATTATTATTATTATTTTTATTCTTACCCCCTCATCATTTCCAGACACTTTATTCAAAGGTCTTCTAACACAGAGCAAAAGGGATGGTACCATCAGAAAGAGCATTACAAGATCTTCTTTAACTAATTTTTGTTTTTCGATAAGTTCACCAATGCCCCTGCTGGAGGTCATCAAAGGTCAAATCTTTAAACACTTCTAACTCCTAAACTAACCGTACGATTTGAACGAAATTTGTTTTAAAATGTTCTTTGGGAAAATTGTAAACTTTTATACGCTTACATGCTCGATAAAATATTTACGGTTTTCGCGCTATTCCAAGTTGAAAATGGAACTTTAAATTGGCACAGTGCCAATTTCTACAGTTTTTTAGATTTTGAGTTGAAACTTTGATTGTAGGTTACTTATAGGTGGTCATTTAATGTTGACCTACTTTCAAGGTCAAATTTTCATTCTCAAGGTCACAACAAACTTTTGACTATAGAACAAAAAGTATTTGACCTTCAGAGTTCAAACTTCATAAATATTATCGTTAAACCAAGCTCTTTCACCTTGACCTTGACCCAAGGTCAAATTTTGATTCTCAAGGTCACAACAAAGTTTTGCCTATAGAACAAAGACTATTTGACCTTCAGAGTTCAAACTTCATACATATCAATGTTCAGTCAAGCTCTTTTATCTTGACCTTGACCCAAGGTCAAATTCTCATTCTCAAGGTCACAACATACTTTAGTCTATAAAACAAATATTTTTTGACCTTGTGAGTTCATACATTACACAAATATTCCTTGCAACAAACCCTTTCACCATGACCTTGACTCAAGGTCATTTGTTCGATTTCAAGGTCACAACCGACTTTGGTTAATTAGATATTGAGCTTTGCTCAGATTAAGATCAATCATGATGAGAATGCTCAGGTTAAGATCAATCGTGATGAGAATGATCACAATACTTATCTTTCATTTATGACATTGGTTCAAGGTCAAATTATCATTCTCAAGGTCATAACAATCATTTACTCTTGTAGAATTCACACTCTTTGTCCTATACTATTTATTCTTCACACAAGTAGTCTTTCTTGTTTGAACTTAACATAGTATAAGAAAGATAACTCTTTTATTTTTGTTCTCTGTTTCTTTTTTTCTTAGTAGCATTACATATCTGTACTTTCATGTTGTTGTCATTTTCTATTAATAGAAATGATCTCATTGCAAAATCATTGTGCAATCCTGTTTTGAGATAGTTATCGTAAAGGATTTGATATTGATTGAACATGGAGTTTAAAGCTTTTGTAAAATTGAAAGGTATTTATTATTCTTTTCTTATATTTTGTTGATAAATGAATAAGAGTCCCAAGTTAGACATAAGCTCTTTTGACTCAATTGCTGAAGTGAAAAAGGTACTAAAGCAACTATTCTTTTTTTCATCTTCATATTTCGGATTTTAACACTTCAGTTCCGAGGAAGGTCTAATAAAGGAGGAATCCGTCTGTTGCTTGCAACAGTAGCCATCTAGTATTGATAATATATTTACCGTAAGCCTCTAAGGAAGCCCTTATTAGTGGATATTTTCAAATATGAACTTTGCCATTTAAAATTAATGTTTTGATAGAAAACTATGGCGAGCGAAGCGAGCCAAAATAAAATTGTGTAAATTGAAAAGTGCGGCGAACATAACTAATCTGCATAGGCAAACAGTCAAATGAATGCTCTGCTGACTGGAGAAAGCTACCGAACAGCTTCGTTACTATTTTAAAAAGGATAGATTGTCAGGAATCTTTCTTAATTATAAAATTAGTTTTGGATACAATTAGTCATGGAGTTCCTCAGTGAAAAATGAAAATGAAAATCTCCCTAGGGTTTGCATCAAAAGCCTGTCTAAAACTATTCTGATAACCAATGATTTTGATCGAATTGAATAGACTGAAGATATTTTAAATGGTCGTAAAGAGAAATTGATGACATCATGACATCCATCTCTCTATCTATGATTGAATGAAAGTCACAGACAAAACCCAAAATCAGTTTTCATAATCCATCCTCCTCCTTCAACAACAACAACAACAACAACAACAACAACAACAACAACAACAACAACAACAACAACAACAACAACAACAAAGAACAATCAAAACATTCCGCAAAGGAACGTAAATGAATCCTCAGTGGAGATTGTAGATGCTGTTGAACGCACACTTTAAAAATGAAACATTTTAAGGATCTACAACGAGACTTTCCGTCTTACCTGATAGAACTCGGTTGAGATTTATTTACGATTTTAAACTGAAACAATCAAATAAGTTGTCCTTCGTGTCTCTGTGAACCTGTGTCATTGTCTCCGTCTGTTTATTAAGGATTCCGACTATTCCGTCGGAATCCTTTCTGTTATTGCATTGTCTTTTCTTTATTCTTATTATTATTATTCTTATTATTCTTACCCCTTTCCATTTCCAGACACTTTATTCAAAGGTCTTTCAACACAGAGCAAAAAGGATGGTACCATTAGAAAGAGCAGACAAAGATCTTCTTAAACTATTTTTTGTTTGTCAATAAGTTCACCAATGCCCTCGCTAGATGTCATCAAAGGTCAAATCTTTAAACTCTTATAACTTCTAAATTAATCACACGATTTGAACGAAATTTGTTTTATATCATTCTTTAGAAAATTTGCAAACTTTTATACGCTTACATGCTCGATGAAATATTTACGGTTTTTGCGCTATTTTGAGTTGAAAATGGAACTTTAAATTGGCACAGTGCCAATTCCTACAGTTTTCGAGATTTTGAGTTGAAACTTGGATGGTAGGCTACTTATAGGTAGTCATTGATGATGACCTAGTTTCAAGGTCAAATTATGATTCTCAAGGTCACAACAAACTTTTGCCTATAGAACAAAGACTATTTGACCTTGACAGTTCAAACTTCATAAATACAATCATTGAGCCAAGCCCTTTCATCTTGACCTCGACCCAAGGTCAAAATATGATTCTCAAGGTCACAACAAATTTTTGCCTATAGAACAAAAACCATTTGTCCTTGACAGTTCAAACTTGGCACAAATATTCCTTGCATCAAGTCCTTTCACCCTGACCTTGACCCAATGTCATTTGTTCGATTTCAAGGTCACAACAGACTTTTGTTTCTAAAATATTGAGATTTGATTAGATGAAATTGAATCTTGATGAGAATAAATTCAAATGCTTATCTTTTATCCATGATCTTGGTTAAAGGTCAAATAAACTTTTTCAAGGTCATACCAAACATTTACTCTTGTAGAATTCACAGGATTTTGTCCTTAACTATTTTTCTTCACACAAGTAGTACTTCTTATATGAATTTAACATAGTAAGATAGATAACTCTTTTATTCTTGTTCTCTGTTTCTTTCTTTTTTATTCTTAGTAGCATTACATATCAGTAGTTTCATGTTGTTGTCATTTTCTATTAATAGAAATTATCTCATTGCAAAATCATTGTGTAATTCTGTTTTGAGAAAGTCATTGTAAAGAATTAGATATTGATTGAGCATGGAGTTTAAAGCTTTCGTAAACATGAAAGGTATTTATTATTTTTTTCTTCTATTTTGTTGATAAATAAATAAGAGTCCCAAATTAGACATAAGCTTTTTTGACTAATTTGCTGAAGTTGATATGGTACTAAAGCAACTATTCTTTTTTCAATCTTCTTTATTCGGATTTTAGCACTTCAGTTCCGAGGAAGGTCTAATAAAGGAGGAATCCGTCTGTTGCTTGCAACAGTAGCCATCTAGTTCTATTTTCTTTTCGCAAGAGAAAGTTTTCCAAACTGCGTGAGCCTTTTTTATTGCGGTTTTGTAATTCATTAATTGATTTTTATACTTGGTTCAAACTAGTTGTTCGCAACCTTATTCCTTTAAAGTTAACGAAAACCTTCTGGAAGATGAATAGAATTATGTCCTAAAATTCTTAACACATTTTATCAGAAATGAGTTTTGCGAATCTCATATCATCTTCTCGAGACAAGTGTACGTAATACCTTACTCCCCATTGTCGGATGTCATACACAAAACTGCGTCAAGTGTACGTAATACCTTACTCCCCATTGTCGGATGTCATACACAAAACTGCGTCAAGTGTACGTAATACCTTGCTCCCTATTGTCGGATGTCATACACAAAACTGCGTCAAGTGTACGTAATACCTTACTCCCCATTGTCGGATGTCATACACAAAACTGCGTCAAGTGTACGTAATACCTTGCTCCCCATTGTCGGATGTCACACACAAAACTGCGTCAAGTGTACGTAATACCTTACTCCCCATTGTCGGATGTCATACACAAAACTGCGTCAAGTGTACGTAATACCTTACTCCCCATTGTCGGATGTCACACACAAAACTGCGTCAAGTGTACGTAATACCTTGCTCCCCATTGTCGGATGTCATACACAAGTTTTCTGTATGACATCCGACAAGGGGGAGTAAGGTATAACGTACACTTGATCTCATACAAACTTTTTAAACTTCTATGACAATGCCTGGTACAACTCAGATCGAATTCATTAATGAAAAGCCAACGACCTTCATTACTAGGAAACGATCCGAAGATCATTTCACGTTGATAGTGGATCCATCCAGTTTTTTCAAGTTTCGTCATTTTCATATTTACTGGGCATGTAAAGAATAAGTGTCTCAGTTTGTGTTTTGTTAGTGCATTCGCTGTGTGTTGCATACCCGTAACAAGACGCGCATTTCATGCCATAAATGCACTCGCTGTGTGTTGCAAACTCGTAACAAAACACAAATTATGATATTTATTCTATACATGTATACATGCACCACAGTTGTCTGTTTCATATTCTTTTTTTTTTTTATTCACATTTTTCAAAAGGTACATTTTATGAGTATAAGATAGAGACAGGAAGAAAAGAGAGAGAGACATACACTCATCCACTCAAACCACACTCATTCAAACTCCTAAACAAATACTTGAAAAAGATTAAATATATCAAATGTAAGCAGCTCATGTTAGCTTTGTATTGACAAATAAAGAAGTAAACATTTTTTTTCTCGGTTATAAAGTAAATGATACGTATAGTTTGAAGCAATTAGCTGAACAAATTTCATCATATAAATGAAAAAAAAAAGAGATATGAATATGTAATATAACGTAATAGTAATTTCAGTTTCTTGAATGAAAGTGAGCGCATGAGCCATGCACCCACTTGCATTCAACAAACTGAAAACCATAAATAGAAAAATATATTTTTATGATCACAATCGAAACAATCTTGATCATTTAGACCATACATAGACTTGATAAGTATGAAGTATAATACTACTTTCAGTTTATTGAATGAAAGTGAGCGCATGCGGAGCATGCACTCACTCGCATTCAACAAACTGAACAAACATGACTATAAAAGATACATTTCTATGATCACAACCAGATTCTGATCATAAATGATCAATGGAATAAGCTTGACCATTCAGACCATAGCTTATTAAAATATGAAATCTTTGATTTTCTAATTGCAATGAATTTTTCAACATTAAATCTAAAAGTAAGATGTGAAACCAATCCACATAAAATAGGCTTTTTCATCTTTTTGAAACACAAATATATATATTGTTTTGTTATCAATATGATGAAATTTAAAGGAATGTTGTTCAATTCGTCTCCAAATAGTATGTTTTCATGATTAAAACCAATTCTTTTTGAAGTCATATTGTATATATATAGGCTCAAAGAGTTCCAAAGAGGCAGTACATGAGAACATTGACAAAACATATGAATTAAACTTTCTTCTTCTAAATGGCAAAAAGTACATAAGTCTGATGATTTAATCTTTATTTTCTTTAAATATGAATTTGTTGCTAGTATCCTATGAAGAATCCTGTACTGAAGCCATTGTAAAGATGAATCTTTGCTAGTTCTAAAACACATTTTAAAAGCATTATTAATTTTTTCGTCAGGTATATTTGGTAGTTTATATTGCCATCTTAACATTCCAGTTGGAGTGATTATTTTGTCGTTTAAAAGTTTATAAATAGCTCTTGTACATTTTTCAACAGATAAAATTATTCTTAATTGGTAAGGAATATATGGTAGCTGAAGTCTACTATAATTACATATTTTATAATGATTGATTCTTAAGAAGTGAGTAATTGCACTACAGATACTGTTGTACTGCATTAAATCAATGGAAACAAGAGAAAATTTGGAAGCAAAATCATCTTTACTCAATATAGTGCCCTTGTCATCTAGAAAATCATTAATTATTTTAACTCCATTATCATACCAATGTTTGAAAAATACAGTCTTATTGTTTATCATTATGTTCGAGTTGTACCATACTGGTATAGAAGTATAGGTATTCAATGGCTTTGAAATATTTGAGGGGAGTTGAGAATAGTTTGCTTTTGTAACTTTTAGCCATTCATTAAAAACATCTTTCCAAAAGCGGTTTTTGATCAACTTCATATGGTTTAAAATGTATTCATCTCCAAAATTTGTTAGTTTTTCAATAAAATCTTTTCCATAGTTTGCTTCAAAGATATAAAACCATGATTGTCCCCCCTTCAGGATCCTTTTAATCCATGAACATTTGAGAGATGAAATGAAATAATCTAAATTTGTCATATTAAGACCACCTTTCTCAATATCTTGAGTACATATATCTTTTTTAACTTTATAACATTTCGAACCCCAAATAAAAGAGAAAAATTCTTTATTAAGTTGCTGTATTATTTCACTTTTGGGTGTAGGAAGAGATATAAATAGATGGTTTAGCTTTGGAATTAGCAATGTCTTCAGAACTGTTACCCTCCCTATCGGAGTGAGGATCCTTCTATTCCACTGTTTCATAGAAGCTTTAATTTTTGGAATTTGAATATCGTAATTCAAATGTATCATATCATCAAGATTTACTGAAAAATGAATACCTAGGAGTGTAAAAGATGAAGAACCCCAGTCTAACTTCCATCTTGTATGGTGATAAACTTCATTGGAAAACTTTTTTGAGCCTATCCAGACAACCTTAGTTTTAGATGAGTTAATTTTCAAACCAGATAACCGAGAATAGTAATCCAAAGTTTCAAGTGCTGCAAATAATGATTTTTCTGAACCGTCAAGAGTGAGAGAGGTGTCGTCCGCATATTGGGAGATTTTGTGTTCTTTTTCATTTATAACTATACCTTTAATGTCCGAATTATTCTTAATCATAATAGAAAGTATTTCTGCACAAAGCAAGAAGATATAAGGGGATACAGGGTCCCCCTGTCTGCATCCACGCTCAATTTTAATTTGTTCTGAAAGAAAACCACTTTGGAGAACTGATGCTTGGATATCAGTATTAAGAATCTTAACCCATTGAATTATATTTTCACCGAACCCAAAAAAATGAAGTACTTTGTAAACAAAAGACCAAGCAATCGAATCGAACGCTTTCTCGAAGTCTATTAAAACTAATAAGCCAGGGATCTGTTTATTTTCAGTGAAAGACATAAGATCATATATGAACCTTGTATTTTCTCCAATATATCGACCTGGTAAAAATCCAGTTTGCGAAGTAGAAATTAAATCATTTAAAGTACCTTTTATTCTTTGACTTAAACATCCTGATATGAGTTTGTAAAAGACATTCAAAAGTGTAATTGGTCTCCAGTTCTTGATATGGTGTCTAGATTTGTCTCCCTTAGGGATGCAAGTAATAATACCCAATCTTTGTGAAATAGGCAGCTTCTTTTTTTGAAAAACATCATTTATTGCATTAGTTATGAAAAATCTGAGATCTGACCAGAAGAATTTAAAGAATTCAGTAGTATACCCGTCACTCCCAGGACTTTTACTATTCTTCATGTTTTTAAGAACAGATAAGATTTCAGCACAAGTTATTTCTTTCTCTAGTTTTTCTGCAACAAGTGGATTTAGCTTAGGAATATCTATATCAGAATTTCCAAATAAAGTGTCAAAATCAACATCATTTATTTCATTTTCTTTACTCATATAAAGGGATTGATAAAAAGTTTTAATCTCCTGCAATATATCTTTCTGGTCATATAGCATTCCCTTATTCTCTGATTCTACTTTCTTAATGGTTTTGTTGATATAATTACGTGATTCTAAATTGCAGAAATATTTTGTGGGCTTCTCGCCCTCATCCACCCATAATGCTTTTGTTCTCACGATATATCCCTGCATTTTCTCTTTCCTTATGTTTTCTAACTCGTTTCTTTTTTCTTCAAGAATAGTAAAATCAGTATTTTCACTATCTTGCATTTCAATGTTTTCAATTTCATCAATTAACGACTGTTCTTTTTCTGCTCTTTGTTTCTTTCTATAGCTTGAAAATGATATAGTCATTCCCCTTATATCAAGAAGAATCATTTCTAAGAGTGAGCTATCATCAATGGTAAAGTGACTAGAATTATTTTCATGCACATTTTCATCCAAAGTAGAATATTTCAATTTTGTTTCGTTAATACTTTCTTTAACTTTCTTAACATACTCTTTATCACTTAGAAGATTATTGTTAAACTTCCATAGTCCTTTACCTCTTTCAAAAGAATTAAACTTAAGCTTAAGAATGACAATAGAGTGATCTGATCTATACCCTGCCTTTATATCAAAATTTTCTACTATGTTGGACAAATTTTCGGATATCAGTATGTAATCAAGCCTACCCTGTTTATTTGGATTTTTTCTACGCCATGTATAAATTCGTTTGTCAGGATTTAAAATTCTAAAATAATCTACAATTTTCAAATCATCCATGACTTCTAATAATTTATCTCTAGCCCGTGGGTTATTTATGCCACTGTAATTACAGGTGTCCATCCTAGGGTCAATTGCAATATTAAAATCGCCACAAATAATATAATACAGATTATCGAACTCTAATACAAACTCTCTAACTTTATCAAAAAATGCAGGGCAGTCTGAATTCGGACCGTAAATATTTAACAAAGTTACTCTGTTTTCATCAATACTAAGATCTAGTGCTAAAATATTTCCGTCACTATCTTTTTTCTCTTTATGTAGTTTCAATTCAAATGTATTATTGAAAAAGATTGCAACGCCTCTGCTGTTAGAGGAAAATGAATTAAATATACATTTATAACCCCACTGGGTTTCAATATAAGGTTCCAAATCGGGTATAAAATGAGTATCCTGAAAGCACACAATAGAATAATTCTTATTTTTATAAAAATTCAAGACATCTTTTCTTTTAGATGGAGTAGATAAACCTTGACAGTTAACAGATGCTATAGTAATATTGTCAGACATAGTGATAATGAAATGTTCCTTTCACACCCTCATATACAAGCACACATACACCTAGCACACAAAAGAAAAAGAAAGAAAAATTGATAGAAAATGTCAAGTTGAGAAAAATATAAGAAATGTCATGAAGATGAAGTAAAAAGGGGTTCATCACTTCCGTTTCAAACAAAAAACATGCACTGCACAGTACCTGCACAATCTGTCATTCAAACAAAGTCTCCGCATCTCGCGCATATTTCGAATATAACTGTCAAACGAGGGAGAGATCAGTCTCAGGGTAAGTTCTCGGTATCACGGGCTGCATTCGAACGTAATCTCACTCGGACACTGACGCTTCCGATAGTTTTTCACCAATATCAAATCGGTCTGTGGCCTGAAAAGTCATTCTTTTCTTATGGTACGGTTTTCCATAGACGGCACCATTAAAATACCACGCGGACTCGATTTTTTCGTGTGATTGTAATGCTGTTATGAGTTCCGTGTTGTCCGCTGTAACGTCATCGACGAGTCTGATCCCTCTTCCTTTCTCTTTAACTAAAGACCGCTTTCTCATCACACGGGCCTTCACCTCTGAATTTCTGACTTTAAGTAAGATCGGCCTTGGTTTGTCCCTCCTACCCGGAATCCTGTGGCATGCGATTATTTCATCACCGTGTAGATCCACGTCCGCATATTTCTTTATAATTTCAACTGCTTTTTCCTGTGTCGTTTCCCTTTCTCTCTCTTCTACGCCTATTATTTTGAAGTTTGTTTTCCTTGAATACTGTTCATTAAAGTTACTTTTGTTTACTGCTTTCTTTGCCATTTTTTCACTTTCGACCAGTCTCTGTTGTAAAATTCGCACTTCTTTACGACTTTCTGCCAATTTTTCCTCTAAATGCATAACATCTGCTTCCATCTTATCTAAACGTCTGTCCACCTTTTCTGTCCGTTGCGCACAGTTTTTATCTAAATTTTCACACTTCTCGTCTATCTCCTTTCTATTTTCGGTTAAAATATCTTTAACCAACGATTTCACTAATTGTTCTAAAGTATCCTCCTTTACTGTTTTCTTAAGTTCTTCTTTAACATCTTTCAGGTCGTTGTGTATCAAAGCTAAAGTTTTGCTTATTTCCTTTTCACTGTCCTCTATATGTGAAGTACGCCTGGTGTTTACTTTAGACATTTTATCGATCGGAAAATATTTGTCCAACGTTGACATGGGTCACTGCACACACCTGACTGTATGGATCGATATATAACACTGTACTGAATCGTATACGTGACTATCTACTCACAAAGTTGTTTACAATTTACAAATATCCACTTTCTGGCAAATTTCACGATCAAAATCCAAAAAATATATAAAGAAATGTCCCTCTCAATGATAATTAACTCCAGGTTAGGATGCAATTAACAATTCCCCGCTTTTAAATAGCAATAAATGCGGATTTCTTCGGAGCGAAATTAAACGTGACCGCTCACTCTGGCTGACATACCACACCGTCTGTTTCATATTCTTGTTTTCTGAAATCGCGTTCAGTTGGCAGTTGGCAGGTTGGTACAGCTGTCGCGCCATGTTTCTTTAGATCTTATGAACTGAACATTACGTCACAAGCGTTTTCGTGCGAAATACAAGCACGTTCATTTCAATAGTTTTAACTCAGATAATTACATTGGTTGTGCATATATATAATAAAATGAACACCGAAGAAGTACCCATCGGTTCTTCAGTCTCAAAGTCGAGAAGGTAAGGCACGGTTCTTTTGATATG
Source organism: Pinctada imbricata (assembly GCA_033119305.1). NCBI lineage: Eukaryota > Metazoa > Mollusca > Bivalvia > Pterioida > Pteriidae > Pinctada > Pinctada imbricata. Next base: position 57,669,776 of record VSWD01000012.1, on the reverse strand, counting down.
GCGGGGGGGGGGGGGGCTTGGGGTTTTTTTTGTCGGAGCAAGATCTTTTTTTTTCTCCCCGGACTGGAGCAAATATTTAACACAGATATAAGTAATCCGCAGAAAACAAACTCTATATAAGGTACAAGTAAGAGGGTCTGAGGGAAGGGTCTTCTAGACAAATTTAGAATAGTAAATTGGTGAAAAACTGAAGTTCTCCTTCGAAGGTTGTATATAAAATAGTAATACATTACATTGATAATATATTTCAGCCTTTAAGGAAGACCTTTATTCTTTAACACACATTCTTTTGATATTTTCAAATATGAAGTTTGCCATTAAAGAAAAAAAAAGTCTCGATAGAAAAGGGTTAATTATATGAATTGAAAACTGTGGCGAGCGAAGCGAGTCGGAAATTTTCAGGTATTTTAAGCGAAATTTTGTGGTAATTTATTCTACAAATTCAGATTACTTGTAAGAGCAAGACGCCATAAGCAAACTTATTATTTTTTTCATCAAAATTCAGAGCAAAATTATTTTGTTCGAAAAATCCCAAGCTCCCCCCCCCCGAATATCAAATCATTAGAATTGCCATTCGAACAATTGCGAACCGGAATAAGCGAAGTCAGACCAGGGCTGCGTTCCATTTGAAGAATCGATCCGGTTATTCTGGATGTTTACGGTGATGGAACGCGCCGTTCCATCGGATCGGATCGTTTGGCACGTACAGGACCGACGTTCTAGGCTGTTCCAACATGGAGGACAATCGATCTCCAAATCAGCCCTGAGATACCTATACGGCATCCCTTCAGAATCTGAAATAATTTTGTATCTGTTTTGTATAATTTTGATAATATTTGGGTCAGAACTTGTATTTTTCCTATAGAAATCAATAGAAAACAGAAAAGTTTAATTGAACATTGTTCCCCCCGGATATACAGAATACCGGCCACTTTGACAATGATACAAATTTTCTGGAGAAGTGGGGTTCTGTATCTCCGGGGGGAACACTACCTCAGGGACGAAAAATCAAAAAAGGAGGGGGTGCTTTTTTGTAAAATCGATCTTTTTAGACCATAAAATATGACAAATTTGACTATTTCCCCTCTTAATCTAACAAAAATGTATTCTCAATATGATCGAATGAAATATACAAGAACTGGGAACGAAATAAGCAAGAGCGACGTTTATTACCGGCAGTCATGACTGCCGGTATACTGTAATCAATCGTGACATACTTGCACGGATAAAATAACTCTTGGCAATAGGATTGGTGGACAATTACAAAATATGCAAATATTCGTCAAGGTTATTCAGAATCTGTGCATAAGATACTTTCATCAGGTTGGCTCAAGAGTCTAGATGACTTGACCAATGAAAGTCATATCGTATCAGTGCATTTTCATCCGAAAGATCCATCGAAAAGTCTTTGTACCGATACGTCCTACAACAATCACAGATCCTCGGAAATTTCCGTAGCTTGAATCGGAAATAAAAACGGAAAAGCCCGGAAATGTGCGATTGGTCAACAAGAACAAAAATCGTTTATTCCAATTTTTTCTTACTAGTATTTTACAACATTTATTAAATTTATGTCAGCTAACTGACGGCAAGCTTTTTGTAAAAGCTAATACTTGTTTCTTCGTTAGTACCTAGGCTTGCATTGTAGCCATTGACTACAAATGAGACCGTATTTTGAGTTCCGGATTTCATTATTTGCCGATTAAAGTAGATATAACGTTCGAAATCTATTTTTGATATAAAATGTAGACATATTTGATGACTTTTAGTAAATATTTATCCATTTCATGTAATATATTACTAAATTTACATGTTGTTTCGTCGATTTTATCAGTTTTCTTATTCGAGTACCCCTACTTCTTTCGACATTAATTTTAGCATCTTAAGAGTACTTCACAAAAATGTCAAACATATAAAAAGTCTTCAAATACATCATTTTTCAATTATAATTAATTTTTTTAACATGTGAATCGTCATGCGGAAGAAATACGGCACGAGATGCAGGGCTAAATACGGCCTTATCTTAACAGCTCCTTTTTAATGCTATTTGAAATTTCGGCATGGATGTAACTAGAAATGTTCAATATTTTATAAAACTTTAAAGAAGTAAAATAAAACTAATTCAACATTGATTAAAACTTTATTTTTGGATTTGGCGATTATTGAAGTTTTCCTCTATCCACGTTTGCTATGGCGAAGTCGTTCTGGAACCCTTTTCGTTCCATTATCAGAATGAGATTGTCCTGGAACGATCCGGCAAATGGAACGCAGCCAAGGTGCCCGGGGAGAGTCAGTGTCTCCTGTTTGCATGTCACAGCCGCGCAACAGTTCTTGTCAAAGACGATGATTGCCTCGATGACAAATTATCATCAGATTGTCAATTAGTAGAAGGGTAAGGAGAAGAAGCACTATCAACATAGTGGTGTACAAATATTTTACGCAATTCTCAATAATATTTTCGATGCATATTTCACGTTTCATGTATTTAGAAATTTCATATTTCTAAATGCATTTGAAACTATCTAGAAATCTATTCCTCCGATCGTATGTTATTGTCAATATTGATTTATCATGGTATTTACGGTAAACTATCGATTTTAGGAAGGACTCTGACTCACGTTATCGCAGATAACTCACCGATGAGACAGGTAATTTTCATTGTTTACTATTTACGGATTTTATTCAGTTCGAAGGTAAGACATTTTCAAATGAAAATTGAATAGTTTTTAAAATTCTTTCTGTTTCAGTTGAACATATTTGACATTTGAAATGCTTATCAGTTACCGGTTCATTGACAGACGAGGATCGTCCTAATTAATCCCAAGGAGCAGTGGTGTAGCTACAGGTACAAATTCACGGGTATCTAGATAAACACGTGCAAAGTATGTGTAAGGCTTTATCGACGAAATTGACTGAAATCAATATTTACGATTTATTTGTGGTATGCGACTGAAAATTCAGTTAAATTGTTTAAAACCTAGTAATGAAATGGCAAGGAGAGAGTGTCCAATGATTGTTAGATGCCATGCTATAATAGTCAGATAGTACTAAAACTACTGTACAAAATATACTGGGGAACTATGAAGTAAAACAACTAGAAAGGTTACTTGTTGCGGTTGCAACAAGAGTGTCTTCCTCCTATACAATTTTTGGTTTGGAAATATGAAGGACGTCACATTACATGTATTTATATTATATATTTAAGTTTTCAAATAGCAGTAACATTAAATTTTCAAACCGATAATTGTTGGTGAGCAACCATTTGATTTTGGGGGGTGGGGGGCAGGAATTCTATTGCCAGCCGGTAAAATTTTTTCAGCAATTTTCTGAGCAGGCCATTTTTTTTCAGCCATTACCAGAGTCGGAGAAAAATTTTTGCCGGTTCTTCGGGCCGGATTTAAACAAATTGTCAAATGTTGTGAATGTATGTGTAAGTTAAACTCCCCGCTGTTACAGAGTATGAGTTAATAACCGTTCCTTCAGATGTCTCTTTGCAATTAGCGAATTTCAGACAGATTGTATGATGTTTAAATAGAACATTTTCTAGATTTTTGTGCCTATGCGTATTAGGTCTCTGGTAGATACAGCTATGTGAACAGTTTGTATTTATATTAATTAATTTTTTGACTTTAAATTGTCTGGCACAAAGGGCCAGCAAAAATTTCCATATCATGCAATGTATCCTTACTTTTGCATGGTCCGGGAAAAAAAATTGCCGGCCCTTTGGGCCGGAATATTTTTTTCAGCATTTTTCAGAGCCGGGATTTTTTTTTTGCAAATTCTTCCTGCCCCCTTCCCCCATAAAAAAGGCGAGCTCGTAGCTGTAGAACCAATTTTCTTAAGAAGAGAAATGGTAATAACAAGTTACGTTCAATATATATATATAAATACCATGAGGTTCTCGATTCTTGATTCTTGATTCTTTATTGACCTTTTGCCGTACGGCACATAGGCATGTAACAATATATATACATATTTACATACAACAATGATAAATAAATATAAGAATTGTGAGTGAGAGTTCAGGAGGTGGAGCATACTTCATATGGATACATCAATACATATATCGAAGCATAAAATAAATCAAACAATGTCAAATAAAGTTACTGAGAGATTCTTCTTTTATACGATTCATACAGAAATTTTCCAAATTTACATAACTCTGAGACGTTTTGGGTACCAAAAAGTTGTACAAGTTTAAATACACTAGGTCTATTATAATAATATCTTTTTAAATACTTAACTCTTAAATCACGGTAAGCAGAACAAACTAATATAAAATGGTACTCATCTTCAACTTCGTTAGTATTACAAAAATCACATGTTCTACTTTGCCTTGTTTCATTCGTAAATCTACCACTCTCTATTTTTAACTGATGTGATGATAGTCTAAATTTTGTGATATATTTCATATAGGTGGGGCTGATAGGTTTATTTAAATATGGCTGTATAGAAAAAGTGTTCACAAAATGTTGGTACAAAAAACCTTTAGAAGATCTACTTATTTCTGACCTAATACTTTGTTGGTGAATATCAATCATTCTGTTTTCTATTAATTTTATAGTATCTTTTCCGATGTCATTATAGAATATGTAACCTAATCCGATATTATTTAATTCATCTTGTATATTCTTTACCCATGGATCATGTATTTGAACTAATTCATCGTAACATGCTTTAAGTATACAATTTTCAGAGTCTTTGACTGACATCCAATATTTAAATATCTTCAATTTACGTTGATGGATTAACGGTAACCTTCCCAATTCATGATATATCATATTGTTACATGAACTCTTTTTAACGCCTAAAATATTTTTACAGAAGGATAGATGTAATTTTTCAATGTCAGGTGCTTTATGAAATCCCCATATTTCAGAGGCATAGCATAAAATACTGCTTATATAAGTATCAAATATGGAGCATTTTGTTTCTACATTAAAGTTAAACTCTTTTAGTTTGTTATTTATAGCAAATAGGGCTTTTCTGCCTTGTTCAGATCTATGTTTTTGCGTTTTCAAAAATTTTCCGTTAAAATTAAATACCATACCCAGATAATTTATTTCATCCACTATCTCTAAATTTTCTCCATTGTATAACCAATTCTCATTAGCTCTTATTTTACCGCCATTTCTGAAAATTACAATTTTTGTCTTTTCCGCATTAACAGTAAGATCCCATTTCTGTGCGTAATTCCAGAGTGAGTTAAGCATTAATTGAAGTTCACTTGGGTTTTGTGCCATAATAACTGTATCATCTGCATACATTAAAATAAAAAGATTAATCATTTGAATTTCGATATCTGGACAATTTTCCTCAATATAATGCATCTCGAAGTCATTGACGTACATGGAGTATAATATGGGTGACATCACCTCACCTTGCAAAAGACCGGAAGTGGTAGTGAAGTATTCTGATAGATGACCGTTATGTTTAACACATGATTTTATGTTTTCATAGAGAGATCTTATTATCCCTAACATCTTACCTCTTATTCCTAGTTTTATTAGTTTATCCCAAAGAGAAGATCTATTTACATAATCGAACGCTTTTTTATAGTCAACGAAGCAGCAGTACAACCTGCCCTTTTTCTTTAAAGTTCTGTTAATAAGACTCTGTAAAACAAATATTGCATCCACTGTACTATGCCCCGGTTTGAATCCAAATTGTGCATCAGTAATTAAGTTGTATTCTCTATCCCAATCTAATATTCTATTACACAAAACTGACGTGAAAAGTTTCCCCAAGCAGCTGATGATAGTGATACCTCTGTAGTTTGTAGGCTCATTAACGTTACCTTTCTTATAAATTGGGACAATACATCCTGACGACCAGGCTTCCGGGAATATACCCGTATCAAATATGAGATTGAATAATTTACATAAAACTGGTACTAAAGTAATTTTGCTGTTGATAAATATCTCGTTAATTAACCCATCTTCAGCACAGCTTTTATCTCTTTTCAGTTTTGCTATAGCATTTATTATTTCTTTTTCACTAATTTGTACGTCTAATTGTTCATAAATAGAGTCGTTTCCGTCCATGGATGAGTAATCGTTATCATTATTCTCGTTTACTTCTGAACATACCAATTTTTTAAAATATTCATGAAAGTCATCTATGCTTATGTTCGAATTCGCGTTATTTTTCTTTTTAGCAAAATGCTTATAAAAAACCTTAGGGTTGTCTTTCCTCAACTTACTTAACATATTGCCCTCATGCCTCTCATATTGTCTTTTCTTTTTACGAATGAATTTCTTATATAATAATTTCTTTTCGTTCAATATTCTTCGATTTTCACTAGATTTACACTTATTAAAATTGCACAATGCTAACTTGTAATCAGAGTACCGTGTCTTACATTCGTCAGTGAACCATGGCCTATGCTGCTTAATCGGTTTATTGACCTTATCACCTGTGTTCATTGTGCCGTGATAAACTTTACAATGCGGCAGAACTAAATCACTAAGTGTTGTTGAAAATTTGTGTATACAATGATTAATATCATCTAAAGTATCACATCTAGAATCAATACAATCAAAAAGGTTATCAACATTTTCATTAATTACATCATTGATAGCACTAGCATTTTCTTCTATCCATTTCACTGAAGTACTACATGCTCTTACATTTTTCTGTTCAGTGTTATTTTCGGTATTTTTCTCTTGTGATATGCTAATAGATATACTAAATGACAATGGTGAATGGTCCGAAAATGTATTAAAATCCCCAGAAGCAAATTTTACGATATTTGACAGTTTATTTTTCTGAACTAATAGATAGTCTATTAGGCTCATTCCTTTTGCACTGTAAAAAGTAATACTACCAGTTAAATCACCGTCATGTCGACCATTCACAATTCTCACTCCACATGTTTTACATAAATCTAAAAATTTCCTACCGAAGTTATTTACAGTTATGTCCATAGAATTTCTTTTTTTGATTATGTCATCATTTTCATAATAAATAAGAGGTTCTAAACGATCTAACAATGATGAGCTCATATTATCATGTAAAATAAAATCATCTTTGTCACCACATCTACTATTAAAATCACCAGCTATGTAAACATCACCGATTTGTTTGTATTTGAAAATTGATTCTTCAAGTGATTGGTACAAATCAACATCGTTACGTGTATAAAAGACACTGCCCTCGGGCGGGAAATAGCAGAAAGCTATGAACATATTCTGCGCATTTTCGTGCTTGAATTTCACCCAAACAATACAATCTAAAACGTTTTCCACAATTTCAACATTTTTAGAATATAGCTCCTTATAAAATATTGCGGTGCATCCACCTTTTCCTGTTTTTCTATGTACAACAAAGCTATCATAACCAGGTAAATTTACAGAATCATCTTGATTTAACCAGCATTCAAAAAGGCATATAACATCATATTTACAAAGAATAGACACAAATTCTTGTTCTTTTAATTTTGAGCAGAGACCTTTACCAACATTCCAGGCACAGATAGTAAGTTCCTCCTCCTGTGACCCCTAGCTGCTCGATGCGCGTTGACGCTGACCATCTATACGGACCGGAACGCGATTGTCAGTTTGTCTGCCCGTGGATTCTGCGAACCTATTTCCGGCTATACTCGCAAAGGTGCCACGATTCAGCGTTGTGTGGTCTTCATACGTGACTTCCATGTTATCGTCGCGCACATTTTCACGGGTCTCCTCTCGTTCCTGTCTGTCGCGAACGCTGCTGACTCTAGACACCTGCGGAACGCGTCTAACTTGTTCTTCATCCTGATATTGCGAATTTCGGCCACTCGCTTCACCATGTTGATTCGGCTCACAGGTTTCGTTCTCGCTGTGCAGGTTCAAATTTGGACCCCCCTTCCCTTTTTTCAAAGTTTATTTTGAATTTCCATCATGGCGTTTCGCCGAGAGATTTAATATTCTTCTCCATCCTATTCTAACCTGAGTATGACATGATGACCAATGTAGATCGCTAAAAATGACTCATTAATGACAGTCCAGCATTCAGAAAGACAGTTTCAAATGTCACTAAAATGGCGTCCGAGAATGTGCGGTTGGCGTGAAGGTGTATCGAAATACCCAACTCAAAATTTCGATGCTCATATCTTTTCAACAGTAAGAGATAGGAAAAATCAGAAAGACTAAATAAGACAGATATATGGATAAAAAATAATAATATTGAAATTTTTAGGAAACTTCATAAGCTTAATTTTTGTTTACTATTATAAGCAAAAAAGTGTCTTCCTCCTATGAACTTCTGAATTTGGAAATGTGAAGGACGGTGAAGGACGTCATCGTAATAAAGCGTTACAGTGTGCATCTAGCATTTCATATCTTGCATGGCTGTCGACTTTCAAAAAGAATGGAAATTGTAGATAGCAAAATACGAGATATTTAAGCTTACAAATAGCAAAACATGAAATTTTCGGTCCTTTTGAGTAATTCGACGCTCCCGTCAAATATTTGAATCTACTAAAAAACATGATAAAAAAATAACAGAGACCAAAAATAAAAAAGACCAATCTAGCTTTTACTCCAAACGTAACGTTGGAGAACTTTCATTGTCCTAGTTTACAGGGTTCTTGAGAAATCGCTGATCCAATTTTCCACGGTTACGAAAACAATAGGTCTTCCGACGGAAGTCGGAAGACCTATTAAGGGTATGTGGAAAGGGTGATCGGTAGGTTTAGGGTACATGAAGGTACCGGGCATGTTTGTCATGTAAAATTAAACACCATCAACTGAAAACGAGGATGTTATGTTTGAGTCTTGTAGCTACGCTACTGGTAGTTTACTCATTCCAGTCCTACTACAGATATGGTTTGATAAAAAAATTCTAGTATTTTAAAAGTATTTTATGAATTTATCAATTATACAATGTACTTTCAGAGTTTTGAGGGACTTTGTAACGTGTCGGTAAATAGAAAAACGTGTCTTTGAAATTCGCACTTCTACAGGTTTTGAAATTGGGATAGGGGGCTCGAAACCCTTCCGAGTGATAAAATATTTATAAGACCGACGCTACTGTTTTCTGAGTAAAGGACTGATTGATTGGGAGGGGGGGATTGTGGTTAGAATATACGAATTTAAGTCATATCAGAGATGCCTCATCCGATGAGATATTACATTTTCTTAGTCATGGACTTTTTCTTTGACAAAGCTAAGCAATACTGAGTCAAGTATGACAAGAATGTTTATAATTATATTTTCTATTGATTTCTTTTGTGTGTGTGTGATACATAAGTCGTAGTCTGTTACCTAGTCCTTTTATTCTTTACATAGACATTCTTATGTATACATGTACATCCCTCCGCCGCTTTAGTTATTCTTTTCATATTGTATATTTGCTTTGCCTTTATAACTTGAAGTCTTTCCCCTCTCTACAGAAGTAAAGAAAATTCCTCTATCCAGTCTTGTGGAGGGCGCACTTTTGAAGAAAACGTACGACCATTAGTCGGGTGACCAAGAGCCTAAAAATTAAGATTTAATTTCCAATCTTAGTGCAAGGCTAAATTGTATACCAAATGAAACTATAGAGTCTCAGCTTTCAAAATTGAGATGTCGTCAAAATATTTTGGGGTGCCTTCATAGTTTATTTAGAGGTCAAAGGTCATAGGGGTCAAATTGCGTTTATCTTACTTTATGCCTCTTAGAGACTTTAAAAGTGTGTAATTCAAAGGAAATAAGCAGGCAAAAACTTTTTTATTTGGACAAAATCGCATGAAATCAAAGAATCTTAATTTTTAAAAAAATATTTGGTGGCTTTTAGTGTATCAGTGACGTCATAAAATCTATTTTTAGACGCGTCCTATTTCTTTAATGAATTTTCATTAAAATTCCACAATTTTCTTCTATAAATATGTTGCTAAGGTACTTAAAACAAAACCCTGTATACGCAAAATACATAAATGCACAAATCTGGAAGATTTGCTAATCAATTACCGGTCTGTTGATAACCTATTTTGTCCATTTGCCAGACATGTGTTAAAACAGTGTCTTTAAAACTATAATTAGACATAAATTTATATTGATTGCCAACGGAAAGAGCTTTCATATTTCATATTAATATTCCAGGATCATTGAAACAATACCTTTCTGAACTTGTTGTCGTAGGCGGATAGAGAGTTTTTAAAAGGAGGGATTTTAAGACTTTTAGAATATTTTAAGAAAGGGGGGGGGGTTCGATAGGGCTATTGTATTATTTTTTTTCAATTCACTTTTAGAAAATTTTCTTTTTGGATACTTTCTGGCGATGTGCGCAGCAAGCAGGTAATTTTGAAGAAATGAAGTGTACATTTGTACAATATATTTGTATAATACATTTGGTACAATTCAGTCATTTCTAGTAGAACAATAGTAATCTAAATTCAATGCTATGCGATCCGGCGGGCAAAGCGAGGCTGGAGAGTTTTGGAATATATAGTAATATTTTTTCTAAATGAGAAAAAATTAAATGAATGAGCAAGAAATTACTATTCAAACTTTACGTCGGAAACACAGGTTGGCTGTAGACATCCTGCAGTCTCTGAACACATGCTTAAAACTCAGTGGACATAGGCGGATCCAGAATGTCGGTCGGAATAGGATGTAAAGCTAACGCATAATAGTGTTGTTTCTTCTTTTCATTTTAAACATATATATATATATATATATGTTGGCGAGCGAAGATAGCCAATGATTTTCAAGAATTTAGGAGTACATAGTGTCTAGAATTTATTCCCTATCTAGGATATGAAATAAATGAAAACCAGAGATTTATCTTGTATTTATGCGAGCGAAAGGAGCCGGAAATATTGTTGAGTATACGTTAAATTGAGTTATTTCCTGTCATATTACTTTGGTGGGTAATACCTTCCCATCATATTTGTTTCTCCCCTCCCGTTCCTTTACATATGATCGACCTACTTATCTAAAATCTAAAATCTAAAATCTAAAATGTACCAAATCTAAGTGATATGTTGTTGAAATTTCACACTTATTTCTTATGTAATTCGGGCATCATATGTTGACTCATATTCGCACATTAAAACACAAAATAAAAATTCTTGCGGGCACAAAATGTTGATTTTTCATGCAAAAATATTTTTTTTTTTTGGAAAATTGCTTTAAATTCAACGAAACCCGTTTGCTTCATTGAAAATAACAATTATTCATTGCGTTGTTTTGACTGTTTTGCAATAATTTTACGCTATTTCGCAATAGTTTGCGTTATTTTGCAAATGCATTTATTCAAATCGAAATGATATTGTGTAATGTCACAAACGTGTTGCTTTATTTCAAAAAAATATAACTTTATATCGCAATAGAATTGCGTTATATTGCAATGGTATTGCGTTATACTCAATTTTATCGCAATAATATTGCATTATATTGCAATAAGGTTGTGTTATGTCGCAATGATATTGCGTTATAGCGCAATTTTATTGCCTAATAACACAATTTCATGGCAATGAAATTGCATTTTATTGCAATAATTTTGCGTTGTAACGCAACAATATTGAGTTTTAGCGCGATGGAAATGCGTAAGAGCGCAATTTTATTGCCTAATAACGCAATCTTATCGCAAAAGAATTGTATTATATTGCAATAAAGTTGCAATAATATTGTGTATATAGCAAGGATATTGCGTCATATCGCAATAAAATCGCGTGATATAGTAATAATATTGCGTTATTTAACAATAGTATTGTGTTATATATAGTAATAATATTGCGTGATATCGCAAAAGTATATTATAGATTCGCAAACATTGTAATCTTATGCAATACGTCTGAACAATTTCGAAATAGTATTGCGAAATAGCGCGCCATTCTTGCAATATCACGCAATATGATTGTAATAAACATTTAAGAAGTACTTATCATTTATTCAGTCTCAAAGTCGAGAAGGCAAGGCAAAGTCATTAGAATTCCCATAGTAACGATTGCAAACTTCGGAATGAATAACATTCCGAAGTGAGATCAGATGCCCGGGGAGGGGGGGGGGGGGGGAGTCAGCGTCTTGATTGCATGTAACACTTGTCAAATTCGGTAATTGTCTCGATGTACATATTGATGTACACATCAGGTCAGTATTTCCTGTTTGTTGATGATGACAACCATTCATAAAACGCATAACTATAATGCATATATATTGCGACATAGCGATAAAATGCAATACCTCCGAGAAATAACGTAAAAGAATTGCGAAATAACGCATAATCTTACTGAAATGACACATCATTATAGCAAAATGACGCAATATTATTAAGATAATAAAGCAATTATATTGCAAAATAACGGAATATTATTGCAAAATAACGCAATGCTTCAGAAATAATATAAGACTCTTTCGGTCCCACCCGAGGGGTCTCAAAATCATGTAAAACCCGAGGCTTGCCGAGGGTTTTGCAAAATTTTGGGACCCCGAGGGTAGAAACGATGTATCTTTCATAGAAGAACATGAAAGAGTATTTTTCTCTCATATCTAAAGGTCAAAAACAAAACTGATAGAAAAGGGACGAAACTTGAAAAATGTCAAGTTGATCTATTCGCAAACATTTTGCGATATTCGAATTCAGCGCCCCCGAAAATGGTTTATTCTATAAGAATAAACTACGAATATTAGGCTTTTCAAAGTAAAACGTAAGAGTACATTGAAAAACGATCTTAAAATCGATGTTTATTGCGACGTAGCCACTAGGCCACTGGCTTGTTCGTTTTGCGGGCTGAAATCATGACGTCACAATTGCGTAAACAATCGAAACAAAAGCGTCACGTGATATGTGATACAGCTGTCACGTGATATGTGATACAGAAGTAGCTCAAATAGCTGTATTTCATGGGCCTACTCTGTAACACATACGCGGGTATGAGAGAATATGCAATATTATTGCTATATAAGGCAAATTGATACATTTTGCGTATGACATGAAATAATCTTCACTCTTCCTAAGATATCTAATTAAAAGTCTTCAAACACCTCTTCAACCTTTGAAAATATCCTGGATCCGCCTAATGTATTTGTTTATTCTTTCAACTGCTAGTGGTTTATAGCGCCCTTTCAACCTGATTTGAATCAAATCTGATACGACGTACTTTCACAGACCGACCGCCATGTCGACAAAATGTAACAGACGTCAAGTCGACTGTGAATAAGTGAATGCATATAGTTCTGCATCTATGTTGATTTTTTGAACATGCTTTAATTCTTCAAAAAGATAAATATTTCACTCACTTCCTCAATGTAGCAATATGTATTTTCATTTCTTTTGGTAAATTGATACTGATCAATGCACTGTACTTACACAAACAGCGACAGAATGCAGTGCCTTACGTAAAAAATGACGTCAAATGACGTCGCAAACGATAAACTATAGTCCACTTAACATGAATGTATTTTGCTTTATCACGGCGTAAAGTCATCCAAGGTTAAGTAATTTAGTATTATCAAAGCAAAAATCAAAGATAAGCGTTATGGCAAAATAAGCCAATTTTGCCGTTCATGGCTCTTGCCCTTTTCACAGATTTATGCATTGCCAATTTTTCACAAAAATCAAACTTTTTAAGAACAAATTGCAACTTTACCTAGGAGTTAGAATGTAATTTTCTTATTTTTCGAAAGAGCATTCAAACTTTTTTTTTTATCGCGTCTTTCATTTTTTTTTATTTTACGATGAATACAAATGATATATTCATTGCTTCCTATTTTCTGTGATATTTCCTTTAAAACCATGTTTTTCACCCAAAAAGGCCTTTTATGCAACAAAATAAGCCCTCATTCTTTGAAACATGTTTTTCGTCTGTAAAGGCCATTTATGCTGAACACAAGATAGGTTTCGAAGGATCAAGAGGTATGCACAAATCGATATCATACATAAACGAAAGAACGCATTACAAGCATACACTACTTATCTCTGTTAGTCGCTATTGCAGGTGGATTGAAAGGACCAATTAAGCGTTTTCTCATAATTGGAAGAAATATTTGTTGGTATATTGATAAAAAAGGGCTAAAGTACCATCGAAACAGATCAATATTAAAAAAAGAACATTAAAAATACTCAAAAACATTAAGCGTTTGTGTTGTTTTGACATAAAGTATTCGAAATCAAAATTCAGAAGTAAAGTGCTGTCAAAAGAAGCTAGTTAAAATTGTAGTATTGTTCAGAAATTCTCTTCGAGTGTGAATGAAAATTACTTTAAACGACTTCTAAATTAGGAATCGGCAGGATGTTTCGATTCTGCAGGCGAAGTTGTCATATTTCAGCAAATTTGAAGAAAGACTTACATTGTCGTTCAAGATATGAGAATTTTCCACCATTTTTATTGCGTCATTTCAACGTCAAATTTGACGCAGTAGGCACCCGTAAAAGTTTTGACGACATGTCAAATCGTAAACCTTAGACCATAACCTTTCATTGATACCAAATATAGCCTTGCACTAGGATTGGACATTAAACTCCTAAAATAGAGCACTTTTTTAGGCTTGGTCACCGTACTACATACCCCGTTAGGTGAGACGCATTAAATTGTTAACGTTAATGATTCGTTTACCTCTCTATTGGTGATTAAAGTCGAGTTATTGACACCCAAGATCAATAAATTGACAATTTCACAATGCTTAGTGTCTGGAAAGTGAGGTCTCCGGAGGATTGAACATTACCTAAGACACTTTACTTGTATTGACAGTTTGCGGCGCAAGAATCCATAGTTCTGACAAATTTATCGCTCAATTCTCATATAAGAGAGAGAGAGAGAGAGAGAGAGAAGAGAGAGGCAGAGAGAGAGAGAGTTTGCATCTTATTAATTTATTAACTGTAATAACTAAAGGTTTTTGTTGTGTCACTTTTGAACATGGAAATTTGAAGTTAGGAATAGAGTCTCTTATACTCTCTGACGTCATATCTAAAATTATAGCAAAGTATTCTCTTGACGCGCATTAAGAGGTGGCGCCATCTAAGACAGATGTTACAGCTACACTGCCTGAAAGTGCATACGATACACCATTTGGGGAGTAAACTACAATGTGACCTCATGCGTGTCTTCAGATATTTTGGAATTACAATTAAATGTCATATTTCGATTCTTTCACTGTGAATATGGTAGACACCCATCCCTTGTAATTCTTTACTTGATTTATGATATACAAATTCACATAAAACACAAAAGCATAGATTTTAATGATAGATAAGTTCTTCCCTCTGGAATATTATGACTTCATAATTGTTTTAGTCGGGGAGCCAGTGGGGACCCCCATGCACCCCCTTGAGTACTTTTTTTCATAGGTACCATAATGTTCCTTAGGGTCTACAGAATCGGTTTCCAGGATGTACTAAAAAATAAACTCATTTAGGCTATGTGTTTTTCGACCGTTTCCATGACAACCCCCTGCTAAAGTCACGAAAGCATTATTGGTTAAGTAAAATAGCCATATCTTGGCCAAATGTTGAGCTTAACATCTGTAATTAGTATCAATATAACGAGGAAAGGTTGTTCTATTAATCACGTGATCATATGCAAAATAACTATTTTGCATATTCATTAATTGAAATAAATATGCTTGCAAAATACATAAAAATTGACACTTATCACTTTGTTTTGGCTCCTAAACTCTATAGTTTTATCTATGATCGTCATTAGAATATATAATAAATACCTACAAAGTCTTCTCTCTCCAATGAGATAACATTTGGCTCAATATTTTAGTTCAATGGCTTCTAAATTGATGTTTTTTACAGAAAAATGGCTATTTTCAGTAAGATAAGCTGATTTTTGTATACTAATTATAAGATATTTACTACTTACAAAATCGAATATCTGAACCTGTTTTCTAGTGTATTTTCATTTTTTTCTCATGTAAATTATAATGTTTACAAAACATGATATACGTAATTTTGGTAATTTGGGGCAAAAACCGTATTTTTCAGTAAAAAAAAAAAAGATATCTGGATATTATCTATAAAAGGCAAACAGTTCCTGTAATCTATAAATGAAACGTATATGCTGATATAATTTCATGGTTCTAAGATCGATGTTTGTATTAGAAGCAAAAATACTACTTTTTTCTGCTATTTTGGGTAAAATTGTCGGTTTTTATACTAAAAGTACTGATTTCTGAGAAATATTTCAAATATAATTTATAAATTATTTGTTGTAATATGGGATATGAAACTAAATTTATTTGTACATATCATAAGAGTATCAATTGTTAAACGTCTTCAAATTCAATAGCATCATTTAAAACCTGATAAATTTACAGCATGGACCAGACATGCACGTTTCGGGTACTAAACCCTCGTCAGTGATCCTAAGTCTAAACAATGTAATATGGTCAAAAAGTATGAAAATTATTATGGCCAAAAATATACCAAAAGACGATGCAGAATGGGTGGGATATGATGCTACAGGACCCACGTTTAATTTAGAAAAATAGAATAGTAAGAAATATAGAAATTCATACCATAACCAAAGAGTAACATTGCAAAAACACTCAATGAATCGTGAATAACACGGTATGAACACCCAATAATGTAACAGAGCAACTCAATAAAAAAGTATAACCAACCAATAACATAGCAAAGCCACTCAAATTATCGTCTTTTAACCCTTCATTATATATACACAAATTAATAATACAGTATAATCACTTGATAACATAGCAAAACCACTGAATAACATAGTCGTGTGATCCTTTATTACATAGGAACCACTTAATTATACAGTGTAAACACTCAATGACATAGCAAAACCCCTCAATAAAGTGGTTGTTAGACCCTTTACTATATCAAAATCACTTTATAATACAGCATAACCAACCAATAACGTGATGGTTTGAACATTTGCTACAACAAAATTTAAAATAACACCGCATAGCTAACCAATAACTTAGCATTACCACAAAATAACGTGATGATTTGATCTTTATCTTAGCAAAACTGCTCAATAACACAGCATAGCTACCCAATAACTTAGCATTACCACTCAATAACGTGATTGTTTGATCTTTTATTACAACAAAACAACTCAATAACATAGTATAGCCACCAAATAACTTAGCATTCTTACTCAATAACGTGATAATTTGACACTTTATTATTACAAAACCACTTAATATCACACCATAACCACCAAATAACTTCTCAATAACGTGATCGTTTGCCTCTTTTTTATCATGAAACCACTCAAGAACAAAGCATGAGTACCCAATCACATTACAAATCCACCAAATAACGTGATGGTTTGACCCTTTATTGTATCAAATCACTGATTAGCATGTCTGTTTGATCCTTTATATTGCTAAAATCCACATTAAAACAGTCCTGGTTCTATAGAGAGAACGAGGAAAGATTGTTATTGAGTGGTAATGTTAAGTTATTGGGTGATTATGCAGTGTTATTAAGTGGTTTTGTTACAATAAAGTGTCAAACCATCACGTCTTTGAGTGGTAATGCTATGTTATTGGGTGCTTATGCTGTGTAATGGAGTGGTTTTGATATAATCAAGGGTCAAACGACCACCTTATTAAGTAGTTATGCTAAGTTATTTGGCGGTTTTTTTATAATAAAGTGTCAAATCGTGTTGCTATGGATAAGTAATGCTATGCTTTGGGGTGGTAATTCTGTGTTATTGAGTGGTTTTGTTACAATAAAGGATCAAATCATCACGTTATTGTGTAGCAATGCTAAGTAATAAGGTCGATATGATGTGTTATTACAAATGTAAGTGGTTTTGTTATAACAAAGGGTCAAACCATCACGTTATTGGGTGTTTTTTTTATGTTATTGGTTGGTTATGCTGTATTATTTAGTGATTTTCATATAGTTAAGGGTCTTTATTGAGTGGTTTTGCTATGTCATTAGGTGTTTACACTGTATTGAGATGTTTTTTTTATGTTATAAAGGGTCAAATTACTATGTTATTTAGTGGTTTTGCTATGTTATTGTATGGTTATACTGAATTATTAAGTGGTAAAAGTTGAAAGACCATGTTATTGAGTGGCTTTGCTATATTATTGGTTGATTATACTGTATTATTGAATTGTAAATCATATTTAGAATATTTCTCGGAAATTTGTAAAATTTGAAAAACCGACATTTTAACCAAAAATAGCAGAAAACAGTAACATTTTTTACTTCTAACACAAAAACCGATCTTAGAACCATGAAATTACATCAGTATATACGTTTCATATATAGATTACAGGAACTGTTTGCCTTTAATAGATAATATCCAAATATCTGTTGTTTTTTACTGAAAAATACGGTTTTTTTTTTCCAAAAATTACCAAAAATACAAATATCATGTTTTGTAAACATTTATTACATGAGAAAAACATGAAAAAACACTAGAAAACAGGTTCAGATATTCGATTTTATAAGTAGTAAATATCTTATAATTAGTATACAAAAATCAGCTCATCTTACTTAAAATAGCCATTTTTCTGTAAAAACATCAATTTAGAAGCCATTGAACTAAAATATTGAGCCAAACATTATGTCATTGGAGATAGAAGACTTTGTATGTATTTATTATATAATCTAATAACGATCATAGATAAAACTAGATGGCTACTGTTGCAAGCAACAGACGGATTCCTCCTTTATTAGACCTTCCTCGGAACTAAAGTGTTAAAATCCGAATAAAGAAGATGGAAAAAAGAATAGTTGCTTTTGTACCTAATTCACTTCAGCAAATGAGGCAAAGGAGCTTATGTCTAATTTGGGACTCTTATTTATTTATCGACAAAATAGAAGAAAAAGATGATAAATACCTTTCAAGTTTAGGAAGGCTTTAAACTCCTAGATCTATTCTATCCATTTTGATTCCTTTGAAATTACTATCCCAAAAAGAATTGCACAATGAATAAGCAATGAGAAAATTTCTATAAATAGAGAATGACAACAGCATGAAAGTACAGACAAGTAATGCTACTAAGATAAAAAAAGGAAACATAGAACAAGAATAAAAGAGTTATCTATCTTACTATGTAAAGTTCAAATAAGAAGTACTACTTGTGTGAAGAATAAATATTTAAGAAAAAAAATTCTCTCAATCCTACATGAGTAAATGTTTGTTATGACCTTGAAAAAGTTTATTTGACCTTGAACCAAGGTCATGGATGAAAGATAAGCATTTTAGTTTATTCTCATCAAAATTCCTTTTCATCTATTCAAAGCTCAATATTTTATCAACAAAAGTCTGTTTTGACCTTGAAATCGAACAAATGACCTTGGGTCAAGGTCAAGGTGAAAGGACTTGATGTAAGGAACATTTGCGCAAAGTTTGAACTCTCAAGGTCAAATGGTCTTTGTTCTATGGGAAAATTTTTGTTGTGACCTTGAGAATGAGAATTTGACCTTGGGTCAAGGTCAAGGTGATGGGGCTTGGATCAATGATTGTATTTATGAAGTTTGAACTGTCAAGGTCAAATAGTCTTTGTTCTATAGGCAAAATTTTGTTGTGACCTTGAGAATCAAAATTTGACCTTGAAACTAGGTCATCATCAATGACTACCTATAAGTAACCTACCATCCAAGTTTCAACTCAAAATCTCAAAAACTGTAGAAATTGGCACTGTGCCAATTTAAAGTTCCAATTTCAACTCAAAATAGCGCGAAAACCGTAAATATTTTATCGAGCATGTAAGCGTGTCAAAGTTTGCAAATTTCCCAAAGAACAATATAAAACAAATTTCATTCAAATCGCACGGTTAGTTTAGGAGTTATAAGGTTTTAAAGATTTTACCTTTGATGACCTCTAGCGGGGGCATATGTAAACTTTTCGACAAGAAAAAAAATATATATGAAGATCTTTATTTGCTCTTTCACATGATACTTTCCATTTTATCATATGATGCGGTACTTTGTTGTAAAGTCTCTGGATTGGCTTGGGGGTAAGAATAATAATAATGATAATAATAAGAATAATAAGAATAAAGAAAAGACAATACAATAACAGAAAGGATTCCGACGGAAGTCGGAATCCTTAACTATAGAGCTTAGGAGCAAAAACTAAATGAAAAGTGTCGATTTTTATATATTTTTCACGCATTTTTATTTAAATTCATGAATATTCATGAATATGCAAATTAATTATTTTGCATATGATCACGTGATTAATAGAACAACCTTTCCTCGTTATTTTGATACCAGTTACAGATGTTTAGCTCAACATTTGGCCAAGATATGGCTATTTTACTTAACCAATAGTGCTTTCGTGACTTTAGCAGGGGGTTGCCATGGAAACGGTCGAAAAACACATAGCCTAAATGAGTTTATTTTTGAGTACATCCTGGAAACCGTTTCTGTAGACCCTAAGGAACATTTTGGTACCCGTGAAAAAAAGTACTCAAAGGGGGTGCATGGGGGGCCCTACTAGCTCCCCGACTATTTTATCACATTGTCGTAAATGGAGTCGTAAGTATTGGTCCGCAAACTTCATTTCATGTCGAAACGTAAGTGGGAAAGTGCGAATTTAGGAAAGTGTAACTCTTTTCACGCTGGAATACCTTCGCTCCTGTAGACGAAATCATTTTTTTTTAAATAGACCCCCCAATACTAGAGGATATATGTACCACGTTTCTCGCACTATGTGCATTTCCTCAGGACCTGCTGGCATAATGTAGAAGGGAAAACTATTTTCCTGCACCATTAAATTATTGAACTTGACCAAATCGCTCTGGAGACAAGTTGTTTTAACTATGCATACCATAACGATTTGTTATAAATATTTTAGGTATGGATTACAATGCTTCAATCAAACGGAAGTTACGTAACCGGAAGAGACCACGTTCCCGCAGAAGACGCATCAACGATGATGAACAATTTTACACTTTTATCGGTAAACTTCGAATCAAATCATAGATTTTTTTTTTAGAAATGTATATTTCTTTAGCTTGTTTTTTTTCTTAACTTTTTTGCTATTTTGTTTAACTTACCTAATAGATTACCCAAACAAAATGCTGAGGACCCTTTGTTAAGGCTCGGTTAGAGCTTAATTTAAGTATAAAAAAAAGATCCTTATTGATTATTTAAAGCATTCAGAGGTACAGGTTAGTGATGGGCCGATTATCGATAATAATCGATTAGCGGCGTGTTGAAGTCATCCGATTTCGATAATCGATTTTAAAATAAATAATCGATAGCGTGAAAGTACAGATAGGGAGGGGGGGGGGGGCGCTCAGGGAGCAGAGGAAATTCTGTCCAATTGTCTAAAGTATTTCAAATAATTTCTCTACTAAATCATTGTTGTTATAATGTTGTAGAGTAACAGAAGCTAGCAGCATGAAATTAGAGAGAATAAATGTAAAAGCTAGTAAATCATTAATTAATTTAATGACAATTTTCACGTCACCGGACTTTTAGGGATTGCCGACGGACCGACGATGACGGTAAATTCTTCGATTCTAGTCTTTTTTTAAGTAAACTGATTTTATTACTTGATTGATAATAGTTGAAGATAATCTTGTTTGATGTTACTGTTTATGTTGACAGATACTTTGCAAATACTATTATGACCCCCCCCCCCCTTTCCACTAGCTCCTCAACGAACACATTTACTGAAAAATGATTGTTTTTTAATACTTTCCATGCATTTTTTCATGAAATAATGGAAAGGGTAAAGGGGGTTATTTTTACATAGATTAAGTTTATTCAAGATTAAATACATCATATGATCACATATGCATTGCGTATATTACAAATGTAGGTTTTGTTCGGATAAAAAATAATAAATTTGAGTAGAATGTGATAAACCGATTATAATCGGTAAAATCGCATCGGATACACCAACCAATTCTAACCGATTATCGATTATGTTTCTAAACCGATTTCCCATCACTAGTACAGGTTTCCCTTCATATTTGTGTTTTTAAGGAAGTTCAAGACAATATATAAAAAATAATTTTTTAAAATAAAAAATATTGCAGGTTGTTATAAACATCCAAGACGACAAAAAGAAGATTTTTCCCTCCATATAAAAAAGTTGGGAGGAGTAATCACTACCTGCTTTAACAGATGCAAGGAATCTGTAATCGGACTACACAAAGAGACTGCAGATGATGCGGTAATTATATCACATACAATCAGTTAGTTTATCTCTTTCAACAAACAAATTGATTTTTTTTCTTATTAAAATTGTATTTTGCTTTTTTCTCTGTGCTAGTGTCAAAGTTGTCCATTTTTATCCATAAACTACCTCCGACGGGACTTAAAAGTGAGAAATCAGATTCACGAAAAATGAGGGGTGGGGGTCATAAAAATGAGGAGGATTTATTGACGAAGATTCGTTTATGTCTACAATAGGATACAAGAGTCGGCTGCTATTGTTTCGTTGACGACAGAAGTGCCGGAAGTAAAGTGAGGAGTAAACGCTGTAACCGGAAGTGTAATCTTACAAACGACCAATCTTGTGGAGGCCATAATAAGTTGACTTCTGTGTACTCACTACCGGGATGGAAAAGTAAGTGCAGATGTAGACTTCATAACTTTAAGATAAAAGCAAAAATACAATAAATAGCATATTCTTAAGGATTGGAGAACAACGATTTTTCTTGAATATAAAAATAGTCTTCCGCTAGAAAACTATGAAAAATTTCTCAATTCTTTTTTTTTTTTCGGCCAAGGTATTCTGCTTTTAAAGAATTGAGGATTGTCTTATGAAATAAGGTCTCATTGTCATTCACTAGACAGTAAAATTTTGGCGCATGGCAAGTTGTAAAACCTAACAGTTTCATAAATTTGCCATTTTAAATGATTTATTTGAATGTGTTATCTATGGAACGCCATGACTGTCTTAAGGACAATGTTTGTCAAATAGATTGTTGAATATAAATATCATCTTGTTATTTTTTACAACACATAGTTACAATCATATTCTATATGGTTGTTTAATAGTATCATGTGGTTAGAAGGCTGTAATATAAAGCCGAACAGCTGCTTTATGTTGTGGTTGTAACATACTATATCGTCTACTTGTCCTTGCAAGTCGATCTCGTCTTATGATATGTTGTTGAATTAAACAATTATGTACTTATCAAGGTATATCATATTAGAGTCATATTGCGATACATTGTCATACAGTCATCTTATGTTGTGGATATATAATAATATGTTGTTGTCATTTTATGTCATGTTGTTAAACAGTCATATTATGTTATGGATTTATCATAATATGTTATTGTTATTTTATGTTATGCTGTTAAACAGTCGCATTGTGTCGTGTTTATGTCATAATATGTTGTTGCCAATTTATGTTATGTTGTTATACAGTCATCGTATGTTGTGGTTATGTCATAATGTTTCGTTGTCAATTAATGTTATATTGTTAAACAGTCATAATATGTTGTGGTTATGTTAAGATATGTTGCTGTCATTTTATGTTATATTGTTAAACAGTCGCATTATGTTGTGGTAAGTTATAATATGTTGTTGTCAATTGATGTTATGTTGTTAAAGAGTCATATTATGTTGTGGTCATTTCATAATATGTTGTTGTCAATTGATGTTATGTTGTTAAAGAGTCATATTATGTTGTGGTCATTTCATAATATGTTGTTGTCAATTGATGTTATGTTGTTAAAGAGTCATATTATGTTGTGTTCATTTCATAATATGTTGTTGTCAATTGATGTTATGTTGCCTTTTACACCACTTTGTTGAAGTATTGCATTGTGTTGAGGTTACGCCTTAATATATCAAATGCAATTGCAATTTGATTGTCGGAAAATTCTTAGAATATAGGGTTATATTATGTCTAAATTTTATGGCATGATGACAGATGTATGAGAACTTCGTCTGGAAATCTTTAGAAATTACTTTAGATTATTGAAAAGACTAAATAAATCCTACGAATGCGATAATCATTTCTGTTGAATAGTTTTACTCTTCTCACCCCCTATCTTTTCTTATTCTTATGATATAAGTAGAGAAGGTCTTACTTTTGATCTCTCTATTAACTTTTACTGTGATAGTTTTGGGGTCGGTCAGACAAAAAGGAAGGGGGGGGGGGAATGCAACCCGCCTTTTGTTTGTAAACATCATACAGCCGCTGAGACCAATGTTTAAAACTAGTTAAAAACGAGAGGACCAAAAGGTCACATCGATCATCTGAGTAGCAGACAAAAAAATGAAAGTGGCCGATTCGGTGGAGGCCCTCGAATACTTAAATTTTGTGAAATTCAGTGCATTAGTTTCAGAGATGTTGAGCAGCTTGTGAAATTCAGAGCATTAGTTTCAGAGATGTTGAGCAGCTTGTGTACCTGCTTCCTATTACATTTTTGTGCAGCGGTTATAGAGAAGTCAAAAATATGTCAGCCAATAAGAGTTCACAGCGGCCATATTTGACTGATCGGCACCAACAAAAAAAAAAAAAAAAAAAAAAAAAAAAAAAAAAAAAAAACATTGGTAGAGTACCTTGAGTACTTGCTTCCTGTAAGGTTTCGTGAAATTCTGTGTATCGGTTGCAGAGAAGTTGAAAATGTGTCAGCCAATAAGAACCCTTTGTTGACTGATCGGAACACTAAAAAACCAAACAAACAAAAATCAAAAAGACAACAAAATTCAAAAAACAAAAAACAAAAACCCAAACAAACAAAACAAAAAAAAAAAAAAAAAAAAAAAAAAAAACCCAACAAAATATCAAATTGGTAGAAGACCTTACTAAGCACTTGCTTCCTGTAAGGTTTCGTGAAATTCTGTGCAGGGGTTGCAGAAAAGAAGTCGAAAATACGTCAGTCATTCAGAGCCCTCGGTGGCCATATTTGCTGACTGATCGGCACAACACAAAATTGGTAGAAAAACTCTGTAAGGGAGCAACCATTTGATTTTAGAGGGGGGGGGGGGGGGCGACTTTTGCCACCCAAAATTTTTTTCAACAATTTTAAAAGCCGGAATTTTTTTTTTTTCGCCGGCCCTTTGTGCCAGATTTTTTTTTTTTAATTTTACCAATGTTGAAAAAATGACGACACTTTGAAAGTATAAATTATATAAAGTGAATTTTTCGACCACATTAAATATCAAACACGAAGTGAGATCAAATGCCAAGTAGTATATTAAGGCATCTCTTTTTAGCAGATAACTTCTTTTTAATTTCTGGAATGACATATGAAACCTATAACAATTTCACTTAAATGATACTCAACGCAAAGGGATATATGGTGCTAATGACTTAATTCCGTTCCTTCGAATAAAGTTTGTTTCATTTTTATTTGTACCTAGTTTATAAAATCAGAAGTGTTTACCGGGCATGTGGAAATGTCTGAAGGGGGGTGGGACCCAAATTCATGATCCGGAAAAAAAAAATTTGCCGGCCCTTCGGGAGGAGGAGACATATCTGCATGTCCCAACCCCGGTCGCCCCGCCCCTGCTTTAGGGAATCATTTTTTCCCTAAAATCTCGATCCGAATTTTTTTTCGCAAAGTCTCCCCCCCCCCCCCCTTAAAAATCAAATGTTTGCTCCCTAAGGTTTTGTGAAATTCTGTGCAGCGGTTGCAGAGAAGTCGAATATGTAAAAATGTTTAAGTCGGACGGACGGCACGCTATGACTCCATCTCACTTGAGCTTCGCTCCTGAAGGTCACTGGTAGGCTAAAAAAATTTTAAAAAAAACCCAGATATATGAATTACATACTGACGCGCGGAGGGACAGCCACTTCCTCACCCGCCCTTGCTCTACCACTCAGTATCTACTGAACTTCCTCCCCACTCCAATCCCCTGTCTCCCTCCCATCTTGTTTACCCCCCCCCACCCCACCCCCTCCGTTCTTTCACCATGTCCGCCCCTCCCTTTTCTCCCGCATATAATTTAGCTTTTTAATAGTTTTCCTACAGTTTCTTGGATTTCGGAGAAGTCCAGCTTTAAAACACACAGAAAAGCGGACAAACATTGAAAAGAACAAAAAAGAAAAAAAAAAACTCTACACAAACAATCAAAAATAAATTAAATGGCGTATACATATGTAGGTGAAGACTGCATGGCGATTGCATGTATGCAAATGCGTAGATTTCTTGCTTAAATTCACATGAAAATCGGCTAGCTTAAAATTTTGGGAATAGATAATTATATTTTATCTTATATCCACGGACTAATAAGAATTGCATGGATGAGCAAGAGTTCTGTCTTCAAATATTACATCGAAAATTAATTTTAATAAATATTCGAAAAAGTAAACATCATGAGAATATTACTTCTCTTAAATAAGTTTTCCTCTGGAAAATTCCCCTCCTCATCCCCATAAGACGATCGATAGTATATCATACCCTATGGACGGACAAAGGAGACGATACATATAAATCTCTTTCCATGTTTTTTTTTCACATTAGGTAGGTGTTCAAGCAATTAACTCCCCCCCCCTCCTTAACATGCCTGACCTGGCTAGATCAGCCTCTGCTGTATGTGAAAGAACATAGCTTATATTACGGCGAGCTAGGAAAGGGAGCCAAAACATTTCCAAAAGTATAGAGTTAAGGCATACTAGTATAATAATACTTTGGGAGCCCCCCCCCCCCCCCCCCCCTGCCTGAATCCGCCACTGGTGTAATGCGTTGCTGTGTTGAGTTCTCCAGAATTATGTTGTTTTCTTGATGGTCTTTATTATGTCGTTTGAGAATGTCATTATATTGTTGAAAAGCGATGTTATGTTGAATGTCTTTATCATGTGTGGGTTGAAACCGTTATTATGTTGTGGAAAATCTATGTTGTGTTGAATGTTCGGAATTCGATTTGTGTCATTCGGAAGTCTGATGAGGTCCTGCCTTAAAATGGCACGCGGACTCGGACTCGGACATCAAAACCTGTCATAAGACGAGACGTATCATAGTCAAGCGCGTAACCAGAGTACTTTTCAAATCGGGAAGCACTTTTAGGCAGGCTGTTATGGGGTCGCTATGAGGCCCTAAAGGGGTACACGGCAAAGGCCTGGTGAGGGTATAGGGGGAATGAATGCCCCTTGAAGCTTGTGGTTTTTGCACATTTACAGAAAAGTTTTTTTGCATTAGAAATGATATGTTTATATGCATATACGATAGCTACGAAAATATTTAGCGGAAACAAGAATGATAGCTTTCGTTGGCTCTCTCTCTCTCTCTCTCTCTCTCTCTCTCTCTCTCTCTCTCTCTCTCTCTCTCTCTCTTTATTATTTTATTTTATCTTTTTTTGCAAAAGGATACGGAAGTATTTGCGCACTTCAGTACGTATTGCTACGCGACTGATAGTACGTCACTGTCCGTCCGTCCATCCGTCCGTCCCCTACCTTAAGGGTGCTATTATCCCTTTGAAGTTCAAATTTACTGTATAGATTGCCTATGAAGATAGAAGAACCCTATTGATTTTTTATGTCAAAAGTCAATGTCATTTTGGACTAAAACAAGGGGGTTAGAAAATTAAAATTAAAATTCATTTAAAATCTATTTCTAATCGAAATGTTTGTTAAACTTTAATGCTATAATTAATCGAGGTAGACCTAAAGACAATGATTTCTGATTTCAAAATTACATGTCGTGTGTGTGTGTGGGTTTTTTTTATTTTGTAATGATGAAATACCAAGAAAGAATATTTCT
Organism: Pinctada imbricata; assembly: GCA_033119305.1. Taxonomy (NCBI): domain Eukaryota; kingdom Metazoa; phylum Mollusca; class Bivalvia; order Pterioida; family Pteriidae; genus Pinctada; species Pinctada imbricata. Next base: position 57,642,258 of record VSWD01000012.1, on the reverse strand, counting down.
AAAAATAATAAATCTGGAGAGAATTCAACAAATTTTCCAATTGATAAAGATCACAGACAACAAAATAAAATGTAACCTCAACCCAATATAACTTCTACGACAAGTTATGAAAAATAAACAGCATATTACAGTCCAAGCCTATATAATATAGCTATTCATCAACATGGTATAAAATGAAAACAGCTTATTATAGCATAACCCCAACATGATATAGATATTCAACGACATAATATAAAATGACAACAACATATTAATACATAAACCGCACATAAGATAACTATCAAGCAACACGATAAAAATGACAACAATATATTACGGTATAACCGCAACATAATATAACTGTTTAACAACATAACATAAAACAATAACAACATATTATGATATAATCACAACATAATAAAGATGTATAACAACATAACATAAAATGACAACAATATATAATGGTATAACCACAGCATAATATAAATGTTTAACAACATAATATAAAATGATAGCAATATATTATTGTATAAACACAATAGAATATAATTGTTTAACAACATAATATTAAATGACAACAATATATTATGATATAACCACAACATAATATAACTGTTTAACAACATAATATAAAACAACAACAACATAATATAAAATAACAACAACATAATAAAACTGCTTAACAACATAATATAAGATAAAAACAAAATATTATGGTTCAACCACAACACAATTTAATTGTTTAACAACATAACATAAGATGACAACAACATATTTTGAAATAATCACAACATAATATAACTGTTTAACAACATCATATAAAATAACAACAACATATTTTGAAATAACCACAACATGATATAATTGTATAACAACATGATATAAAATTACAACATATTACAGTATGACTCCAACATGATATACCTTAATAAGTGCATAATTGTTTAATTCAACAACACATCATAAGACGAGAACGACTTGCAAGGACAAGTAGACGATATAGTATGTTACAACCACAACATAAAGCAGTTGTTCGGCTTTATATTACAGCCTTCTAACCACATGATACCACAAAACAACCATATAGAATATGATTGCAACTTTGTCTTATAAAAAATAACAACATGATATTTATATTCAACCATCTATTACACGATCATTGTCCTTAAGACAGTCATGGCGTTCCATAGTTATATTTATTTTTTTTCAGCCTCAGATCAACAGACAACGATGTCGAATTCCAATCCACCAGCTTCAACATCAGGTTAGTAATTTACCGTTACTAATATTCACCAGCTTCAACGTCAGGTTAGTAATTTATCGTGACTAATAACGAAGAGATTGCAATTGCTCTTTGTAAAAACTATTACGCATGCGTCGACAAAGTCGGCCGCAAATTTTCAGTTGAGAAAAAAATGTGAAAAAAAAACTTATTTTTAATCTATTCAAAGTGGAAGATAGTTGAAATAGTAGCGCAGAAATGGAAATGTGATCTATTATGAGTGTTTTCGGGAAGATCCTATAAACAAAGGACTAATCGATACACTCAGTTCTTTTAAACGAAATAGAAGAAAGAAAATCAATCATATCAGTATCCACTCTGAATGGTTATCTCATCACATTTGATTCTCTGTATGTATTTTCATGACTTTATATGTTCGTGTTTCACACTCTTTCGTATTGTACATATTTTTGAATTTTGTTTTGTTCATTTTGATTTTTCATTGTTTAGCTTAGTTCACCATACCCTTCCCGTGGTTCTTGATTCTCCATTGTTTCTTCATTATGTTCATTTAGACCCATTCCTGACTCTATCATTTGACATAAAGGATACTTCTATCACATAATGAATATTTCAGTATCACAGTATAGAGTCAGGATTGGAATATATAATAATAGACTACGTTATGTTGTGACATCATCAATAGCTATGTTTCAACATACAAGTCTTTATTGTATTTTTAACGACCTTGGAAGGGTAAAATATTTATAAATAAGATATCTTATATTTGTACAATTATATGCTTGCTTTTCTCTCTCTCCTTTTCTTTTTTCCTTTGGATGTTACGTAAATTTATTCATACTCGAATACTTGTAATGTCTCATTTTTTTTCTATAACCTTTCGTATACCTTCGTTAATCTTTATTTGTTTTTCCTATTTTTACTACAATTCCTTCTACAATTTTGCATAATATTATCTAATTTCAAACGAACATATTACAAGGTTGACTTTGATGTTTATTATATATTATATATTGGAGAGGAATTTGAATAAGCCATAGGCTTTTTTTCCAATCCTTAATTTAATATTTATAATTGTCTACCAATGTATTGAGTTTGTATCTCGAAATAAATATGTTTAAACTAATTGCTCTTTGTAACGTCAAACAAATGAGTTTAGAATAAATTTGCTTTTATGGAACTGGGAAATATATATGTTATGAATGAATAATGGAGGATCAATTCGGAAATAATTTTTATACATACGTGTATTTTATATATTTTTTCCCAGGTAGGGATATCGGCCTCGGTGTGGGAATTACAGCTGCATGTCTTGTCATCATTGCTATTGTTACAGTGGTTTTATTCAGGTATAAACTTCATTAGGTCACTCTGTCATTGAAAAGATACCTCATCCACGTCGTATTCTTCCTTTTCGTCTTTGCAATCATCTTTTTTACAATCATCATCATCATCAGCATCATCATCATCGTCGTCGTCGTCGTCGTCCTCCTCCTCCTCCTCATCATCATCATCGTCGTCGTCGTCGTCGTCGTCGTCGTCGCCAGCTTATATTCAGTCCATCCATATATACTAGTAACACGAGAATTTCACCGCAACACTTAATTTTAAACTTATTTTACAGAAGATACAAAAGAAGGAGAAATGCTCAATCAAAATCGGATGGCGATGAAACCTACGATACCATAGAGTACCACGAAGTAGGCATGGCCGGAGGATCTGACGGAAGTTGTCATATTAGATTGCTGAACAATTCCAACGGAGCCGCCGAATCCAACACAAAAGCTCGACGACAAAACACTTATCTAGGGGTACATGTACATGTATTATAATTATTTATTTTATAGTTTACTCATTTCTAAATGAAAAATGTTAACTCCTCGGTGACATTTAAACTAACATTTTATATGTCTGAAATATGTAGAATGCTATCAAAAGAATCACGCAAACAGAACGAAAAAAAAAATCGCAAGTTCCAATGTATTTTTGGTTCTTTTGACAGCATCCTCGCCATACAAGAGAAGGATCGGGTAAAAGTGAGGTGGAGAGATTCTTGAAGCCTTCTGAACACGATGAAGAGGATGAGATGGGTTACATGGAACCTAGCACGTGCAGCAGCGCGCCGCTTTACCTCGACATCAAAGAGAGTCCTAGTAAATGTAAATCATTCCCCAAAAAGCGGGATCCTACAGACGATGTACCGGATATTCCGTTGACGCATGCGCCTCCTCCACCGGAAATAAATGATGTTCCAGAAACAGAGGCACCTCCAGTACCAAGTACTGAATACGTCACAAAAAAATCCAATGAAAGCGAGGCTACATTTAATGAAGAAGAAAATCGTGTCAAAAAAGAAGGGGGTATGGAAAAGGGGAACAAGTCTCCAGAAATTTCTCCAAAAGTTATAGAAACAAATCACGAACAAGATACTCTACTCAAAGAAAGAGAAGATAGAAGTACTAGAGATGAAAATATTTGTTCAAATTCAAAAGACAATTTTGATGATAATTTACATGACAGACAGCCAAATGGAAACGTTTCTGAACATGAAAATGTTGATAGATCATCCGTTTCAAGTAAAGAGAAAATGTGCCAAAACGGTGAAAAATCCGAAATGGGTACGGAAGACAAAAATAGCACGACAGAGGGAGCCACATCGGATCAATCTCAAACAGTCAAAATAAAGGAAGCAGAAATCAAATCTTCAGATGCTTGAAGATTCAGAACATTGAGAACAATGTTTACAATTTTGTCGTGTAGGTCTTTTTTTTATCATTCATTCAATAGAAGGGTATTGATAGAGTTTTCTTAAATCACAGACAGCAGGTTTGTGTTGTCAGATTGCATAATATTATGATTGCCATCAGTACTGCGGAATTCGACAATGGCGACAAAACGACCTACAACTCGCAATGTTATTTTCATCAGATTGAGATAGCCAGTCAAACACGGAATTTGAGAGAGCTCATTTAGGGATATGATAATTTAGATATATTGCATGTGACTGAATTAAGGCTTTTTATTGGCATTCTTTAAACAATTCTTTTGACAAAAATTGTCATTATAATACCTTTAATTTGTCAAAATAAAATACAGATGGTAATGTAATGTCCTTACATTGGATATATATATCGCCCACTAGTATATTGTACGTTCATTCTGGTTGTCGTCTCGATTTGCCGCTTTTACTTTCATCATTCTTGTTTTGTTGTTGCATCTGCTTTTAAATCGCTCAATGTTTTTAAAACTATTCTGAAATCCAGCAATAAACTATTTTAAGTGTCTAAGTAAAGTCTTTTATAAGCGACACAAAGAAATATAACTCAACTTGGAAGTCTTTTTTTTAATTATCCAAAGGATGCCATCAAACAAACATATAGGTACATGACACTTACCCCCTCCCCATACAAATGCATACACCATATAGAGGCTCATTGCGTATACGGACTAGATCATGCATTTCGTATACGGACTAGATCATTCTCCTTTCCATCCACGTAACTACAGTGCATTTGACAATAAGAGGCCCAAATGGGCCTAAATCGCTCGTTTATGCAGCGATTGCTGAGAAGTCGGAAACCCATCTCAGCATCTAAATCGGATCGAGTCGTTGTCGGTCATCTAGTAGGAGCACTTGAGCGCCTTCTCCTTGTCAAGTTTTGTGAAATTCTGTGCAGTCTGTTCCAATGTTAAGAAGGACGACGTCGACAGATAATGGGCAGTGTCTTACGACTGTAGCTCATTTTGGCTAATCTCGTTTTTACAGGACAAGGTACCTTGACCTTTCAGGAATGACCTTGAGTGATATTTGTCCTGAAGCTTGCATCTTTTGAGTATGATAAAAGTTCTGCCGAAAGATGCAGAAGATTTTAAAAATACTTCATAATTAGTACCGGACCTTTCAGAAATGACCTTGAGTGACATTGTCCAGAGGTCTTTTTAAAAAGAATGCAAGATGGTACTTCGTGATGTTTTAAGTCCAATTGACCTTGGCCTTACAAAAATTACAGTTGAACAGTTGGTCATGCATAATTGATGGCGGAGAGGTATTATAAATTGCAAGAAAAAACATTATTTATAATAAAATAAAATTCTATCGTATGAGACGCGAATTTCGTCCACAGTGTTGAAGGGTTAGGGTTCCCCTAATCTTGTAAAGACTTAATAATGACTCATCTCATAACAATGAGATTCCAACTCTTTTCATTACTCAAATTTCAATATTTCTCATCTAATACGACATAGCTCTTATCTGCTCGATTAAAGTTATCTAAAATGCAATGTAACAATTAAGAAAACCCTCATAACAGTGACAGCAGCGGAATACGCATATAAAATTCCAACATACAACGGGCAACCACGCAACACAAAAATCACCAGCATACATCCGGACACAACTCGACAACACCAGCATACATCCGGACACAACTCAACAACACCAGCATACATCCGGATACAATTCGACAACACCAGCATACATCCAGACACAACACAACACCAGCATATATCCAGACACAACACAACAACACCAGCATACATCTGGACACAACACGACAACACTAGCATACATCTGGACACAACACAACACCAGCATACATCTGGACACAACACGACAACACCAGCATACATCTGGACACAACACGACAACACCAGCATACATCTGGACACAACACAACACCAGCATACATCTGGACACAACACGACAACACCAGCATACATCTGGAAACAACACGACAACACCAGCATACATCTGGACACAACACGACAACACCAGTATACATCTGGATACAACACAACACCGGCATACATCTGGACGCAACACGACAACACCAGCATACATCCAGACACAACACAACAACACCAGCATACATCTGGACACACCACAACAACACCAGCACACATCTGAAAACAACACAACACCATCATACATCAAGACACAACACAACACCAGCATACATCAAGACACAACACAACACCATCATACATCAAGACACAACACAACACCAGCATACATCAAGACACAACACAGCACCAGCATACATCAAGACACAACACAACACCATCATACATCAAGACAAAACACAACACCAGCATACATCAAGACACAACACAGCACCAGCATACATCCGGACACAACACAACAACACCAGCATACATCTCGACACAACACGACAACACCAGCATACATCTGGACGCAACATGACAACACCAGCATACATCTGGACACAACACGACAATACCATCATACATCAAGACACAACACAACAACACCAGCATACATCTCGACACAACACGACAACACCAGCATACATCTGGACGCAACATGACAACACCAGCATACATCTGGACGCAACACAACAACACCAGCATACATCTGGACACAACACAACAACACCAGCATACATCTGGACACAACACGACAACACCAGCATACATCCGGACACAACAGGACAACACCAGCATACATCCGGACACAACACAATGACACCAGCATACATCTGGACACACCACAACAACACCAGCATACATCTGAAAACAACACAACACCATCATACATCAAGACACAACACAACACCAGCATACATCAAGACACAACACAACACCATCATACATCAAGACAAAACACAACACCAGCATACATCAAGACACAACACAACACCATCATACATCAAGACACAACACAACACCAGCATACATCAAGACACAACACAACACCATCATACATCAAGACACAACACAACACCATCATACATCAAGACACAACACAACACCATCATACATCAAGACACAACACAACACCATCATACATCAAGACACAACACAACACCATCATACATCAAGACACAACACAACACCATCATACATCAAGACACAACACAACACCATCATACATCAAGACACAACACAACACCAGCATACATCAAGACACAACACAACACCATCATACATCAAGACACAACACAACACCAGCATACATCAAGACACAACACAACATCATACATCAAGACACAACACAACACCATCATACATCAAGACACAACACAGCACCAGCATACATCCGGACACAACACAACAACACCAGCATACATCTGGACACAACACGACAACACCAGCATACATCTGGACGCAACATGACAACACCAGCATACATCCAGACACAACACAACAACACCAGCATACATCTGGACACACCACAACAACACCAGCATACATCTGAAAACAACACAACACCATCATACATCAAGACACAACACAACACCAGCATACATCAAGACACAACACAACACCATCATACATCAAGACAAAACACAACACCAGCATACATCAAGACACAACACAACAACATCATACATCAAGACACAACACAACACCATCATACATCAAGACACAACACAGCACCAGCATACATCCGGACACAACACAACAACACCAGCATACATCTGGACACAACACGACAACACCAGCATACATCTGGACGCAACATGACAACACCAGCATACATCTGGACACAACACGACAATACCATCATACATCAAGACACAACACAACACCATCATACATCAAGACACAGCACAACACCATCATACATCAAGACACAACACAACACCATCATACATCAAGACACAACACAACACCAGCATACTTCCGGACACAACAATACAACACCAGCATACATCCGGACACAACACAACAACACCAGCATACATCTGGACACAACACGACAACACCAGCATACATCCGGACACAACAGGACAACACCAGCATACATCCGGACACAACACAATGACACCAGCATACATCTGGACACAACACGACAACACCAGCATACATCTGGACACAACACGACAACACCAGCATACATCTGGACACAACACGACAACACCAGCATACATCTGGACACAACACGACAACACCAGCATACATCCAGACACAACACGACAACACCAGCATACATCCTGACACAACACGACAACACCAGCATACATCTGGACACAACAGGACAGCACCAGCATACATCTGGACACAATGCGGCAACATCAGCACATATCCTGACACAACACGACAACGCCAGCATACATCTGTACACAACACAACAACACCAGCATACATCTGGACACAACAGGACAACACCAGCATACATCTGGACACAACAGGACAACACCAGCATACATCTGGAAACAACACGACAACACCAGCATACATCTGGACACAACACGACAACACCAGCATACATCTGGATACAACACAACACCGGCATACATCTGGACACAACACGACAACACCAGCATACATCCAGATACAACACAACACCAGCATACATCTGGACACACCACAACAACACCAGCATACATCTGGAAACAACACAACACCAGCATACATCAAGACACAACACAACACCATCATACATCAAGACAAAACACAACACCATCATACATCAAGACACAACACAACACCATCATACATCAAGACACAACACAACACCATCATACATCAAGACACAACACAACACCATCATACATCAAGACACAACACAACACCATCATACATCAAGACACAACACAACACCATCATACATCAAGACACAACACAACACCATCATACATCAAGACACAACACAACACCATCATACATCAAGACACAACACAACACCATCATACATCAAGACACAACACAACACCATCATACATCAAGACACAACACAACACCATCATACATCAAGACACAACACAACACCATCATACATCAAGACACAACACAACACCATCATACATCAAGACACAACACGACAACACCAGCATACATCCGGACACAACACAACAACACCAGCATACATCTGGACACAACACAACAACACCAGCATACATCCGGACACAACACAACAACACCAGGATACATCTGGACACAACACGACAACACCAGCATACATCTGGACGCAACATGACAACACCAGCATACATCTGGACACAACACGACAACACCATCATACATCAAGACACAACACAACACCATCATACATCAAGACACAACACAGCACCAGCATACATCCGGACACAGCACAACACCATCATACATCAAGACACAACACAACACCATCATACATCAAGACACAACACAACACCATCATACATCAAGAAACAACACAACACCAGCATACATCCGGACACAACACAACAACACCAGCATACATCCGGACACAACACGACAACACCAGCATACATCCAGACACAACACGACAACACCAGCATACATCCTGACACAACACGACATCACCAGCATACATCTGAACACAACAGGACAGCACCAGCATACATCTGGACACAATGCGGCAACATCAGCACATATCCTTACACAACATGACAACACCAGCAAACATCTGGACACAATGCGGCAACATCAGCACATATCCTGACACAACTTGACAACACCAGTATACATCCGGACACACCACAAGAACACCAGCATACATCCGGACACAACTCGACAACACCAGTATACATCCGGACACAACTCGACAACACCAGTATACATCCGGACACAACTCGACAACACCAGTATACATCTGGACACAACTCGACAACACCAGTAAACATCCGGACACAACTCGACAACACCAGTATACATCCGGACACACCTCGACAACACCAGTATACATCCGGACACACCACAAGAACACCAGCATACATCCGGACACAACTCGACAACACCAGTATACATCCGGACACAACTCGACATTACCAGTATACATCCGGACACACCACAACAACACCAGCATACATCCGGACACAACTCGACAACACCAGTATACATCCGGACACAACTCGACAACACCAGTATACATCCGGACACACCACAAGAACACCAGCATACATCCGGACACAACTCGACAACACCAGTATACATCCGGACACAACTCGACAACACCAGTATACATCCGGACACACCTCGACAACACCAGTATACATCCGGACACACCTCGACAACACCAGTATACATCCGGACACAACTCGACAACACCAGTATACATCCTGACATATCACACCGAATGAACTAGAAAACTTGAATCAAAAAGTGAATTTAACCAGCAGCAACATTTCAGCATTAATGTCATCAAATAAAGGGAAGTCAACCAACCTGGACCCCGAGTCAACTTCAGATGGTAGTGATCTGATATTATACATAGCAAGGAGTGCTGTATTCAGGAGTACATGAGCGCACCCTCTCACTCATCACATAAATATGTCAAGGGTTCAAAATCTGGTATCAATGCTTTGGGAATTTTAGAAAAATATGTGAAATTCTAAAGACTGAAAAATAATACAAAAAGTATGCTATATTATTGTAATTTAAGTAGGAATTATTTATTGCACTTGCTTTAGAAATCACAAATAAAGTACATGTACATTTGTATAATAAATATAGTCAGTTTTCTGTGTGAATCACACGTCATTCAGTCCTGCATCATGGATGTCACTATATTTTCAAACGATCTGAAATGAAAATTAGATGAACTAAAAATAAAGAGTCACATTTTTGAATAAAACAAGGATTTGAAATTTTAACTCGTTCTATAGATCTTTATAAGATTGAGTCAATACTGTCTTTATGTGACGGTTTCAACGATTCATGATGCTAAAAATTCCTTCTTCTTTAGCTGTTTATAAACTGAGCTTATTTAGTCATCAAATAAGGACTTTTTACACAAAGAGTTGACAAACAGACAGACGGACAGACCCTCTACAGGACAGTGATTGGATACTTACTTTGATGTGATGTTCTCTCCCGGCATATAGAATGGATTACACACCATGTCCACATAGGCATTGTGTAGTTTTCTGAACATCTGTAAGAGATGTGACATACTTACATTCAGTTTAAGTTACCCCCCCCCCCCCCCCCAAAAAAAAAGAAGAAAAAAATAAGCAACTTAAGAGTGTTAAAACTTTGTGTTGATAATGGACAAAGTCTCATTGCAATGAAGGCTTATTAAAATCACTATTTATTCTGTTCTTCTCTTTGTTTCTTCACAATTTTCGTAGTGGAAAATTTTAAATGAATGATTCTATTGAAATTCTAGAACTGAACTTCATTGAAGGACGAAATGGACCCAAAAATGATACCCAAAGAGGCATGATTCATCATGAGGGTGAACTGGGTGAAAGGGAGGGGGAGGAAGGGGCGAGAGAAGGGAGAGATGAGGAAGGGAGGAGGGAGTGAAGGGAAAGAAAGGGGAGGGAGGGGGAAGGGGGCAGAAGGAGGGAGGAAGGGGGATGGAAGAAGGGAGGAAGGGGTGGGAGGGGAAGGTAAGGGAAGGGTAAAAAGGAGGGGGAGAGAGGACAGGGCAGGAGGGGGAGGTAAGGGGGAGGGAGGGGGAGAGAGGTACCCCCATAATCTTCAAAATGTGTTTGTGAATCAAGGATGCCCATAACGAAGCATCATAAACATATGCATGGAAAAGGACAACTTTCTATTCAGAACTCTCCCTATATTGTTAAATACTTACGCCTCTAATCTCATTGTCCCTCAGTGCCGTGTTAGTGGAATCAACAACGATGACAAACTTGACCTTGGTATTAGTTACATAACCATATCTGTAAATATACTAGTTAAGGAAATAAGCTAGAAGCAGGAGACAGTCATTTGATTCTGATGGAAAGGGGAGTGGGGGGAAGCATGGGCGATCAGTAAATTTTGTTGAGTAAGAGTATCTGCCTTTTCTACAATCATTAGAGGGCATTCACATGCTCTTTAGTATTACCACAAGCATTTCTTTTTTCTGGACTTAATTATTAATTTACTAAACAAAAATTCCATGCAGAATGTTCTCCTGACATTTTCCAGCGATAAAATTCAGAGAAGAAAGCTAGAATCGAACTCATACATAGTATCCTCTCCTCAGGAAGGTGAAAGGGGTGACGTGACGCTCTCCCCCCTCCTCTCCAATTTTCTACAATTGAAGTTAGGCAGAATGAATGAGGGGACTCACAGACATTGGTCATTTCAATCTTTATGTTTTGATATGAGAACCAAGGGTGCCCTTAAACTATAGCTTGATGTGAAAATTTGGCAAAATAGATAGATTTTTAAGGTAACTTTAGGGAATAAACAAAAAATGTCCATCCCCCTAATCCATCAATAAAGACTGTAATATTAGGTCTGCTGAACTACATAGTAAAATATCTTAGAGAAGGATACACTTTGTAGTCCTCTGTAGGGTAGAGTAAACCAAGATAAAGTTCTCTCAGGTCGTTGGTATTTTTGCCGACAGTTGATATCTTTTCTTCCACAACATCCAGTGATGTATGCACAGTGTAATAAAACTTCAATTCATTGTCTGTTGGAATGGTTTTAATAAACAGTGGGTAATTCTGAAAAGAAAGAAAAGATATCTATAGTAATATATTTATTCATTCATTGAATTTCCTACTTCATTCATTTTTTCATTCATTCATTCGCTCTTGACCTTGAAATGAGTAATGAAATAACTAATAATAAATCACAACCATACAAGTTTCTTTAATTAACACAGTGAAAGGGCATTACAAATGCTTGAGTTACAGAAAGCAAAGGAAATGTCTTAATGTTAAAAACAAAATGAATGAAAGTGTGATGAGGTGCTGGGGTGAGCAAGTATCTCCTGCTAGCTTATACAATAGAAGAAGGAAGGAAGCCTATACAAGTAATATGGTTATAAAATAGATATGATTCGATCAGGCCTTATTTGACAAGCATAAATGAGATGTTGGCAGCTGTATTGTGTGGAAATATCAAGATATATATGTCATTCTGAACACTCAGATACCATTAGTTTCATATGGAAAATACGGGAATCAAATGTCCACGGGAATTCCAATGTTAATTTCAAGCCACCGTCAATACTATGATCTCTGCGTCAACAATAGTAAATAAATGCGACATTAGGGTCCGACGTCACACACTTTCACTGATTTTACAGTAGAAAATCCCCGTATACTTTTTATTTTCCATCCTATTTCTAACTTAATTGATTTACAACCAAAACAATGTTTTTTTTCTGTTACGAATAAAGGAGTACTTAAAAACTGATTTTTTTTTTTGAAAAATGACAATATATTCACATGTAAGAGAAAACCGGGAAAACATTTAGTGAAACCAGGGTTTTTTTTTATTTTGGGGAAGGTGCCTGTCCCATTTGGGAAAATTTGCGACATTTTGCTGAAATTGGGAAAATTTTTGTACAAATTCTCACTAAAGTATAACCTTAAAGTATCATTTCTTAACACTGATAATCAATTGATTTGCTTGAACTGAACATGGGATGAAAATAAAAACTTTAAAAAATGCACTTGAAATAGGACATTTTGTGCTGACTTCCAGGTTTTGGGTCTTATTTTCTCAGGTGATTTTTTCATAGTTCCTCTTTTGGAATTTCTGGGTGATTTTTTGGGAAAAATAGAGGAAATTTGGCATTAAATTGGGAAGGAACCGAAATTCGGCCCCAACATAAGAAAAAAAAAAAACAACCCTGCCCTGGAACCGGACAGTATACTGGTCGAGCAGATATTTCCGAACTGAAGGTATTTCCGAACGATTCGCTAGTTCGGTTACTTGGAGTTCCTTTTTCACAATTTTGGTGATACAGACGTCTAGATATTCAGAAAAATAACCAACATGCAAAAGGAAATCTCAAAATAACTTAATTTAGTATTTTTTTAGAGTTTGTTTCTCCTGCTGTTTGTAACTTTCATCTGTTTGGGAGCTGGGGAAAGTTACGTCATTGTATTAAGACCATATCTTGACCTAGTTTCGTAGTCATCTATTTTCCAAAAATCTATTCTTGTCAACTGATCGATAAAAACCTGCATTGAGAGGGGCCCAGAGCAGGATATTCACGAAAAAGTGTATAAATTTCATGTGTAAGAATACCAAAATCATTGGAAATAAGTTAGAAATAAACGTACTTCATCATGGTTCAGAAAGTCGTTTTAAAAATAAATTTTGTAAAAGTTTTATGATATTTGTTGACATGGAATTCTTCAATAAGGATAAAAGGATAAAATAAGAAAGTTTTCAAACATTTGATCCATATTTGACCCCGGGAGAGACTAACATACAAATCGTTCGGAAATACCTTTAGTAACTTGCGTAAAATGGTCGTTTAAGGGGGGTATTAAAATACCCTTAAATCAGCATTTTGAAATTTTGAAAATTATTTTTACATAGGCATTTGTATGAAGGGTGAAGCATTATTTGTTCCGAGTTTCATGATGATTGGACATATAGAACTTGGGTTACTAACGAAAAAGCGCAAAAATCGTTCGGAATTACCTGCTCGACCAGTAGAGACATTGTTGTGATAAAAATGATGTCATATATATTTTGCTAAATGAGTGTGTTGTCGTGTCTACACATATTTTTATTTTCATATAAAAAATTCATTCCAACAACCTTTCTGCGAAACATAGCGACACTTTTATATGGGGTGTGACATCGAAATGTGACAGACAGACGGACAACTGACAAAGTGATCGATCCCTACGGTATATTGCATGGAAGAAAGATAACTCTTGAAATCTAAAAAAAAATTATGTTATTTTAGGCATCAATTCACACTCAACGTTTGCGTCAAATTAAATATATTTTCTCTTTATTACCTCTTTTGCAATTACTGCCACACAAACTGCCATTTTGTGTCAAATATTGTGGGAAAATGTTAAATTCTAAGTGAAAATTTCATTTTAATTTTTGCAGGAGACTCCCATGTGTGTAATAGTTAATGGAAGTAAACAGGTCAAATGAAATTCCGTTGTGTGCAGGACGGCAAGGAAAGTTAGGTATTCTGTCTTCCTCTTTTTCTTTTTTTTTTTTTTGATAAAAAATAACCTCGTCAGGCAGGGTCCGACACTCCAAGATTAAAAAAAAAAAAGAAAAACCCAAACCACCACCCTTCCCCAAAATAAACAAATACCCCCCCCCCCCCCCCAAAAAAATCCGCTAACCTTTTATCGGTGTTCTTTATTAAAGTAGAAGTATGAGAAGGTAGGTCTTTCATGGCTTATACACTACAATTTAAAATTGTCGAGGCTCATAATGTCGCCAATCACTCTGAACCAACATGATTCGCAATATAGGTATTATATACACTAATATATCTAACATAAAAAAATGAATTTCAAACATCAGAAATTGAATGTCTAATATTAGAAAATACCTATTTTGTCCACATTGGCTTGCCATACTCAGTGGCGTAGCTCTGCCTGAAAAAGCGGAGGGGCACAACATCCCAAAATTTATAACAAGCAAAACAAAAAAAAAAAAAACAAAAAAAAAAAAAAAACAAAAAAAAAAAAAACAAGGGGGGGGGGGGGGGGGGTGTAGAAGGTAGAGATCATAAAGATATAAATTAACAAAAGGGGGGTTTCATGTTCTGTATGCACAAATT
This sequence comes from Pinctada imbricata, assembly GCA_033119305.1. Taxonomy (NCBI): domain Eukaryota; kingdom Metazoa; phylum Mollusca; class Bivalvia; order Pterioida; family Pteriidae; genus Pinctada; species Pinctada imbricata. The sequence continues at coordinate 57,626,617 of VSWD01000012.1, read as the reverse complement.
TTAACATTTCTGGTGCCATTCTAAATTTTAAGTACATGAATAAATGATTTTTTTTTTTTGCAAAATATTGACTTATCAGAAAATACTTTCTATACCCTCTATCATTAACAAGTACATGTAATAATATTCTATATAGTTTGAGCTAAATGTCTTCATGTACATTGATAAAGGAATATGTATATAAAGGATGGATCAGAATAGCTAAATTATTCAGAAAGTCTATAAAAATTGGCGAGCGGTAGCGAGCCAAAGAAAAAATTTTGAAACTTGACCGAAAATTTTTTCGATTTATGGGACAAAATGTTGCTGTTTTAAACAATGTTAATACATCATAAAATTTTGTGATTGAAAAGGGGGGGGGGGGGCACAAACATGTGCCCCCCCTTCTCCTACGCCCTTGATTAGTGATATTTATATAGCAGGTGCTCGTTCCCGTTTGTCCCCTCCTTTAATTAGAAGTATCACAGCTTTGAAAAAAATATGTTTGATCTTTGCTTCAAATGTTGGACGGTCCTCTTTCTCATGTACGTGGTTGGTCCTGTACTTGTCCTGTCCTCTTTCTACATAGACTTAACTTAGACAGTGCATGTTTTATATATATATACAAAATGTATATTTTTCATTTTCGTGCGTGAACATCGACGGCGTGTGCGGCTAGCCAAACAGGGGATGCTTACTCCTCCCGGGCACCTGGTCCCACCTCTAGCTTGCTAGGGGTCCGTCGATGCTCAGTTTGGTGCTCTATTGTGAGTGCTGTTGAGATTGTCATCAGGATCTTCTTTATCTCATTTGTCAACAGGGACATTTCCATCAAATGACGCAGTCTTAAAAAAAAAAAAAAAAAAACACTGGCCCGATGCCCGAGGCCAGTAGAAATTTTGCCGGGCCAGTAGAATTTCACTAATAATAAAACTAAACAAATATCTGGTAAAAATTGTCCTCGGGCCAGTGGTTGAAAAAAAAGTTTTCGTTAAGATTGCGACGTACATATATGTACTATCATGTTCTTTCATTAAATACCCTTGATCTCTGACCTACTGATGATGACCTTGAAAATCATAGATATTTTTTGGTATCCTTCCTTTTGGTAGAACATCCAGAATCAAAGTCACAAGTACAAAATTTGGCATTGCTTGCAGCAGATTGTGTTTTGAAACGCCATGTCCATTGAACGCAACAGAGTGCAATACAAATGTATCAATTAATAAAATATATATATCACCATTCAAACTTTCAATGTGATTTTTGTATAATATTGACACAACTTAGTCTAATTCAAAACATTATCTTCAAGGTCAGTCCTCAAGGTTGACTTCAGTACTTGGAATTAGTTGCACTTACATTCACGTTCCATTACCTCTAGAACAACTTTTATAGTGATACGTCATAGAGTATTGGTGTAAGTCCGGTTCATAATAAGACGGTGAAGGTCAAAGGGAATCCCTGAAATCAAGTCCCGTTATCATGTAAAAATTCAATGTGCTATCCAATATAGCACAATAAAATCTTACTCATGGTTTCATGTAACTATTGGTACACCATAGTCAATCAAAATCTTATTTTTCAAGGTCGAGGTAAATTCTCAAGGTCAAGGTCATTACCTTAAATCAAGTCAACTTGCTTAGATCTATCTCCATACCAAGTTTAAATGCTATATATTTTGTAATATATTATTGGTACCTACTACGATATGGTCCAATTCAAAATTGTGTGTCTTCAAGGTCAAGGTCAAATGGCCAGATCAAGGTAAATAAATAAAAGACAGTCTATTATTCCCAATCTCCATGCAAAGTTTGAATATAATTTTTTTCATATTGTATTGGTGCAATAGAGCTTTTAACTCAAAATGAAATTGTTCAAGCAAGATCAAACATCAAGGTCAAGGTCAAAGACAATTCCTGTGTTCAGATCCTCTCACTTTGCTTAAATATCTCTTTACCAAGTTTGAAGATTGTACCCCTGATATTTCTTTTACAACTAACCTAGTAAATGCAAAAGTTTCATTTTCAAGGTCAAGGTCAAAAACTCTTTCAAAACTAACCTATACTACATTTTTTAAGGTCAAGGTCAAAATCAATGACAACATCTGAGTTCAGATCCTTACATGAAGCTTTATCTCCATACCAAGTTTGAAGATTATATCCCTCATAGTTCTTCCAAAACTATCCTAAACACACAATTTTATTTTCTAAGGTCAAGGTCAGATCTCAAGGTCAAGATCAAAGACAATATCTTCGTTCAATTCCTCACACTATGCTTTATCTGTATACAATGTTTCAAGATTTTATCCCTCATAATTCTTTCACAAATAACCAAAGACGCAAAATTCATTTTTTTAAGGTCAAGGTCAAACCTCAAAGTCAGGATAAAAGACAATATCTGCGTCAAGTTCCTAACATTACATCTCTATACAAAGAAGTTTCAAGATTTTATCCCTTATAGTTCTTTTACAAATAACCTAAATGCAAAATATTATTTTTTTAAGATCAAGGTCAATCCTGAAGGCCAAGGATCAAAGACAATATCTCGTACTATGCTTTGCTTGGGCCCCCGTGTTTTGCGGTGTTGTTTGTGTGAGGTCATCTGACAGTGAGGAGGTTGTTTTACACCACAATTGTACGTTCTTCGAGACCTCTGGGTAATCGGAAAAGTTGGAGGGTTGTGCGCATGTAATCCAGGATAACCACACCTTCTGCAATTTCCGTGGCAGATGGCCGTCCTAAATCGGCACCGGTTGCTCATTGGTCTCGTTGGTTTATGTGTAGTCCTTTGTGTTTGATGTTTCTGTGTTGTGCGTCGACATTCCTTGTCTCTTATGCGTCTCTTTCTGTGCTTGTCTGCTTTGTGTTTTTGCATTGGGTGTTTTGGGATTTTGCTGTGGGTGCTGCAACCTGGTGTTGTTGGAGATCCCCTCCTTTGTTTTGTCTCTATACCAAGTTTGAAGATTGTAACCCGGCTACTTAGTTCTTTCACAACTAAGCTAAACCCAAAATTACACTTTCATGGTCAAACCTCAAGGTCAAATTTAATACCTGCATTCATTCTGAATCTCTGTTTTAAAGTTTGAACATTGTACTCCCTATAGTTCTTTCACATCTTATAGCCTTAATACAAAAGCTAAACCAAATTGTTGATGCAGACGGACAGTCATCACCATTCTGCTTCACAATCAAATAAAGAATGAAATATGAAACCCTTACTATTAAATGTAGCAATCATTAAGTATTCCAAGCATATGACTGATGTTGGGATTGAACATCACTCATGCTACCAAATGCTATCTTGTCTGAATAGTAAATATGATTTTATGGATTTACCTTGTATGGACTCACACTGACATAGTCACATTACTATATACCCTAAGTTGTTTGTCAGTTCTAGAATACCAATAAAAATCCCTTCATATGTGAATATAACATAAAGATAGGGTGTCTTTCCTATTTCTTTTTTACAATAGATTTGTATAAAAGGATATAAGATGTACATCTAGTCAAAGTTTAGTACCTATAAAACATATGTCATGAAGCATTTATCAAATGGGCATAAAAATGATAAAAATATTTTTAACGTCAAAGGACAACAAGTGTGAATGGTATTCTGAGTTGCTTCTTGTGGTGAGTTTTTACTACATTTGTTGGTAAATTAAGAGTTCTACACCAAATAAATTTATTGACAACAGACCCCAGTTCTCTATTCCTCATCATTAACACTTTCTGTCTTTTCACTTTAAAAGGATTACGACATGAGAAGATTTTTTTTACATGAATGCATAACAGACAAGTATAGACTTTGTTTTCATGGTTGTTTAATATGCCATTTTGTAAAAGTATGCATGTACAAATATACCAAATGCCTCACTCAGGCTGAGCCATTTGCATTCAAGACGGAGACTACGTAAAATTTCAAACTTATATTAAGTTATAGCAATCAAAAGAATTAAGAAATCATCATTTTTTAAAGGTCAAATACATGTAGTGCTGATAGTGTAGTGGTTAGCATGGTGGACTACGAACCTATAGGTCGTGGGTTCGAATCTCACAGTCGCCGATCTTTGCAAAACCATTGTAACCTTGGGCAAGTTGCTTTACACTACGTTGCACTCTCTCCACCCAGGAGTAAACTGGGTACCTCGCACATGAGACGAGCTTGTTATATGAATGAAAAGCATTAGCGCCATAACGGCAGCTCTGCTTGTATACTCCTATGGGAGTTGAGATTGCACTGGATTGTACAAGTCGTGCCAGGGAGGTGACTGTAGAAGTCGTGTGAGGCTTAGGCGAACAAGACTATAAACCCTACCTTTACCTTTTTTTTTTACCTTTTTATATAAAGAAAAAAATCATCATTAATAAATTTCAAATCTATTGAACTGAACTTGGACAGTTCAGCTTATTACATGAATAAGATTCGTAGGGTTGAACATACGCCTTACAAACAGAAAGACTACGGAGGTTCTTTATTACACTGGCTGTATTTTCCTCAACATCTGTTGGCAGCCACCCTTTAGTACTGCTGTGTTACTCTAACACTGCATGATTGAGGTATTTTTCATGGACATCTTTAAAGAGTTCTGCAGAATGGTGACGTTTATAATTCATTTGGAGAAGAAAGATGCATCAGAATCAGCTTTATGATCAGTTAACAAAGTTAAAAGAACGTCTGTTCTGAAGGATATGGAAGAGGTTCCATTCTTTCTATTTCTTTTACATCCTTGAAATTCAACTTTCCATAGCAAATGTTCCCATCAGAGTTTCTGACATGTTGTAAACAGGTACAAATTATTGCCTCATTATTGTTATATTATAATAATCTATCCACAGGTAATAGAACCAATGGTCCCTCGGAGTCCCTGCTGATCTTCACACAAACCACAGTAAATTAATGATCATTTCAACAATAGTCAGTTTGTGCATGCTATGCTATCTTGGATCATTAGCAGGCTGTCCATCTGTACTAATTAGGCTGTCTGTAGGGTCTGTCAGGATCTGTGGGCCAGGACCGGGTTTAGTGTATATAATGTACTTGACTGCTCCTTTATTCTGTTGTAGAGGAAATTGGGAAACATCAACCTGTAATGAAAGTACAAAATAATACAAATGCTTAAAAAGGAAACATGGGAAAGGCACAGCAACTTTAAAATAAATGTAAACTCTCTGAAATTTCTTATGTGTAACATGTGAGTGCCACACATTCAGGTCAAGGTCACAGTGTCAGCAGTTACAATGCATTTAAAAAGTGTGATCATGACTCTTTAAGAACATTCTTAAATGTGAAGATATGACTTTTGTAGGATTTTTGAAAAGATTATAAAATCAAAAGTAAAGAGGTCAAGATGCTTCAGTTGGATAGTCTTGCCATAAAGCTAATATGAAATATGAAATGTCTAATCACTTATGGTTTCAGTATTTTGACCTTGCCAAGGTCAAAGGTCAATATACATTCAGTATGTGGCATCAGTTGAAAGACTTAATTTAGTACTGTCATAACTGCTCATTGCTGCAATAATAAAAGTCTCTGTGACTTATGGCCTGACAAACAAAATTTTATGAGATTTGCTATCTTTATAGAATCTTGGTGGAAATTCATTGTTTTTTTTCTCACCGCGGACATGTAAACAACACAGACACACACATTTTTGCAGTATTTAACACAGAATATACAGGAGTATATAATTGCCGACCTGTGGTCCTAGTGAGGCTCGAACCAGCGACCTTATGGTTACTGGCCCGGCACCCTTACCACTAGACCATGGCACCTTTGTATTGTACATGTAATGTATTGTAATTTGTACCTTTTAACAAACCACAACATACCTGAATATAAAGCATTCATCCTCTGTACATAAAGATAATACTGTTTGAAACTTTACAAAGGAAATCATACTTGACTGTCTGTAAATGGGGCATCTATTCCTTGAACAAATGTTCCGTTGACTTTTTCATCTGAACCAAAGAAATGTGTAATAAGTTGCAGCAATTCTGGTACGGCCTCCTCAAGTAGATATATACAGGCGTTAGGACCCGCATCAAATGTGTAGGCTGCCTGTGATGAACAGAAATATAATGAATTAGATTGACTTTCAGGTAAAGTATCATAATGGAACAATACATGTATGTCTTGTACATGAAGATACAGATTCCAGTTTAATTTTTTTGGAGGGGGTACAGAAAATAAAATTGAGAACAGATAGCAAAGAAGTTCATATGATCCTATATTAAGATTATCAATTGTCTTCTTCTTCTGAACTAAATGGGGCTAAAGGTCAAGGACATTATGCTGACTGCACTATGTAGGTAAATTTATAAACGTTGCCATGGTTATCCCAAACAAGTAAAATCAAATCTATACTATTCAAGAGCTTCCCCTTCCTCTTTTATGACTAGTCATTTGTGGGACGTACCTTGTTACACGAGTGATACTTGTTGTACATATGTATAAGTTGTATGATCTGTCGTGACACGTCAGTGAGATACGAGATGGGAGGGTACGTGTCCAAACACACAGCATGGAACTGATTGCTGTCCTATATAGTAAAGAAATCCACATACATTACTCAAAAATGTTTTCGATGAAAATTCGCTTAAAATTAAGCATTGAAAACAGATCTACAATACAATACTTTAATAGCAAATCAAATTTAGCAATTATATTAATCTTATTTCATTCCAGTACCAAATTTTCTTCGTTGATCTGTTTTTGATAGGTTATATTCATGTTGCTAATTTCAATGCATAAACCTTTGCAAAAATACTATATGTTCAGAAGTATGAAAAAACCTAGACATATAGAATCTATGAGTTTTGACCTTGAGGAGATAACCTTGACCTAAGGTCATGATAGACAAGTATTTCTTAGACCCTCTTGATTCCATGTTACAATATTAAAAGATAACATACTTTCAGCATTTATTTTCCAATTTCAATTTTGGGTTAAGAAAATTTGACCTGCATACCAGTTAGCACATTCTTTTTTCAAAACACATCTTTGTATTAAGTATCTTAAAAAATTAAATTTCTATTTACATGTACACGAGAGAAATTTAAATTCCGAAGAAAAAAAATTCAAGATACCTTCATGGTGATTTCAGCAAACGTCTGGAAGTCCCTGTCGATGATTGCCTGAGTTATCTTTTCTTCTTTTTGAGGTACAGTTTGTAATCGTTGATGTAGGAGACTTGACGTCTCGACACTGGACTGCATCCCATCTGTACTGCTTGTGTGTTTGGTCTGATCACTCACCTATATAAACAAATACATAATATTCATGAATGAAGGAATGGTTTCTTTTATTTTCTGCTGAGAGAATTCAGATTTACATATAGAAAAAGGTAAAAAGAATTAAGCTACAATGTACATGCCTACTTCCTATTGTTTTAATACAGAAAACACATTCCAATAGACCTTCTTCATATTACTGATAGACTTGCATTTTAGACACTCCAAGACCCGACATCACTACTTTTGACGTTATCTCTAATTGTGACGTCATACATCAGATACGACGTCACAGTAAAAAGTTACGTCAAATCTTGTGATGTGGGGTCTTAGGATGTGTAAAATACAAGTCAACTGCGGTAATATGAAAATTGTCTATTTAGTTTTAATTTATCAATTGAAGCCATCATTGATACAATGTACCTCATATCCAAACTTTTAATTAAAAGTCAGGAAAATTAGGCCATGTAAAATAAAATCTATGTTTCTCAGACACCGCCGCGCGCTATAATTTGCCGCCGACGAGATGTTTTTATTGCAACTTCAGAAAAAAATATACGCCGTGTCTCATCCTCGATCGTCGATTAAAAACGAAATATCCATTTATTTCATTGAACATGTTTATTGTCCTTTAAAATCGTCAAAACTGTACCCGATGAATAAATACTTTTAAAAGCCCGAGTAAATCACGGCGCGTTCCATATTTACGTTACGGGTAAAGACTTTATCCACGCGCCGTTTAAAGGGAATTGTATAGGATATACTAATTCGCGTGTTTAATACATCGAGTATTACATGTATTAAAACGTTCGTATAGTTTTCTTTATTGATCTCCACAGCATATGTAAATACCTATACCGAGCAATAGCAAGTGTCCATTGTAATACTTCCGAATCTATTAATAATGACATTCACGTTGTAAAAAGTATAAGCAAGGACCGCCGACGAACGCAAAAGAAACGTAGTTAAATCCTTAAATCTATGAATAAAAGAATGTATATTGTACCCGGGCCGTGTACATTATTTTATCAGACGGTGGTTAATGCTGAACACTTCATTCGATTTCTAAAGATTATGCTTCATTCAGACTTGACTTCCGAAGAAAAACGCTATCGGCCAAATTTTTATTTACCATATGAACGGATCCATCCGAGGAAGTGAGGGATCGTATTTAATTTGAACTGGGTTTAAACAAGATGTGAGCAAACACATGTACTGTAACAGCCGTCGAGTTACGCGATTCTACTAAATACTCACGGCAATCAAAACATGTCATACTTCGTATATCAAATTTTGAATCGATTAGCTTCTTCCATTCAGACAGATGAGCTACGACTCCCCGTTCTCAGAAGGAATAGGTTATTTTACTTTAAAAAAATCAACTTACTTACAGGAGAAAGCCATAAATTTTAATGTACATGTACCATTATTTTGACTGACGATTCAAACACAGTTTTCTTTGAAGAAAAATGGGGGGCAGCATAAGATTTTTTGCCTTACATGAATAATGGGGAGGGGGGGACAATGCAGACGACTTCTTTGCCTTACATGAATAATAAGAGCACTCTTGATGGAAAAAAAAAGCAAAAAATAAAAACCCTACCTACCTTGCCACTTTTTTAGACCCAATTATCTGAGAAACATAGAATTTATTTTACATGGCCTTATATGAAATTGAATAAAAAATTTTTCTTTGCACTGCTTCAACCGTATGATAATCATCAAAGTATAGTATAAATCAACTCTGGCTAGTTATTTGCAAATTCTGTGAATCCTGAAGTGACTTCAAAAATATTTGCAACACAGAAGTATACACTTAAGAGCACCAAAAGTTAAGACAGGCATGGTTACACTCATTCAGGATTACTACTGTAATGTAAAAATAGATCACCTTGAGATCAACTTACCACCAGTATGAGTACCCTGAGATCTGGCCAGTGTGACTCTGGTCTGATTTGATGCGAAACTGAATCTACTCCGTTGTCATGGCAACCCTTATCCCAAACAACAAATCCACCAAACATACTTCTACAAGCACTACCTGAACCTAACCTGGTCAAATATACAAAATACTAAGTAAACGTACATGTACATCTGTATATTCCTATTTCATCAGGATTCATATTTTTGCAGATAAAGCTGCCAGGGGCATCCTAAATCTATTCTGTACTAAAATACATCTTTATCACATGTTGATTACATAATTATGATGGGCAAAATAAAAAAGCCATAATTTTCAATTATGCTTTAATGTCACTTTGCCTAATTTTTTTAATGTTATGCTTAAATAAGGCCAACTATAAAAATAGTTGCCAGAGTCACCGTATGCTTGACTGCATAGCATAATGTCTTTAATGACAGCAATTTCTTAAGCTCACTTTTTCCCAAATTTATTTAATTATACACAATTGTATACTCATGTAGCACCTATACTTTGCTCAATATTGGCTTCTAAATGCAAAATCACTCAAACGGAAAAAGTAGGTCAAGGTCATTTTATGAAAGTTTGATTAAAGATACAATGTACTTACAATTTGAAAGTTTGGAACATGTAGCACTTATAGTTAGCTAAATACTGGCTTTTAAAGGTAAAATCACTCAAGCGGAAAAAATAGATCAAGGTCATTTTATGAAAGTTTGATTAAAGATGCATCCAACATGAAAGTTTGGAACATGTTGCACTTATACATGTACTTTGCTCAATATTGGCTTTAAAAGGCAAAATCACTCAAGCGGAAAAAATAGGTCAAGGTCATTTTATGAAAGTTTGATCAAAGGTACATCCAACATGTATCTTTGAAACATGTAGCACTTACATGTATACTTTGCTCAATATTGCCTTTTAAAAAGAAGAAATCACTCAAGCGGAAAAAGTAGGTCACAGTCATTTTATGAAAGTTTGATAAAAGATACATCCACCATGTAAGTTTGGAACATGTAGCACTTATACTTTGCTCCTTGGTGGCTTTTAAAGGCAAATCACTCAAGCGGAAAAAGTAGTTCACATTCATTTTATGAAAGCTTGATCAAAGTAGTTCACATTCATTTTATGAAAGCTTGATCAAGGATCCACCATGCAAGTTTGGAACATACTTTGCTTAATATTGGCAATTAAAAGCAAAACATGCTATCTTAACATTTACCTTATCATCTCAACATTTGCCTTGTCGTTTGAAATAATTAAAAAAAATCCCCACCCCAGGGGCTACATCCCCATCTGGTAATATTAAACAAAGTATAATTAAACATTAACAATAAAAAGAAACGACAGAATATGAAAAGAGGAAAGGAAATTGTATGATCTTAACATTTACCCTATCATCTAGTTCGGCTGATGCCAACACCTGGGGTATTGCAATAGCTCTTTTGCACTAAAGTGCAGTCGAGCTAAAAATCAGTATAAAAAAAGTTACAAAAGTAATACTTTGAATTAGCAGAAATCATTTCAATTAGTCAATCCTTTTTTATGCAGGTGCTCCAAAACTCATCATTATAATCTGAGTATTAGTAGGTGTAGTGCTTGGTTGTTTAAAGTATGACATAAAAGAACATTAAATTTGTTTTTGTACAGATTCACATATCATTTCCATGTCTTAATACACACCTTGCTATCCTTGACAGATTTCCCTCTACACCATAGACTTTGGCCAATGCTGTAGCTACAATACAAAATTTCATAGTATAAGTCAGAGAATAAAGTTGTCCACTATTTTTTGAGTGATTCTTTGAGTGAAAATATAAGTCATATCACTTATCTTTCAAAGTCTGCAAATGGTTATTAAAATTCGCTTCTACGGTGACATGCAATTTCATTTATTGAATTTTATTAATTTGAAGATTATAAAATCATCATGTCTTTCATAATTTGAATTTTATCAATTTGAACATGATAAAATAATTATTTCTATATTATGAAAATCAAAATGGCTCATTCACAAAACTTTAGTGGATATTTTCCTATAGCTTCTTGTAATTTGACCTAATACACATGTATTAACAGGTGGAAAATACTCAAAGTATTATTCTATTGCCATCTGAATATGGTCAATAGACCTTCCTAAAGTTTGAATCTTGGCAAAATCATTGCGGTAAAACCAAGGAACTTTAAGTTACCTGCCAGGGTTTTCTTTTATTTTGGGGAAGGTGCTTGTGCCTGTCCCATTTGGGAAAATTTGCGACATTTTGCTGAAATTGGGAGAATTTTTATACAAATTCTCACCAATGTATAATCCTAAAGTATCATTAATTATCACTGCCCATCCATTGATTTACTTGAACTGAACAAGGGATGAATGAAAATCTGACTTCAAAGTTTTGAGTCTTACATTTGTATTTTCTCCGGTGATTTTTCATAATTCCTCTTTGGGAATTTAAGAGTATTTTTTTGGGAAAAATAGAGGAAATTTGGCAATGGGAAGGGACCGAAATTCGGCCACAAAACAAGGGAAAAAACCCTGCCTGCTCAACACCTTAACCTCTAGACATGTGACTGAACAACTGCAGAAAACTTACCTAACCCAGCATACCCTGCAGCTGAAGAAGCGAGCCCTGCCGCTGTTGGGAAGTTATTTTGGGACACGATGTGGACCTTCCATGATGCTCTCTCTGCTGTATTGTCGTCCCCAGACTTTCTCTTACTTGCTAATCGTCTTACTGGTGAAAGTAATATAATATGAGTATTGTGCATAAGTGATCTCCCTTGGTCAAGATGTAGACTTTAATATATATAAACTTACTGTTAACATGGTTATTTTCCCTGGGGAAAATTTTCGCAAAATGGCCATTGCAACAGTACGTGTGAGGGTTAATTTGGCGAAATTGGGAGTACTCCCTCTTGTCTTGTGTACTGGTTGTAATTTTCATGCCAGGGGTTATTTTCATGATAATAATACAGTCGCGAAAAAATGTGAAAATTTCCACATTTGCAGTATCAGAAGCATAGAAATATACAAATACATATAAATCATATATGTTGTCATGCATCTAAACCTAGATGATTGTTATTAATAAGAAGAAATCTTAAAAGAACCATGTTAGCGATTTGAATAATAAATGATTTGTATTCATTGCACTGCAGGCAAAATATAATTACAGGCTTACAATTACATCTTTTATTTCATGAATCAATACGAGGCAACTCACCCTCCTGTAACACTGATTGATATCTTCCCGTTTTAAGAGACAGCTGTCTGTAAAATATACGTAGGGCTATAGTAAAGATCATGTTGCATATTTATAACTTCATTTCATGTTTATTGCTCAAAGCAAAATTTAAAAGACAGAAAAATGTAGTAGCTCATCAGACTCATTATAGTGAGACAATGTACAAAATATAAGAAAATTATTGTTATTACCTCAGGATTTTTTTTCATGTTGTTTTTAACTATGTGTTACATGCAGGAGATGCTCACTCTTCCCGACCTGATCGTGCTAACATTGTACAGAGTAAGAAACTAATTCTTTTTGCATTGTATTGTATTAAAAATCAAACGCATCCCTATACATTGTATTATATTTACATTACTAGTAGATTCCCCACGTTGAACGCCCATTAGGCAACTAGAATTATATTCCAATAACTTGGGTTGCTATTGTGACGTCACTTAAGGTATTGCATGTAGGGAGAATTTACCAAAATTAAGATACATTTGACGCTGTTACAGGCAAAATGTGTGATGTTCATGCAAATGAAATTGACCTATAATTAGAATAAATGTAAATATAAGTAATGACTGTCTTACTTTTGGTGTTCATGGGTGTATAATTCTGGTTGGACACTTGCAAATTTTCCGAGAATCGCTTCGCGATTCACGGAATTTGCACGTGCCCAACCAGAATTATACACCCATGAACACCAAAAGTAAGACAGTCATTTCTTAACTGAATACTTAATTGGATAATTTTGCAATACATACTTTATAAATCATCCTAGTTTCAATCAGACAAACAATAGGTTTTACACAGAGTAAGATTTCAAAGTGGAGAAAAATCGAATGTGCACAAGATTGAAATGCAGCAAGGATTTACATAAACATGATATAGGACATGTATTTAAAGCTTGAAAATGATGAACTTGACATATTTCACCCATGAGTAGGTAAAAAAGCCAAGGCAATGCAAAGTGTAGCATCCCCTTGCATTGCAGGAGAATCAATGTGCCGTCTAAGCTGAATACAAGGAAAATCAAAAGGGTTCATCCTCTAGTCATAGCAATAAATGTATTAAGTTTGGTTTTGATTCCATCAAAACTGCACCCTCTAGGCTGATGCTAAGAATTTGAAAATCTCCAATCTGTGACCTTGACCTTTGATCTATGACCTTGAAAATCCATAGGGCTCTTTCTATTGTCATAAGCTATCAGTGTATGAAGTTTGGTTAAGATCCAATCAAAACTGCATCCTCTAGGCTGTATATAAGGATTTTGACCTTTTTCCAATCTGTGACCTTGACCTTGACCTTAGATCCATGACCTTGAAAATCAAAAGGCTTCTTTCTCTTGTCATAAGCTATAAGTGTATGAAGTTTACTTAAGATCCAATCAAAACTGAACCCTCTAAGCTGTACTAAAGGATTTTGACCTTTTCAAATCTGCGACCTTAACCTAGACCATTGACCTTGAAAATCATTAGTGTCATTCCTCTTTTCATAAGCTATCAGTGTATGAAGTTTGGTTAAGATCCAATCAAAACTGAACCCTTTAAGCTGTATGAAAGGATTTTGACCTTTTCAAATCTGTGACCTTGACTTTTAATATATGACCTTGAAAATCAATAGGGTTCTTCCTCTTGCCATAAGCTATCAGTGTATGAAGTTTGGTTAAGATCCAATCAAAACTGCATCCTCTAGGCTGTATACAAGGATTTTGTGACACACACACACACTTACATGGCGTTACTATAGATATCCCCCTGCAACTATGTTGCGAGGGGATACGGTTATTTCCGTCCCTTCTCATTTGGGACCGTATCTGATGTAAATTGATTGTGTTGTCTTCAAATTCTATGTGAACAAGCATAAAAGTAATGGAAAACACGCTTCAAATATGACGTTTCTATAGGAATTTCATTATCTCATAATGCGTTTATGTCAGATACTGTCCAAAGTGACTGTATATTGAAAGACGGAATTGCAATATAGATTCAAAATTAATACCTACACCTATCATGTACTTATAATTATATTCTTATCTACTTTTCAACTCACAAAACAATTTTACTTGCAAAAAGAAAATATCAAATGTATGAAATTTGATTTTTGGGAAAAGTTATTATACCATGCTTACTTTCCGTTCAACCACAACACATCGTCTGTGAAGTCAGGACTTATAGCAACTGATGTCTTTGCACAAAGCTAAAAAAAAAAAGTCAAAAAGAAATAAAAAAGTTATGGAAAAAATCCACATGATTTGCATATAGTTCAAAATGTCATAAAATATGAAAGGTGTTTTTTCTAATTTTACCTTCAAGAGATAGGTACATGTATACATATCAAGGTATGTGACATCATTAGTAGGCCATTAGGTCAAAGGTCACATATTTCAAATTAAAGGCATTCACAACAATAATGCATATTAACATCAAGTGTCATCAAGGTCATATCTTTATCTGATTAATGGTTCTAATTAAATCTTATTGACAGAAGCTAAAATTCTGGAATGACAGAAGTACAGACAGACAAATGGGACAAAACTAAGAGCTCTTCAAGAAAGGGTCATTCTCTGGGATGAGGTACGTCCTTAAATTCAATAGGTCTTACATGAATTTGGTCAAGTGTCACACTTAGAGATGAGTTGAGTGGTAGTACCAAATCCTGGTCTCTCTTTCCCCCTGAAACAATACATTTACA
Source organism: Pinctada imbricata (assembly GCA_033119305.1). NCBI lineage: Eukaryota > Metazoa > Mollusca > Bivalvia > Pterioida > Pteriidae > Pinctada > Pinctada imbricata. The sequence continues at coordinate 57,611,558 of VSWD01000012.1, read as the reverse complement.
TATTACTATTGGTTGAGTTAGAATATTAACGGATCGATTGAAAGATGAAGTTATATATAGTTTAAAAATACATTAGATCAAGAGCTAACAGCTAAATCCACAGGAGGCCAAACCCCTTCAACGAACAGGAACAGGTGTAGCTTTAGGGTAGGGTTAGACAGTACTGCATGTGCCAAGATAGCAGAAGGTCTCTGGTTTTACTCACAGTCCCATGTTATAGAATTGGTGAAGAGTTACATGTGAGGTTTCCATAAAAGAATAGAATAAGATAGAATCATTTAATATTCCAATTTTGGGCCTATTTAGAGCGTACAAGAACAATAAAACAAATGACATTGAAAAGAAAACAAATGAATAAAAAAGAGGAGAAGAGATCCAAAAGATAGATCATATTAAGTGGATGTAATATTTAATATATTACAATACGACGATGAAAGATTTTGATATAAAAATGCTGAAAGGAGCTGTTAAGATAAAGGCTTCATTTAGCCCTGAAATCACTCAATTATTTCTCGTGCCCTGACCTTCTATTTCAGGAAAAAGGTTGTTGGGTTTAAAAAATTAAGTATTAGAAGATTCCAAGTAGCCTGAATTTTGTTTAAATATCTTTGGTGAAAGATGATATAATTACAAGTTGAAGAGGTAGGGGTTACTAATGAGAGAAAATGTCAAATATCGAGCGAAAATTCACAAAAATGCATTACTTTACCCAAATTTGATTTACATTATACTTCTGTACCTTTTAATATCAAAACTGGATAAGAGAAATTAACCTTGAGGTTATTACATCAATATAATCATCAAAACATAGTGTAATCAAAGATTACGAAGCTCACCTTGCGGCAGCAAAGTTCAATTTAAACATATCTCTAAGTACATGTATAATAAGAAAATCACTCAAGTGGAAAAAAGTAGGTCAAGGTCATTTTATGAAAGTTTGATCAAAGATACATCCAATATGCAAGTTTGGTACATGTAGCACTTATACTTTGCTCAATATTGGCCTTTAAATGCAAAATCACTCAAGTGGAAAAAGTAGGTCAAGGTCATTTTATGAAAGTTTGATCAAAGATAAATCCAATATGCCAGTCTGGTACATGTAGCACTTATACTTTGCTCAATATTGGCCTTTAAATGCAAAATCACTCAAGTGGAAAAAGTAGGTCAAGGTCATTTTATGAAAATTTGATCAAAGATACATCCAATATGCAAGTTTGGTACATTAAGCCCTTATACTTTGCTCAATATTGGCCTTTAAAGGCAGAATCCCTCAAGCGGAAAAAGTAGGTCAAGGTCATTTTATGATAGTTTGATCAAAGATACATCCAATATGCAAGTTTGGTACATGTAGCACTTATACTTTGCTCAATATTGGCCTTTAAAGGCAGAATCCCTCAAGCGGAAAAAGTAGGTCAAAGTCATTTTATGATAGTTTGATCAAAGATACATCCAATATGCAAGTTTGGTACATGTAGCACTTATACTTTGCTCAATATTGGCCTTTAAAGGCAAAATCACTCAAGTGGAAAAAGTAAGTCAAGGTCATTTTTTGAAAGTTTGATCAAAGATACATCCAATATGCAAGTTTGGTACATGTAGCACTTATACTTTGCTCAATATTAGCCTTTAAAGGCAGAATCGCTCAAGCGGAAAAAGTAGGTCAAGGTCATTTTATGAAAGTTTGATCAAAGGTACATCCAATATGCAAGTTTGGTACATGTAACACTTATACTTTGCTCAATATTGGCCTTTAAAGGCAAAATCACTCGAGTGGAAAAAGTAGGTCAAGGTCATTTTATGAAAGTTTGATCAAAGATATATCCAATATGTACTTATACTTTGCTCAATATTGGCCTTATAAGGCAAAATCACTAAAGCAGAAAAAGTAGGTCAGATGCTGCATCTGATGCATTGGTTCACCTCAGCATCTCAAGATGAATCACTTGTGCAAGTTTGGTTACTGTAGCATCAGTACTTTGTCAGATACTGAACTACCCCAAAAACTTTAACCAGACATTGACAAAGTCATTCAACCGGAAAATGTAGGTCAGATGCTGCATCCGATGCATGGGTTTACCTCAGCATCCCAAGATGAATCACTTGTGCAAGTTTGGTTACTGTAGCATCAGTACTTTGTCAGATACTGAGTTGCCCAAAAACTTTAACCAGATGCGGACGCGGACGGGGACGGGACGTGGACGCCGGGGTTATAGCATAAGCTCATCTCAACTTCGTCGAGGTGAGCTAAAAATGGCAATTCTAATTTATTTTATGGCTCTAAAGATTTATTCTAAAATATTCATCCATCCCCCTTTTTTTCGTTTTTCGCCTGCGGGACATTGTTCCCCCATTTGGTTCAGAACCCCACTTGGCCAGAAAATGTTTTATTAATATACACCTTTGGTGAAAGTGGCATTCTAAACCGAGGGGGGGGGGGAACAATGTTGTAGAAAAACTTTTTCGTTTCCCACTAAGGAGCTGTAAGAATAAGGGCTTGATTTAGCCCTGAAATCATTTGATTAATTCTCGTGCGCTGTCCTTCCTTTGAAGGAAAAGTTTGTTCAGGATAAAAATATGATGTATTAGAAGATTTCTCAAAAGTATTTTATTGAAAAAATTTGATGTTAGATTTGATAATTACAGCTTGAATAGGTAGGGAGTAACAATGTCTGAAAACGTCAAAAAGTGAACGAAAATATACAAAAAATGCATTATTTTTCATAAATTTTAAGAGTTATATGTTTTGATCCCCTTCTATTTTAAAAATGAAAAAGAAAAAATAACTTTGAAACCAGTATGTTCATGCAATCGGTAAAATACGCAATCTGGAAACTGAAAACCGTTTTATTTTGTACTAAACAGCCACAGTGTAAGCTTTCAGGCGCGAAAACACACTGTGTAGAAATAGACATCTTTACATGTATATCGTTTATTTCATTTGTGTATGTTGTATATTTCATTGGAATCCACTCAGAATAGATTGTTCCATTGTATAACAAAAAGAAATGGGCAACTTTTATCTATCTAACCGCTTTTAAGTACGATTCTTAAAAAATAGCCCATCCCCCCTTTTTTCGTTTTTCGTCTGTGGGACATTGTTCCACCCCAAGTTACAGAACCACACTTGGTCAGAAAATTGGTATTAACGAGGCCCTGGACAAAACGTGTGCACATCGTTTCGCGCATTCCCGTAACCGGTTCAATCTTTTATCTCTACATCGCACCTAACGTACTGTCATACTATGACGTCACAATCAAATGACGCGACAAAGCATTTAACGCCGCGCTAAAAATCAATAGGCTAGTAATCTGTGTATGTTCGTAATAAACAAAGATAAATGCAAAGCATGGTTAGATGATAAGATCGTCGGACTAGGATTGACTCAAGGTTTTTAATATTATCATTATTTGGTGCACCTCCTCCCACTAAATAGTTATTTTATTTTATAAAGGGGGCCTTTAGAAAAAAAAAACAAGAAACAAATAGAACAAAACTATTTTTAATTCATTAATTTTGTAAAAAAAAAAAACAACAACAACAACATGTACTTTCCTGATACTATGTACACATATTTCTTTGCATCATAAATCATAATCCCAATGCATTGGGGGGGGGGGGGGGGGGGGGGGGGGGGTTGCTAGCTAGTAATACGCACGGCACGGAAGCACCTGTTTTCTCATCATTATTATTTTTTTTTTGTTCAGAAATGGCTTGATGCTCCTTTTCGTCTAATCGAGAGATTTTTTCAGCCAAGTTGTAGCAAGTAAATCGTCTCACCTTGCTCGCAAATTTCATAATCAACAACGCTGACGAATCTTCATTTTACTTTAACTTCTTTTTTTTTCTCTCATGAGGTCGGATGGCATTGTTAAACTAGAAAATTTTGCGAGGGATCTGCATACCTCTTATAATCGAGTAGAACATATTCAATTATTAAAGTTTTATATTGAATTATTTAAAGTATATTTTAAATATATCCTCGTAATACGTATGAAGGTAAGCAAATGTATTTTACATAGATATATGTCATTTTCTTTTTTTTTACCAGGGGAAAAAAGGGGGAAGTACTCAGATTAAAGTCGCTACATGATTTTTTTTCTCAAGGTTTCACAAGCAATTTATAAATACATTGTATAAGATATTAAATAAAGTACATTAATTCATTGAAACGAGGCGCTCCGGTCCTGCAATCAGAAAAAGTAGCTGTATAAATATAAAGTATGCATTTTATTTTCAGGGTTTCATTCTCTGAAATTGAGCCGTAGCGAAAATTCACATTTACTTATAAGTTATAGAAGTTTCCGAGATATATACATTTTCCGATTCTTCATTTTTGGGGGTTAATTTCAGTATAGATACATGAGCGGATTTTGAAGGGGGCGCAAGGGGCGCACGCCCCCCCCCCCCCTAAAATCATCGAAATAAGGTATTTTGGGGGCTTAACCTTTATATGTATACTCAATTTCAGGCTGTTTTGAGTCGAATGTCGGAAAGTTTTCGCTGGTTCGCTGCCGCTCGCCACCTTACTCAATTTAGATTAACTTCACACCATTTGCTAAGCATGACCATTTCATGCTAAAATAGCCAGAATTATAAAGTGATACTACACCTTCCATACCTTTACTTTACTGTGACTATTCGGACGGTCTTTTTCTGACATATGTACTAAGATTTTAGTCAACAAACATGTACTCTTGCAGCAAAGGGGATGCCATTTTGGTTGTGTACCCCAACCCTCTCTAAAACAATTTTAGAAAGTTCGCTGGTTCGCTTCGCTCGCCAGATATATTCAATAATACATGGTTTCTACGTTTTTTGTATGAATCAAAGTACCTTGAGTAGGAAGTATGACAGGAACAAACCCTATAACTATACGAGCACATTCGTTCTTTATTCAAAATAAAGGGAAGATATGTTAAAAAATATGATTTTGAGATGTTCCCTGAAGCTCACACAAAACGACTGGACATCAAACTTGAAAGAACTTGATATATTCTGTCTTATGTTTCTCTTTATAACATATAAGAATATGCCATCAAATTCTCTGTTTCACTTTTTTTTTAAATTTCACTTTATATCTGCGAGTACAAGTTATGTGTAAAATTGCAAAAATATGCTTTTAAATGGTCTCTTACATATTTGGCAATATCATTTGGCTGTCTTTTTCTGGATAGATATATGCTAACGAATATGATATGCTATAATCAATAAATATGCGAGCACGTTCATCCTTTATGAGGCCTTCTTTCATAATAAAGAGCAAATATGCTAAAAATATGATTTTGAGATGTTCCCTGAAGCTCACACAAGCGGTCAAAGTTGTACAGAACTTGATATATTCTGGCTTATGTTTCACTCTTCACTGTATGAACATGTCATCAAATTCTCTATTTCAGTTTTTTTTATAATTTCAATTGTACTGATAAAGACAGAGTACAAGTTATGTGTAAAATTGCAAAATATGCTTTGAGATCACCCCTGATATATTTTCACGATTAAAGTTTGCTGTCTTTTTCTAGAGAAATATATACTTACAAATATTATATGCCGTAAACAAGAACAAAAAGGACATATTCATCCTTTATGATGTCTTTATTTCAAAAGAAAGGGCAAATATGTAAAAGTATGATTTTGAGATGTTCCCTGAAGCTCACACAGGCGGTCAAACTTCCACAGAACCTGATATATTTTGTCTTATGTTTCTCTTTTCAACATATGATAATCCTATCAAATTCTCTATTTCAGTTTTTTTTATAAATTGCAATTATAATGCAAAAAATCTAGTTTTTCTATGAAATCATATGGAGAAAACGAGGAAATCTTTGAGATGGTCCCCCCGAAAAACTAAGCGGTGAAATCGATTCATTTTTCACCAAACTCTTGTAAATAAGTAAATGACATTATGATATGAATTTAATCAAAATCTCTATTTCTGTTTTTGAGTTATCTTATTGTCCAGGGCCTCGTTAATGATATATTGGTAAATTGGTAAAAGTGGCATTCTGTAACTCGGGGTGGAACAATGTTGTAGAAAACTTTTCCGTTTTCCACTGATTTTATTAGAGAAACCGCTCATTTTAACCCAAATATGGGTATTGTTATTGATAATTTATTCGATCAGACATTAGATTCAGATATGCATCAGGTTAGTTGATATTTCTTCTGAAAAAAATCTTCAAATTTCCCAATTTGAAATTTCGACTTTTTCAGGGCAGATTTTACGTCTTATTCTTACAGCTCCTTTCTACATGTTCTATGGGAAAAACGCTTATTTTGACCCCAAAATCTGTCATATTTTGAATAATTTATCCAACATGACAGAAGATTCATATCTGGACAAAGTGACTTCTTATTTTTGCCGAAAAAATTTCTCGATTTTTGCATTTTGAAATTTCGACTTTTCAGGGCAGATTTTACGCCTTATCTTAACAGCTCCTTTCATTAATGATACAGTAGCATTGAATTAATTGAGATATAATTCATATATTATCTTGTGACAACATTTGATTGTCTTGTATAACATTTAAAGGCAAGATGTCTCTAAAAATTAATTTTACAAAATTTTTGAATGTAACATTTTTATTTTCATGTGAAAGTTTACATTCTCATTTGTATAAATTTAAATTTTCAGGCAAATCTAACGCGTACATTTGTAAATACAGTCGTTTGAAAATGTCGTTCTAAATTTTGGGTGTGCAGCTCTAATTCATTTCACTAGTGCCACCTACAATGTATTGCGTTTTTACAATAATAGAGTTTTAATTTTACAAATTTGACAATATTATGGTTGTGCCTGCATATTTTTGAATAAAACTTTTTATGGCCCTTCTTTAATATCCTCAAACTAGACCCATCAGATTAAATGTTACGTTTTCAATAAAACTTATTTTCAGGGACACTGTATCTTTAAATACATATTCTGTAAAATAATCTATTTTGTTATAAACTTATCAGTATATCATCTCTACATAAAATCCCCATAAGAAAAATGTCTATAAATTCAAATATTTGACCAAGCAGTCAATAGTTACATCAATATTGGTCCTAGGGCAATAGTTTAAAAATTATTGACCGATGCGTCACATCATTTATGACGTCACGTCATTGATGACGTTATAAACTCTACTCATTTTTAAGTTACCAATTTTTATGCGCATGCACAGTGTGACGTCACTTTTCATCACTCGATCATCCCTATTGTGAAAGACTGAAAAAGTTACCTAAAGTTCCCCAAAATTGAGTTCAATTTGATTCAACATGAAATAATTTTACACAAAATTTCTTTAAATTTATAGAAATGGTCACGAAACGAGGCCAGAACACAAGAAAAATGGCCTAATTATAAGGGACAATTAACATGCTGATGTATTTTGATAATAAACTGTTCCAAATATACCCAACTTTCTTGATTATGTTGTTGATTTTTCCAAAATTGAAAGGCACAGGCGCCTTTGAAAAATAGTAAAAAAAATCACTACTGTCAGTACTGTAAAGTGCTCTGAGCCGGTATTGAACCGGGATCGTTGGCGTGGAATGCCAGAGCGTTACCGAGTGAGCTAAAGGGCAGGTTTTTTTTTTTTATTTTGGGGAAGGTGCCTGTGCCTGTCTCATTTGGGAAAATTTGCGACATTTTGCTAAAATTGGGAAAATTTTCGAACAAATTTTCACCAAAGTATATAATCCTAAAGTATCATTTATTAACAATGGTAATCTATTGATTTGCTTGAATTGAACAAGGGATGAATAAAAGCTTTTAAAAATGCACTTCGAAATAGGACATTTTATGCTGACTTCCAGGTTTTGAGTCTTATTTTCTCAGGTGATTTTTTCATAATTTCTCTTTGGGAATTTTAGGGTGATTTTTTTGGAAAAATAGAGGAAATTTGGCATTGGGAAGGGGCCGAAATTCGGCCCCAAAACAAGGAAAAAAAAAACCCTGAAGGGTCAACCCGATAGCCCAGTCATTTAACACTTGACTGGTCTATCGGAGGATCGTAATCCCCCAACACTCTTCCCTCCTTTCTTTGAGGAGGACGGTGGTGTACCCCGTATTTTTTCACTCTTATCTCCTTTTGGAAGGAGGCGGTGGTGACTCCCGGCTATGTGTGACTTCAGTTCGGTAAAACTCAAAATTCGTTGTCAATTAAATTTGTGAATTATTCAAGAAACTGGCAGCATATAGATGCCGATTTTTCTAGTTTAATGCTGATTTATTATTCAGTGGAAAGTTGCCGAATTCGGCAACCTAAAGTTGCCGAATTCAGCAATGAGTTGTTGAATTTGACAACGTTGCCGAATTTTGAGTTTTCCCGGACTGACTTAGCACACCGCCATTGTTCACCTCGTCACCAGTAAAGTGCTCCGAGCCGGTATTGAACCGGGGTCGTTGGCGTGGAATGCCAGAGCGTTACCGAGTGAGCTAAAGGGTCAACCCGATAGACCAGTCATTTAACACTCTGGTCTATCGGAGGATTGTAATCCCACAAGGCACAACAATTAACTGATGGGCATTGTTTATCAATCTTTATTTTAGATATAGAGAAAATGATTGAATTTGTATTGAACATGTTTGAGTTCATATCATATACAAAACAAGAACAATGATAAAAGATACCTACAATACTTTATGACAGCAATATTCACCGGGGCAGTACATGTTGCCGCTAACATGCTGCATCTGGAAATGAAAGTGAAAGTAGAATCTACATCATGGCCGCGCTCATGCGGAATGTGGAGAGGAGACTCGCACATTACTGTCGTCCGTTATGGAAGACAACCTATTGTGTTTACAGAATACAACGTGTAAATAATTAATTACACATTCTAGAAAAATATATGGTTTATAATTATGCACGATACTATATCATAGCTCGAGTTGTCTCTGACTTCTTCTACATCTACATCATTATCTGTACAATTACGTTATACATGTATAGTCTACTACTGGCACTTAAATAACGGTTATAAGGGAGAATGCTTCCTAAAAAATTTAGTCGCCTGCAGGGCTGATTTAAAGCTTCCTACCTTGGCGCAGCTTACTGTATTGTCATCCAGCTGGTTCCAATCTGGGATTGTTCTCGGAAAAAATGAATATCTATAGATGTCGGTATTACATTGAATGTTTGTAAAACACTTAGAATGGTTTGTTTGATAATTCTTAATGGTGTTCTGTGACGCAAAGTCTGGACGATATGTAGCATGGACTCGTCGTTTGTTTTTGATAGGTTTTGTTTTTTAATCGGATGGCGGTATTGCCGGTACTAGCCCCCCCCCCTCCCCCGCAATTTTGAACAGGAATATAAGGCGAAGCTCCTTTCTCCTCTCCTGTAGAGTCTGTAGATCTAGAGTTCGCAGCATCTGTGTGATGAACCGGGTGTTCTTGATTTATAGTCATGGCAGATACATGTAAATCGGGCAGCACGCCTCTGAATAGATTCTAGTGTTCCTATTTCGGATTTTAGATAGGGGTCCCAAACAATTGCTCCATACTCTAGAGTCGAACGGACGAGAGATATGTAAGCATTTTTCCTACAGGATTGAGAACAGTGGCACAAATTTCGTCGCAGAAATCCTAGCATTGAGCTTGCCTTGTTAAAGATGGAATTTATATGGGCGTTCCATTTAAGATCCTCCAAAATGGTCAGCCCAAGATAAGAGTTTTTCGAAACAGAATGAAGGATGTGGTTATCAAGCTTGTAAAAATGTGATAGGCAATTTTTAATACTAAGAACATAACACTTCTTCGCGTTAAATTTCATTCCCCAACGCGATTCCCAGACTTCAAGTTGGAATAAGTCCTGCTGGAGTTGAGGTTGGTCTTGGAGTGATCGAATTGGGCGATAAAGCAGACAATCGTCGGCGAAAAGCCTAACTTGTGAAGTAACTGCCTCCGGTAAATCGTTGATGTGACAAAGAAATAAGATGGGTCCGAGGACCGTTCCCTGTGGAACGCGTGAATCTACGGTTCCTTCTTCTGAAGATTCCCCTTCTACCGCTACGCTCATTTTACGTTTACAAAGAAATGTTTTGATCCAAGAGTGGAGCGGTCCTTGGATTCCATAATTTTCCAATTTATGGAGAAGTTTATCATGCGGCACAGTAATCAAACGCCTTAGAATAGTCAAGTATCATAATATCGGTTTGTAGGTTTTTGTCAAAATTACTAGCTAGGTCCTCGATGGTGACTGCAAGCTGCGTTTCACATGAAAAGCTAGAACAAAATCCGTGATCTTGTTTTTTTCTTCCAAATGATAGAGGATATGACGGCACACTATATGTTTGATGAGTTTTGAGATGACGCAAGTGAGTGAAACCGGTCTGTAGTTCTCCGCAGAGTGCCGGTCTCCCTTCTTGAAGATAGGTGACACATTTGTGTTTACCCAGTCACTAGGTAGACAGCCTGAGTCCAGCCATGATTGGAATATATGAGAAAGAGTCGGAGCTAGTTCGTGTGCACATTCGTGTAGTAGTTGATTGGGGATACCATCTGGTCCAACAGCCTTAGTGATGTTAATGTCTTATTTCTCAATGCCTTCTGTATTTATTTTTATCTTCGATATATGTTTTTCGATCCTTTTTGTCGTGCGAGGCATGTCAGTTGTTTCGGATCTCGTGAACACTGATCTGAATTGTTGTAGTAGTCATTTCGCTTTTGTTTTACTATCGCTGAAAATTTGACCGTTTTTCTTTAGTGTTGAGACACCTATGTTTTTCCTGTCTTCTGGTTTTGATGGTACGTTTCTATCTAGTGTCTGGAATATGTTTGATTTGAGTAAATTCCAGAGTGTGTCAGTATTACTTCCTTTGATGTATTCCTCCTTTATGTGGTTTGCTGTTATTTTAAGATCCGCTCTTATCTCATTTAAGAAATGACTGTCTTACTTTGGGTGTTCATGGTAGTATAATTCTGGTTGGTCACGTGCATTACTTGTATTTCCATTCGCACTAAATATCAGACAGCCCATTTGGCATTAATAAAGGGCGTTTTGAACGTTATAACGTCAAAAGTATCTGAACGTTGGTAAATTCTCCATACTCTCTAAACTCTAAACTAAAGCGTGATGTCATATTAGGCAATCAGAATTATAGTTTATGAATCCCTTTGCCTAACGGGCGCTTAACATGGGGATATCTCTGCAATGGAAATATTCCAATTTGCCCACCTGAACATGTACCGTTTCCTTTGTTTTTGTATGGTGTATTGGGGTTTGGTGACAAAGTCTGACACTACCATATCGTGATCAGAGATACCCGGTTTACTGATAGAACTTTTCAGTAGCGAGGGTGTTGTTGTCAGTACTAGATCCAGTAAATTATCGCCTCTTGTAGGCTGTAGGTGCACTTGGCTCATAATAAAGCGGTTTGTAATATCTACCAGTTTTTGATGTACCTGATTATCCGGTCCATTTGGGTTTATAGAGTATGTCTCCCAATCGATGTTAGGGCAGTTAAAGTCACCGCATAATATGACGTGTTTGTCATTCCTAGTCATGATCTGATCAAGAGATTTCTCAAGTTCGTCCAGTTGATCTAGGTCTCTGTGGGGCATATACGGTAATAGGATCCTATGTAGAGGTCTTTGTTCCCCTTGAGTTTTAACTTGACCCATTCCAGTTCGAACGATGTGATGAATTGTGGTTGTTCGAGCGAAATTATGTCTTGTCTTCCGAGGATGAAAACACCGCCCCCTATGCTACTTCTATGATGTTCCGATAGGCTGTGTATCCTGCTGGGAATACCTCGCTCTATTTGATGGCACTAAGTGTTGGATTTTCGCTTGGTTTATATCCACTAAGCCAAGATTTGGTACCACAAATAACATCCGGTTTCAAATATTATCATATCATTAAGGTTACGGCAGGTTCAGTTGCCGTTAGGCCCAAGCATATATTCTGTTATAAAGAAAACTTTGAAAAGACTAATATGAATATACATCATCACAGGCACAGCACAAATAAGTCGCAGTCTAAATTGTATATCTTTAAAGTGACCCCTCTACCTTTTTTCTCTCTCATATTAATTAATGATGAATCATGAATTGTTTAGAATTATAATCATTAATTTAACATTAATCCTTTACAAGACTAAAGTTTCATTCATAACGGATCATTTTATATTGAGAGATATCAATACATGTTTGTATTTACTTTACATAGGGTAATCAAAGATTACAATTAGCTCGCCTATGAGGTTTTTGTCAGAAACCAGGTTAAAGTTTCTGAAAAGTAGGTCAAAGTTCAAGGTCAAGGTCACTAGGTCAAAGGTCATGGCCTCAAATGAAAGGTCTCGTCACAAGGTATCTACATATGAAATATCAAAGCCCTACCCTTATAGTTCAAGAGATATAGTCCAGGTTTAAATTTTTGTCTACGGACGACGACAACGACGTCGAGGGTATGGCATTATAGCTCTCCGGACTTTTTCCCGGCGAGCTAAAAAGTACATAATATTTGATTATATTAATCTGTCTAAAATTTATTAGCCGAGTTGCAAAACTCGGCTCTTAATTTGATGTGAGACGGGCGGGCGGGCGGGCGGGAGGGCGTCAACAATTGGTTTCCGGACTATAAGTCAACTACGAAAGAGGCTATAACAATGAAACTTCATACACTTACTCACCATTAGTCAAGGATGAGCCCTAATGATTTTGGGGTCAAAAGGTCAAAGGTCAAGGTCACAGGACTCCGATGATTGAAAATGGTTTCCGGACCATATTTCAGCCTGTATTGCACCTATAATCATGAAACTTGCCAGAAATGTTTCCCTTGAATCAAGGATGAGGCCTATTGATTTTGGGGTCAAAAGGTCAAAGGTCAAGGTCACAGGACTCAGATGATTGAAAATGGTTTCCGGACCATATTTCAGCCTGTATTGCACCTATAATCATGAAACTTGCCAGAAATGTTTCCCTTGAATCAAGGATGAGGCCTATTGATTTTGGGGTCAAAAGGTCAAAGGTCAAGGTCACAGGACTCTGTTGATTGAAATTGGTTTTCGGACCATATTTCAGCCTGTATTGCACCTATAATCATGTAACTTGCCAGAAATGTTTCCTGTGAATAGAAAATGACCACTTTTGATTTAGGGGTCCAAAGGTCAAGGTCACAGGACTCTGATGATTGAAAATGGTTTCCTGGCCATATTTTAGCCTGTATTGCACCTAAAGTCATGAAACTTGCCAATAATGATTCCCATGAATCAAGAATGACCCCTATTGATTTTGGGGTCAAAAGGTCAAAGGTCAAGGTCACAGGACTCTGATGATTGAAAGTGGTTTCCGGACCATATTTCAGCCCGATTGCAATTATAATCATGAAGCTTGCCAGAAATGTTTCCCATGGATCAAGGATGACCACTATCAATTTTAGGGTTAAAAGGTCAAAGGTCAAGGTCACAGGACTAAGATGATTAAAAATGGTTTTCCGACTGAATTTGAGCCTGTATTGCACCTATAATCATGTAACTTGCCAGAAATGTTTCCTATTAATTTTGGGGTCAAGAGATCAAAGGTCAGATTCATAGGACTCGTTAATTGAAAATGGTTTCTGAATTATATATGAATGTGGATCAACCTGAAACATGCTAATAATGTTTCCCATCTGTCGAGACCATATTCAAATCATGTATATTTTACTTATATTCAAGTTTTGCAACTCGGCACTTTGCATCTTTGATGCATTTTAAGCTTATTCATCATTAAAATCCTACCTGTACAGGTATTTTGAAGTATACACCAGTCATAAATTAAACACAATTAAGTAATATCACTCAACCCTTTAGAAAAGATTTCAAAATTCAAACATCCTTTCAGTCTTCTCTACTTGCAGGCATCCTGTTCAATTTCAACACAGAGAAATAAATTGGAGCCAATGTCTATATTTCTTAGAATGAATGTGATTGGGTCATTGATGAAAGAACACGTGATTGATCAATTGCAACAAAAATCCTAACATGAGAACCACATGTGAGATCTACATTTGTACCTATAGAGGTGATGGCATCATCTGAATGCTACAAGTGTGAATTAGATACAAGGTTTCTTTGTTCCCAATTCAAACGTGAGAATCAGGTTTGAAATTTGGACTTAGCAAAAATTGCCTAATGTTTATTAGGGAAAGCTATTTTCAAACGTGGGGATCTCATGAGATTTTACAGAAGAAGCCAGTAGATAAAACTTAATTTCAAACGTGATATTTTCTCATTAGGTTAGGAAAAAGTCTTTCAAACATTTTCTCATGAGTTCTAATTTGGAATACCCCATTTGCATACTGTTCAAACCTCAGTCACATTTGACGTTTTGATTCAAATGTGAATCAAATGTGATCATGTTAGAAAATTCTGTACAGGGGTTTAGATGATTTAACATGTCTGTGACGCTGCTCTTGTTGTGATATCTATGTGTTAGTTAAACATAACGTGCTGCTCGTCTCTGTATCATTTCTAATTTGTCTTTGTTTTAATGAGCATTAATTATTCTAATTTGGATCTAACATTATTAGTGATTTGTAGGCCTGTGATTTAATGTCTTCATTTTCAATTTGCAAGTTACATTTCAAAAATCCTAAAATTTTGCTTTGTGACAGGCGGAATGGAAGATGTGGCCGGTCCGAGAATCGAACCTGAGACCTTCTGCTTACAGGGCAGACGCTCTTACCGACTGAGCTAACCGGACACGATAACCGAACCGTCAAATTCCACCCCGCCAAATTTTGAGGTTTGCCAAAGTTGTTAATCAGAAATCTCACAAAGACAAATAAATCCCTGGTTCTTCCCCATAGTTGCCCTAAACCACAAGCAACTCATGAGGTTCACTCTCACGGCACCAAATACTGTGACAGGCGGAATGGAAAATGTGGCCGGTCTGGGAATCGAACCTGAGACCTTCTGCTTACAGGGCAGACGCTCTATCGACTGAGCTAACCGGGCACAATACCCGAACTGTCACAGTTTGCTTTTGTAATGATGTTGTTAAAGTGTGGATCCCATGAACTGTTGTGTGAGATTGTGATACCTAAGTATTTAGCTTTGTCTACGGATTCTAACGTGTGTCCTTTGAGAATGTAAGAGTATTTGTGTGGATTGTGTGAGCGTGTGATGCTAAGTGAGTTGCATTTCTGTGGGTGGAATTGCATACCCCATGTTGTTTTCCAGTGTGCAAGATTATTTAGGTCATGTTGTAGTGTCGGAGCAGTCATCTGTATGTTTGATTTTTCTGTATAGGATGCAGTTAATGGCGAAAAGTCTTGTTCTTCAGGGTATCGAGTATACCATCTAAGCTGAGGATTATTTACCGGTGCTGAGTCTTTTGTGTTAGAGAGAGGGCCAATTCAATGTGTCAATCATTTCTGTTATGCTGCTTGTATTGTGGCAGCTTGTTACAGACATACTGAGCCCCCCCCCTCCTCTGTATCATCTAAAGTGTAAGAGATAGGGTTCCAATATACAGTTTTCACGCACTGTTCCGAAAGCGCAAAAAGTATGCGCATCATGCTAAGTTGAAGTCATTAGACTTTTAAAGTAGTTTACATACCTTTATGAACAAGACCTTAGTACAATCAATACATCTAGACCTACAAAACATGTGAAAATCATTGCATCCAGATTTACCATTTAATCGTTAATCAGTATGGAACAATGTGAAAATGACAGTCGACCGCATGCATTCAATGGATGCAGTAGCCCAAGTAGTGAGGTCAATACAGCATTGTTCTCAAAACATTGTATACATCATTTAATACTGAATTGAAAGAGAACATCAGTAGCTTTCATCATGAAAAATTATTTGAATTTTCAACATCTGGATTTTCAGATATATTTGGAAGAGTGTGAAGTACCCCTCCGGCACTACCGGCACCAGGAGCCCAGGACGCGCGGTACTCGCTTCGCCTTGGTCTCCTTACGCTGTTTACTATATGGAGCAATGGCTAAAATTGATGTTCAGTTCTCTTCTTCACATCCTTCCAAACTCATATAAACCCAAAATTCCAAGTGTTTTCATTAACTGTGTCTACTACAAAAAATTCAAGTCTCAACACTTAGATTCTTCGAATACGAAACTAAAACTGTATATTGGAACCTAGATTCTTTTTTATGGGGATCACATTTAGGGAGCGGGCATATTCAAGTTATGAGTGAACAAGGGCTTGGTATGCCTGGTGTTTGATGTTTTGATTTGCTGTTTTTAGCTCACCTCGACGAAGTTGAGTGAGCTATTGCTATAACCCCACGCGTCCGCGTCCGTGTCCGCGTACACGTCCGGTTAAGATGTTTGGGGTAGCTCAGTATCTGACAAAGTACTAATGCTACAGTAACCAAACTTGCACAAGTGATTCATCTTTGGATGCTGAGGTGAACCCATGCATCGGATGCAGCATCTGACCTACATTTTCCGCTTGAGTGACTTGGTTAAGAAGTTTGGGGTAGCTCAGTATCTGACAAAGTACTGATGCTACAGTAACCAAACTTGCACAAGTGATTTATCTTTGGATGCTGAGGTGAACCCATGCATCGTATGCAGCATCTGACCTACATTTTCCGCTTGAGTGACTTGGTTAAGAAGTTTGGGGTAGCTCAGTATCTGACAAAGTGCTAATGCTACAGTTACCAAACTGGCACAAGTGATTCATCTTTGGATGCTGAGGTGAACCCATGCATCGTATGCAGCATCTGACCTACATTTTCCGCTTGAGTGACTTGGTTAAGAAGTTTGGGGTAGCTCAGTATCTGACAAAGAACTGATGCTACAGTAACCAAACTGGCACAAGTGATTCATCTTTGGATGCCGAGATGGACCCATGCATCGGATGCAGCATCTGACCTACTTTTTCCACTTGAGTGCTACATGTACCAAACTTGCATATTGGATGTATCTTTGATCAAACTTTCATAAAATGACCTTGACCTACTTTTTCCGCTTGAGTGATTTTGCCTTTAAAAGCCAATATTGAGCAAAGTATAAGTGATACATGTACCAAACTTGCATATTGGATGTATCTTTGATCATTCTTTCATAAAATGACCTTGACCTACTTTTTTCGCTTGAGTGATTTTGCTCTATAAAGCCAATATTGAGCAAAGTATAACTGCTACATGTACCAAACTTGCATATTGGATGTATCTTTGATCAAACTTTCATAAAATGACCTTGACCTACTTTTTCTGCTTGAATGATTTTGCCTTTAAAAGCCAATATTGTATGAGCAAAGTATAAGTGCTACATGTACCAAACTTGCATATTGGATGTATCTTTGATCAATCTTTCATAAAATGACCTTGACCTACTTTTTCCGCTTGAGGGATTTTGCTCTATAAAGCCAATATTGAGCAAAGTATAACTGCTAGATGTACCAAACTTGCATATTGGATGTATCTTTGATCAAACTTTCATAAAATGACCTTGACCTACTTTTTCTGCTTGAGTGGTTTTGCCTTTAAAAGCCAATATACATGTACTAAGAAATATGTTTGAATTGAATTTTGCTGTCACGAGGTGAGCTTCGTAATCTGTGATTACCTATGTTTATGTTTCTCTTTAGAAATCCTAGTGCTTTGTTGGCTTTGGCTGTAATGTCATGTATGTACACTGTATGTGCTTATCCCATTTCAAATTTGATTGGAGTCAAGGTATTTAGAAAGGCCGGGTTAGCGCAGTGGTAGTGTGCTCTCTCACCTCTAAGGTCCCGGGTTCGAATCCCAGATTTGGCGAAGGGTCTTAAGTGGAAGGGTAGGTGGTCCCCACAATGCAGGCCTCTGCTGGTTTTTTTTCCCAGGTACTCTGATTTCCTCCTGCTCATTGGACCCCCCAACGGCAACATCTGAGCCAAAGGGAGACATTAATATAAGTTATTGTGTAACTTGTTTGTTTTAAAAACATTGTAAAATAAATAATTAATAAAGTTTAATGGAAGATGATACTGGTTCTAAGGTGTGGTTGTGTAGGATGTAGTTGTGTTTTATGGGTTTACGTTTAGTAGTTACTGAGAGGACTGTGCATTTATCAGAATGGAAGGCCATCAACCAGTCTCTCTCCCATCTGGCGGCAGCATCAAGGTCAGCTTGAAGTTTAAGACAATCATGAGCAGAAGAAATAGGCATGTACACACGTAGATGATGCTGTCATCAGCAAAGAGATGGAGTTTACTATGGGAAAGGTAATAAGGAAGATCGTTTATATAAATGAGAAAGTGAACCAGGCCAAGGATAGTGCCCTGGGGCGCGCCAGATGTCACAGGGACTGTGTTTGATGACAACTGTTTGGGTGCGATCTAATACAATGTAGAAATGAGGCTATCCAATTTTGTGTGTGGCCAGAGATACCATGATAGTAATTAATAGCTATTCTCTGTAAGCATTTGCACTTTTATGAAGGACGCATGGCACGGCATGTTTCAGATTTGGATAGAATTTGTACATAATATAAGGTTGGGTCTGACCCATAAGTAAGAATGTGTTAACAATTTTCTTAATATCACATCCGGTTGCCATGGAAACGGGCTTTGAATATTGAAAAAATAAATTCAATAAATTCAAAAAATTCAAAAATTTTGGGGCGTTTTTGAAGTCACATACATAATTTATGCAGCATAATCTAAAACAAACACTAATGAATTATCAGTACCCTATCACTGCTCTTTCAAGTTAAGTAATAATAATGTTGGGTTTATGGTCTTATCTATATGTTTCCATAGCAACAACACAGGTACCCTATCAAAATAGTATTTTTGGCATTTTTTCTAAATTCAACGATAAATTACTTCCATTTTTGAGTTTTTTATGCAAATAAAACATAAGTATTTACATTAGGACAAGTTTATGTTCATTACTATGGCAACATGACCTCAAATCGCAAAAATGAAAGCAATTTTGGACGACATTTAGAGTCATGTTTTTACTAGATCATTGAATTGTAATTCAAAGTGATGAAAATTAATTAATATATTCAAGTAGACCTTTCATGACACAAAAGAAAATTTTGAAAATATATTCAGGAAATAGCCCGTTGCTATGGGAACGATTGTGTAAAATTGCACATGGGCCCACTTTGAGTCCTTGGATACGGGCATCAAAAGTTAAGTAATCTGAAATTTTTTAAATCTAAACAAAAGTTTAGACTTTGCTTTATCGTATATGTAAGAAAGGTTGTGTAAGCGAAAAACAACAAAAAATGTTTTTTTTATAATGTATGGCCAAATTACTATAGCCACCAATAATTATAATTATTTGAAACTTTTTTATTATATTTTGATAGAGGCTTTCTTGATCTGTATTGTTATTAAATTTGAACTTCCTTGGATTAATAATTACTGTTTTATGAGAATAATAAAAAAAATGTTTGCCATGGTAACATATGTTCCCCATAACTTTTTCACGGTTTTTGAAAGAGCTCTTTGTGTTGGATATTTCCCAACAATTTTTATCTGTTCATCATGATGCAAAATTTTTTAAAATGAAGTTGCAAAATAAGTAAAATTAAAGACCATAGTTACCATTGCCAAGGTAACTTGTGTACATAGCAACAAGTGGGTTTATCTTGAATTTGCTCATTTTATAAAATAAATCCTATCTCCTGATCATATACCCATCAAGAGAGAAGAAAAATTTGAAAATACAAACATCATTTTGAAATCAATAAATCAAAATTAGCTAATTATGTTGTCATGGTTACCAGTCTTTTTTGCAATATCAGACATTAAGTGAACTTTTTTAAAATTTTATGTCCTAATCTTTAGGATGCATAAAACATCTTCCATTAATGTCGTATATAGACCAAATTATAGAGCTTCAAATTAGCTCAATTTCGCCAATTTCTCAACTTTAAAGGCTGTTGACATGGTAACCAGATGACCTAGAAATAAAATTTTTGTCAAATTTCCCTTTTTTCATTGGTTCCTACTTATGTATGAAATTTCATGAAAATCGGAGACCATGCGTGCCGAAATTGTTTAAATGGATAAGTTTGTAGAGAAGAAATGTTGCTGCTTACACGCTAAACCATACCCTGTTTTAAGTTCAGTGTTTGTTCTTAAAGAAACATTACAGTTTATGGTAACATCATTACAAGCATGATTATATCAGGTGCTTGTCGACTGTCGATGATTAAAATGAAAATTAACCCTTTGTTGAGTAAAAGTTAAACAGACTCGTCTCTCGGTTTAGAGTATGATCTTACTTTAATCAGTACTTGTAACATTATTTAAAATGATTCATAGGTTGAATACAATTCAAATTATTTTCCTTCTAAAATGATATTTTGGGCTGTGAACATGGAGACGAAAAGATGTGATTGGGAATCTAACCCGAGACCTGCTATCAGGGCAGACACTCTTACCAACTGAGCTTTATAGCACGATACCCTTTCCTGCCACAAACATATGAGCAATTTTTTTGGTATACTTTCAGAGAAATATTGGGGACATAATTGCATCCTCCTCTAATGAAGATGTAAAAGACAATCCAGACAGTCAATATCAGCCAGAAACAGAAAGAAAAGAAGATAATGGCGAAACAGGAATAAAAGAAGATAATAGCGATCAATTAGAAACATTGAAGACGGGGAAGCCGACCCCCTGGACAGCATGCTCGACGTTTCCAGAGGAAATCAAGTTGTCACCCATTGTCCTGGCAACAAAGGGGACGGAACAATTTTCATTCCGCAGACATCCGGGAAAGATGACCATAAAAACAGTAAAAGTACCTGATAAGTTAGAAAGAGCTGTGAATAATGTGCTGGATGGTAGGTGTATATACCTCTCAATGGGGCTCACTCAGTCAATAGACGGTTTTTAGCTCACCTGAGCCAAAGGCTCAAGCGAGCTATTGTCATAGTGTGGCGTCCGTCGTCCGTCGTTCGTCGTAAACTTTTAACATTTTCAACTTCTTCTCAAGAACGGCTGAAGGGATTTTGATGAAACTTGGTATGCATGAAGTACTAAAGGTCCTCTACCAAGTTTGTTCATTTCGGCTTGATCCCTTCAGGGGTGGATCCAGGGCGGGGTCAAATAGGCCCCAGAGGGTACCCCTCTTCAAAAATCTTCTTCTCCAGTTCCACTGAATGGATTGAAAAACTAATTGTATCTAAGTGATCTAGAAGGATGTACGATTCAAGTTTGTTCATTTCGTTAAAATCCAATAACTAATTTTTGACGCGTTTTTGACGTCTTTTTCGACATTGCATTTTTAATGCAAAAATTGATATTTCTCTTAATATTTTCTTTCTTATTGAAAAATTCTGCTCCAGTTTAGTTTAATTTAGCCATTTTTAAGCAAAGGAATGCTTTAGTGAAAGAATTTTGCTGAAAGGTTTATTTTTGAATTTTTAATGATTTTTTTAATACTGTAAAAAAGGAAGGGAGGATGGTCATTTTCATCATTTTTGGCATTTTATGGTTCTTCCCATGAATGATTGTTTTAACATTTATCATATTTATTGTAAGGAATGTAACAGTGAAAGAATTTTCTCAATATCTTGACTTTTAGATTTTTAATGATTTCTTTAATACTGTAAATAGGCATGTTTTCTTTGTCAATGAGTCCCAAGGTAGCGAGTTCAAATCCCGGCTGGGCCTTAAAAAATTTTTTTCTTTATTTTTCATTTTTCATCCATATTTTAAGCTTTGAATGCTATTTTTAACTTACCTGAATAATTTTAATGCCATTTTTGCCACTTTTTGAACTTTGGAATTTTTTATGAAGTTTGGCATTTCCCCTCGGGTTCATATTGATATTTTTAAAGCAATATTATAGGTTAAATTAAATTATAAATTTTAGCTAATTTTTGAAAAGAGGAGGCAGGGGTGAACGCTTGATTTATTTTTTCATCAATTTATGTGTATGAGGGGTACAAGTCACTAGGGTGCTCCTAGTCGTTAGAGGGAATTACTACGAGTGGAAGTAAGTAAAATGGCGGAACCATATTTTAGACTTTGATAAAGCTTGTATTTTTAGGACATAAAAGGGTGTATCTTGAGAGTAAATCGTATATTTTAATAGATTTTTATGTTATTATATGTATTCTTGTTTGTTCACAGTGTAACGCATGACAGAGACATCATGTGTGTCTATCTATTTCTGCAAGATATTTTCCTGGCTTCGAGAAAATCAACTTTGAAAATTTTGCCATTCTGTTTGATATTTTAATGACATGATCCATGCCATAAAGCATTATGTATAAAAAAATACATGAAAAGAAACTAATATGTTTAATTTTATATCAGTTTATCACACAGTTCTGTTATTCTCATGAAATTCAAAATTTTACATAGAGATAGAGCAGTTAGGCTAAAGCCAAGTACACTTTCCTTTAGTGCATAACTTGATAAGTGTTCCAAAAGCACAAAAAGGCTTCATTAAATGAATAAAATCTAATTCATCAAGTGATTAATGTTGTTCCTTAATATTAACAATTTAAAACAATAATCCTCAAACTTGTAACATCAATGATTAAGAATAAGACAAATTTGAGGGAACAGAAGGCAGTGCAACATCACCCCCACCCCACCACCACCCAACTTCCACCCCATCTGTACGGTATCTTTTCTCTTTCAATTTCTTAGTCTGTTTAACCAATATGAAAATTCTCCTTTTTAGCTCACCTGAGCGAAGCCCAAGTGAGCTATTGTCATAGCGCGCCGTCCGTCCGTCGTCGTCGTCGTCGTCGTCCGTCTGGTGTAAACTTTTAATATTTTCGACATCTCCTCTGCAACTGCTGCACAGAATTTCATGAAACTTTCCAGGAAGGAAGTACTCAAGGTCCTCTACCAAGTTTGTGTTTTTTGTGCCGATTGGTCAACAAATATGGCCGCCGAGGGCTCTGATTGGCTGACACATTTTCAACATCTCCTCTGCAACCGCTGCACAGAATTTCATGAAACTTTACAGGAAGGAAGTACTCAAGGTCCTCTACAAAGTTTGTGTTTTTCGTGCCGATCGGTCAACAAATATGGCCGTCGAGGGCTCTGATTGGCCGACACATTTTCGACATCTCCTCTGCAACCGCTGCACAGAATTTCATGAAACTTTACAGGAAGGAAGTACTCAAGGTCCTCTACCAAGCTTGTGTTTTCGTGCCGATCGGTCAACAAATATGGCCGCCGAGGGCTCTGATTGGCTGACACATTTTTGACATCTCCTTTGCAACTGCTGCACAGAATTTCATGACACTTTACAGGAAGGAAGTACTCAAGGTCCTCTACCAAGTTTGTGTTTTTCGTGCCGATCGGTCAACAAATATGGCTGCCGAGGGCTCTGATTGGCTGACACATTTTCGATATCTCCTCTGCAACCGCTGCACAGAATTTCATGAAACTTTACATGAAGGAAGTACTCAAGGTCCTCTACCAAGTTTGTGTTTTTCTTGCCGATCATTCAACAAATATGGCCGCCTAGGGCTCTGATTGGCCGACACATTTTCGACATCTCCTCTGCAACCACTGCACAGAATTTCATGAAACTTTGCAGGAAGGAAGTGCTCAAGGTCCTGTACCAAGTTTATGTTTTTCGTGCCGATTGTTCAACAAATATGGCTGCCCTGGGCTCTTATTGGCTGACACATTTTCGACATCTCCTCTGCAACCGCTGCACAGAATTTCATGAAACTTTACAGGAAGGAAGTATTCAAGGTCCTCCAACAAGTTTGTGTTTTTTGTGCCGATCGGTCAACAAATATGGCCGCCAAGGGCTCTGATTGGCTAACACATTTTCAACATCTTCTCTGCAAAATAACCACTGCACAGAATTTCATGATACTTTACAGGAAGAAAGTACTCAAGGTCCTCTACCAAGATTGTGTATTTTGTGCTGATCGGTCAACAAATATGGCAGCCGAGGACTCTGATTGGCTGACACATTTTCGAAATCTCCTCTGCAACCATTGCACAGAATTTCACGAAACCTTGCAGCAAGCAAGTACTCAAGGTCCTCTGCCAAGTTTGTATTTTTCTTGTTGATAGGTCAACAAATATGGCTGTCAAGGGCTTCGATCTGTAGAAGTATTTTTGTGACTTTTAACCCTTTGTCTGCAACTCAGGTGAGCGATGTGGCCCCCTTGGGCCTCTTGTTTCACATTTCCGCAGTAGACTTGTATTCTATACAGGCCAAGACCCGACATGATAAAATTTGACGTAACATTTAAGAATGTGATGTTGATCCAGATTTATGACGTCATAATAGAAATATCGTCAAAAGTGGTGATGTCGGGTCTTGGAGTGTCTAAAATGGAAGTCAACGGTAATATGAAAATGGTCTATTGTAGTCTTTCTTAATTTTACTTTTGACTTATTACCTATTAATTGGTACCAAATTCTGCTTATTTTTGTAAATTTGTTTCTCAGGTAAGCAAGACAAAGGACATGTATGAAATATTACACTAGTTCTTATGTCTGTCTGTTTGTCCATCTGTCTGTTTAGTCACTCTTTTACATACTTGTAAATAGCTATTACATGTACTTGATTGATATACATTTTAATTCCATCAGATTCGAAGAAATGGTCAAACATGACTCCAAGGGAGAGTCAAGATAACCTTCAAGGTCACATATTGAAGGTGAATATGGGACAAGCAATACACGTGTACCAGATCTTATACAGTCTTGTTTGCCAGGGGCATTAGCTGATTTTCCAGTAGATTCACCAGCAGACAGACACCAGACATCACAAAATTTAGCGATATTTTCATTGTGACGTCAAAATAGAAAATATAACAACACATAAAGTCAGTGCAATCAAATGTGACGTCACAATTCAATATTTTGCTAAATGATGTGATGTCTGGTGTCTTTGAATACAAAATCAACATTTAAAACGGTTGTAAATGTTTTCTGGAAATTGTTCTACTGAAATACAGAATATTTTTACAATCAAATGGAAGCGTTTGTTAGCTACTTGTACAGGTTACGATATGCCTGTTATCATTTAGAGTGAATATTTTTCTTGTGTAGATACAAATGAAAGTACCGCGATAATAGCCAAAGCCAAAAAGCTGAAGGGTTTCCTAGATCGTAGATTAATTCCCCTGAGTGATGCAGAAATCACCTCAAAAGCACAAAAACTGGAGGATAAAGTATTAAAGAAAAAACCAGAAATGTCGACAAGACTTCAAGGTATTTATAAACTTTTCGGTATAATATATATATGTTATGACCATTGATGAACTGATTATACTAATTCATTGTGATGTCAACACAGAGATTTTGAACAAATTTTACAGAATGCAATTGAAACTAAACAGAAAAGAATTATGTAAATTTTAAGCATAATAACCTAGCTAGGGCCTATGTAATTAAAAAATGACTGTCTTACTTTGGGTGTTCAGGGTAGTATAATTCTGGTTGGTCACGTGCAAATTCCGTGAATTTTCTCGGAAAATTTGCACGTGTCCAACCAGGTTTTATAATTATACTACCATGAACACCCAAAGTAAGACAGTCATTATTTATATTTCCATTTGTACTTAATATCGGACACCCCGTTTAGCATTAATAATAAGCCTTTTGCATGTTATAACGTCAAAAGTATCTGAACGTTGGTAAATTCTCTGTACTTTCAAAACTAAAGCGTGACGTCATAGTAGGCAACCAGAATTATAGTTTATAAATCGGTTTGCCTAACGGGCGCTTAGCATTGGGATTCCTTTGCAATGGAAATATTGGCATATATCTTTTTCAGACATGAGTTATATATAGTGTACAGGTAGAATCATTTACAATGTACTTGGTGTATGATCATGATGATGCTTCGTATTGCCAATGTTTGTCTCGGTGATTGTGATTTCCAAGTATTCAATAAATCAATGCTAGCAGAGGTGGTTCTGCAAATCATTGTCCATGTGAACTGGTTCAATTTTATTAAACCGTGAATGAAAGTACCAGCGTATATTTCTAGATAGACAGTGTCATGGGAGGAGAGAAAGGTATATAGGATAGATTGGATACCTGAAAATCCGTACGTCAAATCTAGATGTATAATATCATTTATAGACAACATACACATGCAAGTATTTCAATCTTGTATAAAAAATGTGACAAGATTGGGTTTTATTTACAGTACTATAATTGCAGCTTAAGCAAATTGAAAATGGAATTCAATTTACTTTATTACTTTTCCAGAAACTGATTGTCTACACCGACATTTCTTGTAACCTTAATTTTAGAAGTTCACTAATTGTTGTGACTAGTGTTGCATGTAAACAGGAGATGGTGACTCTTCCCGGGCACCTGGTCTCACTTATGAATATTGTTTATTCCATGGTTCTCAGTTGTTCCAATGGAAATTCTAATGATTTTGCTTTACCTTCTAGACTTTGAGAGTGAATGACTGATGGGCACTTCAATGTTTATATTCACCTATATACTAGTAAGCTTCACTGTGACATTGAATAAAAGATATGAATAAAATATTTCTTTTTTTCAGAGCTATCAACAAAAGAGGGCATGACTGAAGAAGAAACGGAAGAATTTAACAAACTGAAGAGTCAGTTAAAATCGGAGGTCTTATTAAACCTGAGGAGATCAACCTATCATACCCTCATACCTGTGTAAGAAATTACTCTCTTGAAGTTATTTCTGTAATGATTTTTCTGTCAATCAATGAACAGGAAAACAAAATGCACAAATTACTTGTGCATAATCTGCAAAGTGGGGTATTTTTGTTATTCATTAGTTTTTGTCTTTAACAGTATACATGTATAATACATTTATAAAATCTAAGATTGTTGATGCTTATAAATGTATAGTAATACTACATTGATTGATAGAAAAATTATTTTAAATTAAGTTATTTCTTACAATTTTTCAAAAATCTAATTATTCTTTCAACAAATATTTTTAGGAACAATGTCTATTGGGCTTCCTTGATTTTCTGTTTTAAAAATGATTTGCAAGGTCTAACGAAGCAAAGTTCACCTCTAGCGATGACATAAATGAGCAACATTGTTTAAAAAAGTGAAAAAATATTACTCCACACTGAAAGAAGGTTTTTTTTTCTTCTAAGGATTTTTCTCAATAATAATAAAAAATACTATAAATCTTTATTAGACAGTATGATAAGTCGTTACTTTTTTTCTTGTTAATTACACGTATCTGTTTGGGTGATTTTTTTCAGATATAACAGTGAAGTATGCCTGCAATACATGGTGGCGAGGATTGCTGAAAATTACAGTGTTATATTGAAATGCCTATCAGAGGTAAGTTAGCCTTTTTACCGTCTTGTTCTGCAACGTCATAGGTTCCTTCCTCTACTTTCTACTCTCAATATGACCTTGCCTTGAGGTCCCATATATTTCTCAAATTATTTATAAAGGAAATTAAGTTAATAAAGATTGTAGATAAGAGTAAAGTTGAAATTACTGCGCTAAGATACAGCTCCAAAAATTAAAATTAATTGCATTTGTTGTTTTGCGAGGTTATTAAACTACAATGACGTAACGTCATAATGAAGCCACCGACAGAAATCCTGTCGAACTCGGGGACCCCTGAATCCAAGGGTACTTTGCAATGAAGCATCTATCAGAATGTGGTGAAACCCTTGGTGCACCAAATTCCATTCTACAAGTAATACGTCACCACACCAACACTCTCAATGCTCATGTGTTTGAACTTTGGCTGATTGGAAAAATAATTTCATGTCATGTACATGTTTCACTGTGGCGTATCACGTGATACGCAAATGATATGTTCCACGGGAATCCCCCTTGATTAAACCAAGTAAATACTGTTTAAATCTTCTTTATATGATTTTACTTTAGGCCTATCATATGGCCATTATCATCAATGATATGATGGTTATCTATTCTGGTCAAGAATAGACGTGTATTCGGAGAACACTTAAACAGAAATTTTTCATTGCTCACCACATGTTATGATTTGGTGCACGGACAGATACAAAATTTTCTGTTTAAGTGTTCTCCAAATATACGTCTATTCTTGACCAGAATAAATTACCATCATATAATCAATAATAATGATCATATGATAAGCCTAACATAAATTCATATAAAGTAGATTTAGACAGTATTTACTTGGTTTAATCAAAGGGGATTCCTGTGGAACATATCATTTGTGTATCACTTGATGTCCCACAGTGATGTTTGTTCATTAAGTTATGAATTGCTGATTTGCCAGTTATGCAGTCAGACAACAAGACACCGGACATCACAAAAATGGGTGATATTTTTCATGATGACTTCACAACAGAAAACATGACAATGAATCTGGACATGTCATAACGGTGCTATCAAATATGACATAACAATGAAAAATATTGCCAATTATAGCGAAGCGAAGCGAGCAGGCGGGCCCGAAGGGCCCGCTTGCTCTGAGCAAGCTTCAATGGTAACACATATATATGAAACAAGTGGAAAAATGAACGAAAATAAAGAAGAAAAGATACATACTGACAATTCATTTTTCTTCAACCAAGAATTGGCAAAATGGGCGCCGCCATTTTAGTCAGTTTTTTATACGAAAATATTTCTAGATGAATCTCTATTTTTGTAGCTACATGGTGTGGATTTAGTTTTTACAGTGTGTAATATAAAGCTAAGACGAAAAGTAGTGAAATAGTTGAAAAGTGTTAGCTTATGATGTCTGCAACAGGAGACTGAAAAATTTTGAATCCTTAGTTTCGTATCCTGTAAGAAAAGTTTTGAATCCTTAGTTTCGTATTCTTTATGGAATTTTTTATCCTTAGTTTCGTATCCTATGTAAACACTGCAACTTGCGTCGGCCCTTGCAATTTCATGCACCATCTTCGCTTCGCTTCAAGGGCTTTGCCATAATTCATATTATGTTGTCTGGTGTCTATGCATATAAAATCTAGGCATAGAACGGTCACAACTCTAAATGGGCAAATGGTCTGTTAATGATTTGTCTTTGTTCAACAGCTTGATTGTAGATATTATTACAAAAGGATTACATGTGATCAGCCGATTTTTTTCAGGTAGATTATTTTTAAGTTTTACCTATAGTTTACTCTGCTGATACATGGAAAATGCTCAAAATCCTACCCTATATTGTCTCAAAGGAATCCTACCCTATATTGTCTCAAAGGAATCCTACCCTATATTGTCTCAAAGGAATCCTACCCTATATTGTCTCAAAGGAAATGTCAAAGGATATACAGTAAACATGGTTATTTTCGCTGGGGGGAATTTTCGTGAAATATCCATTGGAACAGTACACGTGTGGGGGTGATTTTGGTAAAATTGGGAGTATTTCCTTTAATATTTTATACTAGTTGTAATTTTCACGCGGGGTTAGTTTGCGATTATAATACAATACACAAGATCGCTAATACAGCACGTGCAGCATGTCCGTTCTGTTTTTTAGCTCACCGGGACGAAAAAGTCAGGAGAGCTAATGCCATACCCTCGGCGTTGTCGTGGTTGCATGTCGGGGGTGTCCTTGTCCGTAGACAAAACTTTAACCTGGGCTATATCTCTTGAACTAAAAGGGTAGGGCTTTTATATTTCACATGTAGATACCTTGTGACGAGGCCTTTCATATGAGACCATGACCTTTGACCTAGTGACCTTGACCTTGGACTTTGACCTACTTTTCAAAAACTTTAACCTGGTTTCTGGAAAAACCTGTATAGGCGAGCTATGTAATCTTTGATTACCCTATACATGCTATATTTCATTTAGTTACCTACCTAAACCATTGTTGAAAACTTGGGCAACTTTTCTGCCCAAGTAAGTTAATGACTTCCTAACAATGGAGAACAATGGAAGAGTGCGCAAAAACATTCACATACATGTACATGTAGTCTTGGTTAGAAGTATTTGCTATCTTCCGTATTGGGAAAGCCCGAAAATTACCCCAAAGCAAAAATTTCCACTTTTGCAGTAGTCCTAACGGATATCCTTGTTATTGAAATATTGTAAGAATCCCTGTTTTTTCGTGAGATTTTTATGATTTTAAGATGGTTTGTAAGTTTTTGCTGCTTTGATATAAACATTTTTCTCTCCAAGACTGAGTTTGATGTCAAACATGATTTTATGTGGACCACTTTCATTAGAGTCAATCCTTCATATGATGATCTACCCTATGTATGGTAGACTTTCCTTTGACTGGTTGATCATGATGATCTACCCTATGTATGGTAGACTTTCCATCGACTGGTTGATCATGATGATCTACCCTATGTAAGGTAGACTTTCCTTTGACTGGTTGATCATGATGATCTACCCTATGTATGGTAGACTTTCCTTTGACTGGTTGATCATGATGATCTACCCTATGTATGGTAGACTTTCCTTTGACTGGTTGATCATGATGATCAACCCTATGTAAGGTATACTTTCCTTTGACTGGTTGATCATGATGATCTACCCTATGTATGGTAGACTTTCCTTTGACTGGTTGATCATGATGATCTACCCTATGTAAGGTATACTTTCCTTTGACTGGTTGATCATGATGATCTACCCTATGTATGGTAGATATTCCTTTGACTGGTTGATCATGATGATCTACCCTATGTATGGTAGACTTTCCATCGACTGGTTGATCATGATGATCTACCCTATGTATGGTAGACTTTCCATTGACTGGTTGATCATGATGATCTACCCTATGTATGGTAGACTTTCCATTGACTGGTTGATCATGCAGTGTCTTCTGTAAGCTTTCTCAATTTGATGGTATTTTTTTCAGATAAAAAATAGAGATCCTGACTATCACCCTAACAGTATATTTGATATGGGATCTGGTCTCGGCACAACTGTGTGGTATGTATTTCATGGAAAGTGAAAGTAGATTTGAAAATGGAGATATAAGTATAAAGACTGCAGTTTAATTCAAAAAGTATATTTAAAATTTACTAATCATACATGTGTGTTGCATTGCTGGAAATGTTACGTTGTTGATTTCGAAGCATAAACATAATATTAAAACTTAAAGTTTGGTATAAATTTGAATTACAAATGTTAGTAAATAGTCTTTAACAAGTGTAGACAGCTCCTAAGAATGACTCTTGATGTTTCCATATGAAAAATCTACAAGAACATGTAAAATTCTTTAGACACAAACGTTTAATTCAACATCAGTCTTTATGGAAACTTACTTTCCTGATGTCCAAGGAAATTAGAAGTTGTCTAACAAAAATACAGATATCTAGCACAAAATATTTACATTACTAGTAGATTTCCCTTGTTGAATGTCAATTAGGCAACTAGAGTTATATACATGTATATAGAGAATAAGTGTCTTAATTTGTGTTTTGTTACGGGTATGCAACACACAGCAAGTGCATTTATGGCACATGTAATGCGAGTTAGTGCATTTCATGCTATAAATGCACTTGTTGTGTGTTGTATACCCGTAACAAAACACAAATTATGACATTTACTTTATATATATGCACCACAGTTGTCTGTTTTTTGAAATCACATTTTTCTAGGAAACAAGGTGACATTAATATTCAGGTCACCGCAGGTCCAGGTTGCAGGTTAGAACAGCCATCACAGCATGTTTCTTTAGATCTTATGCATTGTGACATCACGAGCGTTTTCATGCAAAATACAAGCATGTTCCTTTCAATAGTTTCATCTCAGGGTTGTGCATATACTCCAATAAATCAGGTTGCCTATTGTGATGTCATGTTCAAGTTTTGAACGTAGGGAGAATTTACCAAATTGAATGTTAGAATACTTTTGATGCTGTAACAAGATGTATAAGCGATGCTCATTCAAACATAGGGTGTTTGATATTTATATATAGTAGCAGGAATGTAAATATAAGTAATGACTGTCTTACTTTTATATTAATGGGTGATACTTTTATATTAATGGGTGAATTATTCTGGATGGCACACGTGCAATTTTCCGAGAATCGTTTCAGATTCACAGAATTTGTACATGACTAACCAGAATAATACATCCATGAACACCAAAAGTAAGACAGTTTTAATCAAATATCTTTAGTGTTTCAAAAAAAGCTTTCATGAGTGCTTTATTTTTTATATCTATTGATTTTTTTCATTGTTTTAAGGGCAGTACATAATGTATGGATAGAAGGTTACAAACAGCTGTACTGTGTTGATTCCTCCCAAGAGATGATCAAGCTGTCCTCATTGTTACTCAGAGGTAGTCATCAACTAAGTCTTGTTTTAATATATGATGAAGAGTTTTCCTCCTTTTTTTTTTGATGTAAAATTCAATTTTCATATGCCTATGAATGAAGATTTTTTCCGATGTTGTAAAAAATTATCAGAAGTTTTAATTGTATTTTGTCAAGTACAATGTACATGTACATGTCATGTACATTGTCACAGGCAACCAAGATTTTCTTCCAGCAATTTAGAACTAGAATAAGTGTCATTAAGGCCCTCTGAATTCCCTTGAATACGATGCTTGATATACATATATCATGATGCCCAATAATAATATGAAAGAGATACCACAGGCACATTTAGAAAGAGTGTCAAAAATCCTGTACCAGTATGATTCCACTTTACAGAGATTCACAAACAATTCATACTCCACTGACAATAGATAATACATAACTTCTGCAGTACTTGTATAAAACACATGTATTCCAGCAAAAATTAAAATGTTGAGCTTCATAAAGGTTAAAGGTCAAGATTGTGTGACTCGGGGATCCTGACAGTTAGTTTCGCAGAAATGAATTTCGCAAAATATTCAAAGACTTTTTTTTTTTACCAAATTTGAATTTAAATAGAAATCATTTAATTTCCATCATTGTTATTAAGAAACGACGATTCTGATTGGCCGAGAAATTTTGTTGATACCTGCATCAACGCAAAACGGAAGTACGCGCTTGGCAACGTCGTATGCAACATGATTTCAAAGCTGCAAATAAATGTTGAAAAGTGACGAAATGAAATGATAAGTAATATACGCGCACGATGCAGTATTCCCTCAATTTTTGGTGTTGATACCTCAATCAATCAAAAAAATATAACAATGATTCCTTAAGTCTGCCATTGAATATATAAAATTCAAACATGAAGGTTTAACTATTATTTTGATCATTAATTTCAAGGTGCTAATCCCCAGAGAGACATGATATTTCCCAATGTGTACTTAAGGAATAACATGCCATCACCTCGCACAGTAAGTATCAAGCATTAAGTTAAACAATATTTATCCTAGTGTTGTATAATCGGAGAAATTTTATAATCAATTATCGGTTTGTCGTCCGTCTGTCTTTAATTCATACTTCTTTATATTCTGTTTGTCTGTCTGTCTTTAATTCACACTTCTTTTATTAATTATTACAAAAAATATTCTTTTCAGAATCGCTACACGATGGTAGTATGTGCCCATACACTGTTTGACATCAGTGATCGGGGAGAAAGAACCGCACTAATTAAAGATCTGTGGGAAATGACCATTGACTATATAGTAAGAATTTTATACCTTATAATTGCTATCACTGGACCAAATATTCTTTAAATATCATGAAATCCATTACTACTGAAATACCTACATTGTATGAGAAAACCTGTCAACAAAAAGGAAGTTTATTTCATTCATTTAGTTTCTTCAGCTCTTCCTATTTTTGTTCTGGGCTCCTAGATTTAAAAAAAAAGATAGGGGCCCAGTTTACCCCTATGATATGTCCTTGAACATGCAGATGATAAGATTTCAATCAACTCTAAATTTATGTGCTGTATTGCTATGAAAATGGTAACATGACAACTAGAGTCACAATATAGACCTGTCCTTAAAAAACTATAACCTATGCATGTATATACATGTACAGTATTACAACTAGAGTCACAATATAGACCTGTCCTAAAAAATTATAACCTATGTATATACATGTACAGTATTACAACTAGAGTCACAATATAGACCTGTCCTAAAAAATTATAACCTATGCATGTATATACATGTACAGTATTACAACTAGAGTCACAATATAGACCTGTCCTAAAAATCATAACCTATGCATGTATATACATGTACAGTATTACAACTAGAGTCACAATATAGACCTGTCCTAAAAAATTATAACCTATGCATGTATATACATGTACAGTATTACAACTAGAGTCACAATATAGACCTGTCCTAAAATTCATAACCTATGCATGTATATACATGTACAGTATTACAACTAGAGTCACAATATAGACCTGTCCTAAAAAATTATAACCTATGCATGTATATACATGTACAGTATTACAACTAGAGTCACAATATAGACCTGTCCTAAAAAATTATAACCTATGCATGTATATACATGTACAGTATTACAACTAGAGTCACAATATAGACCTGTCCTAAAAAATTATAACC
The DNA here is from genome assembly GCA_033119305.1 of Pinctada imbricata. Taxonomy (NCBI): domain Eukaryota; kingdom Metazoa; phylum Mollusca; class Bivalvia; order Pterioida; family Pteriidae; genus Pinctada; species Pinctada imbricata. The sequence continues at coordinate 57,577,299 of VSWD01000012.1, read as the reverse complement.
TATGCATGTATATACATGTACAGTATTACAACTAGAGTCACAATATAGACCTGTCCTAAAAAATTATAACCTATGCATGTATATACATGTACAGTATTACAACTAGAGTCACAATATAGACCTGTCCTAAAAATCATAACCTATGCATGTATATACATGTACAGTATTACAACTAGAGTCACAATATAGACCTGTCCTAAAAAATTATAACCTATGCATGTATATACATGTACAGTATTACAACTAGAGTCACAATATAGACCTGTCCTAAAATTCATAACCTATGCATGTATATACATGTACAGTATTACAACTAGAGTCACAATATAGACCTGTCCTAAAAAATTATAACCTATGCATGTATATACATGTACAGTATTACAACTAGAGTCACAATATAGACCTGTCCTAAAAAATTATAACCTATGCATGTATATACATGTACAGTATTACAACTAGAGTCACAATATAGACCTGTCCTAACAAATTATAACCTATGCATGTATATACATGTACAGTATTACAACTAGAGTCACAATATAGACCTGTCCTAAAAAATTATAACCTATTCATGTATATACATGTACAGTATTACAACTAGAGTCACAATATAGACCTGTCCTAAAAATCATAACCTATGCATGTATATACATGTACAGTATTACAACTAGAGTCACAATATAGACCTGTCCTAAAAAATTATAACCTATGCATGTATATACATGTACAGTATTACAACTAGAGTCACAATATAGACCTGTCCTAACAAAGGAGCTGTTAAGATAAGGGCCGTATTTAGCCCTGAATCTCGTGACTTATTTCTTCCGCATGGCGAATCGTACACAGAAAAACATGAATCATTATTGAAATATAATGTATTTGCAGACCTTTTACATGTTTTATATTATATTAAGGAACTTTTAAGGTTGTAAAATTAAGGTCGAAAGAGGTAGGGGTGCTCGGATATAAAATCCGATAATATCGACAAAAAACGTATACATTTTTGAATATTTTATCTAAAATGGATAAATATAAGCTAAAAGACATCAAATATGTCTACATTGTGTATCAGAAATATATTTCGAACGTTCTACCTCCTTAAATCGGTAAATAATGAAATCCGGAACTTAAAATACGGTCTTATTCTTCATTCAATGGCTACAATGTAAGCCTTTTAGCGCGAAATACACATTGACGGAGAAATGAACATCACTCTTGCTTATTTCGTTTCTAATTCTTGTATCTTTCATTCAATCATATTGAGTACACAATGTTTGATGGATTAAAGAGGAAAAATAGTCAAATGTGCTATATTTAATGGTCAAAAAGATCGATTCTTATAAAATGCACCCCCCTTTCCATTTTTAGTTTTTCGTCTCTGGGGTAGTGTTCCCCCCGGAGATACAGAACCCCACTTTGCCCAAAAAATTGTATCATGGATACACATCTCCAGTAAAAGTGGCTTTCTGTATATCCGGGGGGAACAATGTTCAATAAAACTTTTCCGTTTTCTATTGATTTCTATGAGAAAAAGATAAGTTTTGACCTAAAAATTAGCAATATTATGCAAAACAGATGAAAAATAACTTCATATTCTGATGGGACGCCGTATAGGTATACATTTTACCAAAAAAGGTTCTTGAAATTTCAATTTTCAAAATTCCACTTTTCAGGGCTGATTTTACGCCTTATCTTAACAGCTCCTTATAACCTATGCATGTATATACATGTACAGTATTACAACTAGAGTCACAATATAGACCTGTCCTAACAAATTATAACCTATGCATGTATATACATGTACAGTATTACAACTAGAGTCACAATATAGACCTGTCCTAACAAATTATAACCTATGCATGTATATACATGTACAGTATTACAACTAGAGTCACAATATAGACCTGTCCTAAAATTCATAACCTATGCATGTATATACATGTACAGTATTACAACTAGAGTCACAATATAGACCTGTCCTAAAAAATTATAACCTATGCATGTATATACATGTACAGTATTACAACTAGAGTCACAATATAGACCTGTCCTAAAAAATTATAACCTATGCATGTATATACATGTACAGTATTACAACTAGAGTCACAATATAGACCTGTCCTAAAAAATTATAACCTATGCATGTATATACATGTACAGTATTACAACTAGAGTCACAATATAGACCTGTCCTAAAAAATTATAACCTATGCATGTATATACATGTACAGTATTACAACTAGAGTCACAATATAGACCTGTCCTAAAAATCATAACCTATGCATGTATATACATGTACAGTATTACAACTAGAGTCACAATATAGACCTGTCCTAAAAAATTATAACCTATGCATGTATATACATGTACAGTATTACAACTAGAGTCACAATATAGACCTGTCCTAAAAATCATAACCTATGCATGTATATACATGTACAGTATTACAACTAGAGTCACAATATAGACCTGTCCTAAAAAATTATAACCTATGCATGTATATACATGTACAGTATTACAACTAGAGTCACAATATAGACCTGTCCTAAAAAATTATAACCTATGCATGTATATACATGTACAGTATTACAACTAGAGTCACAATATAGACCTGTCCTAACAAATTATAACCTATGCATGTATATACATGTACAGTATTACAACTAGAGTCACAATATAGACCTGTCCTAAAAAATTATAACCTATGCATGTATATACATGTACAGTATTACAACTAGAGTCACAATATAGACCTGTCCTAACAAATTATAACCTATGCATGTATATACATGTACAGTATTACAACTAGAGTCACAATATAGACCTGTCCTAAAAAATTATAACCTATGCATGTATATACATGTACAGTATTACAACTAGAGTCACAATATAGACCTGTCCTAACAAATTATAACCTATGCATGTATATACATGTACAGTATTACAACTAGAGTCACAATATAGACCTGTCCTAACAAATTATAACCTATGCATGTATATACATGTACAGTATTACAACTAGAGTCACAATATAGACCTGTCCTAACAAATTATAACCTATGCATGTATATACATGTACAGTATTACAACTAGAGTCACAATATAGACCTGTCCTAAAAAATGATAACCTATGCATGTATATACATGTACAGTATTACAACTAGAGTCACAATATAGACCTGTCCTAAAAAATGATAACCTATGCATGTATATACATGTACAGTATTACAACTAGAGTCACAATATAGACCTGTCCTAACAAATTATAACCTATGCATGTATATACATGTACAGTATTACAACTAGAGTCACAATATAGACCTGTCCTAACAAATTATAACCTATGCATGTATATACATGTACAGTATTACAACTAGAGTCACAATATAGACCTGTCCTAACAAATTATAACCTATGCATGTATATACATGTACAGTATTACAACTAGAGTCACAATATAGACCTGTCCTAACAAATTATAACCTATGCATGTATATACATGTACAGTATTACAACTAGAGTCACAATATAGACCTGTCCTAAAAAATTATAACCTATGCATGTATATACATGTACAGTATTACAACTAGAGTCACAATATAGACCTGTCCTAACAAATTATAACCTATGCATGTATATACATGTACAGTATTACAACTAGAGTCACAATATAGACCTGTCCTAACAAATTATAACCTATGCATGTATATACATGTACAGTATTACAACTAGAGTCACAATATAGACCTGTCCTAACAAATTATAACCTATGCATGTATATACATGTACAGTATTACAACTAGAGTCACAATATAGACCTGTCCTTAAAAAATTATAACCTATGCATGTATATACATGTACAGTATTACAACTAGAGTCACAATATAGACCTGTCCTAAAAAATTATAACCTATGCATGTATATACATGTACAGTATGACAACTAGAGTCACAAAATAGACCTGTCCTAAAAAATTATAACCTATGCATGTATATACATGTACAGTATTACAACTAGAGTCACAATATAGACCTGTCCTAAAAAATGATAACCTATGCATGTATATACATGTACAGTATTACAACTAGAGTCACATTATAGACCTGTCCTAAAAAATGAAAACCTATGCATGTATATACATGTACAGTATTACAACTAGAGTCACATTATAGACCTGTCCTAAAAAATTATAACCTATGCATGTATATACATGTACAGTATTACAACTAGAGTCACAATATAGACCTGTCCTAAAAAATTATAACCTATGCATGTATATACATGTACAGTATTACAACTAGAGTCACAATATAGACCTGTCCTAAAAAATGATAACCTATGCATGTATATACATGTACAGTATTACAACTAGAGTCACATTATAGACCTGTCCTAAAAAATGATAACCTATGCATGTATATACATGTACAGTATTACAACTAGAGTCACATTATAGACCTGTCCTAAAAAATTATAACCTATGCATGTATATACATGTACAGTATTACAACTAGAGTCACAATATAGACCTGTCCTAAAATTCATAACCTATGCATGTATATACATGTACAGTATTACAACTAGAGTCACAATATAGACCTGTCCTAACAAATTATAACCTATGCATGTATATACATGTACAGTATTACAACTAGAGTCACATTATAGACCTGTCCTAACAAATGATAACCTATGCATGTATATACATGTACAGTATTACAACTAGAGTCACAATATAGACCTGTCCTAAAAAATGATAACCTATGCATGTATATACATGTACAGTATTACAACTAGAGTCACAATATAGACCTGTCCTAAAAAATTATAACCTATGCATGTATATACATGTACAGTATTACAACTAGAGTCACAATATAGACCTGTCCTAAAAAATTATAACCTATGCATGTATATACATGTACAGTATTACAACTAGAGTCACAATATAGACCTGTCCTAAAAAATTATAACCTATGCATGTATATACATGTACAGTATTACAACTAGAGTCACAATATAGACCTGTCCTAAAAAATTATAACCTATGCATGTATATACATGTACAGTATTACAACTAGAGTCACAATATAGACCTGTCCTAAAAAATTATAACCTATGCATGTATATACATGTACAGTATTACAACTAGAGTCACAATATAGACCTGTCCTAAAAAATTATAACCTATGCATGTATATACATGTACAGTATTACACTTGTGAAATGACGTCCGTAGAATTTGATTCACATCATTTATGAATCAAGTGATTGAGAAGGATGGACCATGCGTCATAGTCCCATTAATTTGAAAAAATGTTCCATTGTGGTCAGTATGCATTCTTTAGATGTGGCTTATTGAAATTGTAGAAAATCATGGAGAATGACCCATTCAGAAAATCTCCTTCCTAATTATGCTAGCACTACATGTACATTGTATGTACGTTGTGTGTGTAGAATCATTCACTGTGTATTAACTTTCGCTACATTCATGCTCCGCTTTCTTTTCTCGGTAAATTAAAACACCGAAATCATAACTAAATGAGGCTACACAGCCAATTGTGCCTCACATGAAATTCATATGAAATAAGCATCATGTAAATTTCATATGAAAATTCATGTGAATTTCATATAAATTTTACATAAAATTCATGTGAAAAAAATTCACATGTATTTCACATAAATTTACTTCACATGAATTTAACATGAATTTTTCTTTGTGACTTTCATGCAAAATTGACTTTACATACAATTCATGTCGGAAACTTCACCTGAATTTCATGTGAAAAATTTAATGTAAATTTCATGTTCGTGCTCATTTCACATAAATTTCATGTGAACTTTAACGTAAATTTCATATGAATTTCATGTGAGGCATTATTGGCTGTGTAGAGGCGGGTCCACAAATTATTGTCCAATTGAAAGTGTTACATTCATAAAACCATGAAAGAAAACACCAGTGAATACATGTAAATGGGAAATATGTTATTCCATTTCTATTCCATTCAATACAATCATGATTATTTTAGATAATTGTAGAGGATGGTACATACCAAGGACATGTGTTGGTACAGGAGGCCAGAGCTCTTATATTGAAGGTAAGTTGACATACACACACACACACACACACGATTATTCTAGATAATAGTAGAGGATCGATGGTACATACCAAGGACATGGGTTGGTACAGGAGGCCAGAGCTCTTATATTGAAGGTGAGTTGACATACACACATACACACACCCTCTCACACACACACACATACACACGATTATTTTAGATAATAGTAGAGGATGGTACATACCAAGAACATGTGTTGGTACAGGAGGCCAGAGCTCTTATATTGAAGGTGAGTTGACCTACATGACTTTATATATATGTGTTCAAAGCAGTTGTGCTCTCAATCCACAAAAAAAAGATTATTTTTCCATTGTGTTTAATGAAACTAAGCAAATTTTACAGCAATCAAAAGTGTTAACTTTTCTTTTGACAATTATAGAAAAATAAATCAATGATGATGATAACAGAGATGATAATGCAGGTTGAGTTTATAATTATATTTTTTGTGTTGATAATTAAAATGATATTATTTCTACTTTAAGCAAGCACGAAAAGACAGAGAAGAGGCACATGTTTTCGCACCAGTAAGTTTTGCACTCCCATGTTTATTTTGTACATATTTTCCACAAAATTAGACATTTCTTAAATATTTTCTTCTCTCTATGTTATGATGGTTGATTGATTTGTTATGAGCCTTTTATTGAATTTTATCAGACAATTTGCATTATTTTCCTACCTAATCCCCTTCAGTATCTATACATTTTTGCCACCGATGTTTAAGGGCCTCAGTACCACTTTTAAAGAACTCCTTATCTTGACTGGTCAGAAAGACATCCACTGCAAGTATGATGTCATCATCGGACTGAAAGTGGGTGCCAGAAATAGATGCTTTCAATTTTGGGAATAGATGAAAGTCTGATGGAGGAAGATCAGGTGAATAAGGCGGATGCTCAATCAAATTAAAGCCACAATCGTGAATGGCAGCCATGACAGTTTCAGACTTGTGAACAGGAGCATGATGGAACAACACACCTTTAACTAGTGAGCTTTCTGTGGTGCTAAAGTTTAATATCTTCCCGTAACTGTGTCAGAAGTGAAGCATAGTGTTTGTACTTTTTGGAGATAATCTATCAGCACAATACCTTCTGCATTCCCAGAAAACTGAGGCTCACAACATATCAATCAGCCCTCATATTATCTAGATTCGCTGTAAGGGAGATAATATTATTATAATATTATAATTATTATAATATACATGTATCTGCCAGAGAAAGTGTCTTTTCATCAACCATTACCTTAGTATAAAACCAATGTAGACAATAAATGAATGTTACCGTAGTAATTTAATAATTTCTATTACAGTGTCCACATGATAGAACTTGTCCCATGTTACAACTGAAAAAACATAAAGTTGGATGTAAGACGCAAGTCAAATACAGGCCACTACAGATCAATGGGGTAAGATATTATTACAGGTCAAATACAGGCCATTACAGATCAATGAGGTAAAGTTAATATTACAGGTCAAATACAGGCCAGTACAGATCAATGGGGTATGATAATGTTACAGGTCCAATACAGGCCAGTACAGATCAATGGGGTAAGTTAATATTACACGTCAAATACAGGCCAGTACAGAAGATTTGGGTATGATTATGTTACAGGTCAAAAACAGGCCAGTGCAGATTAATGGGGTAAGATAATGTTACAAGTCAAATACAGGCCAGTACAGATCAATGGGGTAAGATAATATTACATTTCAAGTACAGGCCAGTACAGATCAATGAGGTAAAGTTAATGTTACATGTCAAATACAGGCCAGTACAGATCAATGGGGTAAGATAATATTACAGGTCAAATACTTGCCAGTACAGATACATGGGGTAAGGTTATATTACAGGTCAAATAAACGCCAGTACAGATCAGTGGGGTAAGGCACTACATGCAGTATAGGGGTAAGATGATATAACAAATGAAATACAGGCCAGTACAGATGAATGGTGTAAGATAATATAACAAGTCAAATACAGGCCAGTACAGATCAATGGGGTATGCAGTATAGGGGTAAGATAATGTTGCAGGTCAAATACATGCCAGTCAGATTAATGGGGTAAGGTAATATTACAGGTCAAATTACAGGCCAGTACAGATCAGTGTGATAAGGCACTACATATAATATAGGGGTAAGATAATATTACAGGTCAAATACAGGCCAGTACAGATCAGTGGGGTTAGGAACTACATATAGTATAGGGGTAAGATAATATTACAGGTCAAATACAGGCCAGTACAGATCAGTGGGGTAAGGAACTACATATAGTATAGGGGTAAGATAATAATACAGGTCAAATACCGGCCAGTACAGATCAGTGGGGTAAGGAACTACAACTAGTATAGGAGTAAGATAATATTACAGGTCAAGTACAGGCCAGTACAGATCAGAGGGGTAAGATAATATTACAGGTCAAATACCGGCCAGTACAGATCAATGGGTTAAGATATTAGTTCTCATACAGTATAGGGGAAAGATAATACATGTATATCAATGTCTTACAGTGGGATGGATATAGATATATATGTAATGGTGCAATGGAAAAAAAAATTTTGATATAATACACAGCAAATGGTGCCTCATGAAGTTCATGTAAAATTTACATGAACTTTACTAAAATTTTATTATACGAGCACGAACATGACATTAAAATTAAATCTTTTACATGAGATTCATGTTACACTTATGACATGAATTTCGTATGAATATTCAATTATTCATGGAGGTCACATAGAAAAATTCATGTAAAATTCATGTGAAGTAATTTACATGTATGTGAAATTCATATGAACTATTTTCACATAAATCTTAAGTTAGATTTATATGAATTTCACATGAACTTTCATGTGAAATTAACGTGATGCTCCTTTCATATGAATTTCATTTGAGGCACAATTGGCAGTGTATATGAAAATAATTTATACTATTGATAGCCTTTTTGCCCATTATTTCCTTGTTATGCATTTACGTCTATAGTTTAGTTTTGATTAAGAGGTTATAACCTTGCCATTTCTAATGTCATATTTAGTGATGTATGATGTCACGAGAGTAAGATTTGAGGTTCCTACATTGTATTTTAAAGAACATCTATTATTTTATGATATTAATGAATATTTTTACTGTTAAATTTTAGGAAGAAAGTAGGCATGAAAAGTTTTCCTATGTAATTGTAAAGAAAGGACCAGTAAAAGGTGAGAAAAGCTTCCTAAGTAGTTACATCAATTCTCTTGTTCTAGACCATAAGAGTACGAATAATTACGCGCAGTCCAAATTGAGTATGATGGAAGTTTTAAGGAGGGATTATTCCCCTTTGGAACATTAGCATTTCACTTAATACTTTTCTTTCAATATATCTGACAATCTTTACCTGTTGACCTTTCAAATTCAAATTAATATTCTTTATTTACTTTCACCATATTGGCATATATCAACATAACACATGATATACATTTAATGAACAAATGGTAATATTTGGTTCACAAGTACATGTACAAAGTATAATCAATCAGTCATATAACATAATGATAAAATATGTTAAACTAGCGATATATTTTGTACTAATTGTTTTGATGAAGTCATCTCTTAAAATAAAGCATTCTTTCAAAAACTTGTTAAGGTTTGAGGATTCATAAAATTAAGAAGAAATGTATCATCATTTAATATTATCATCTTCAAATAAACAATTATTTTTAATTCTGATATTAATATCTAGTGGACATTTTATTATGAAATGCTTTTCATCCTCAATTTCATTCGTACAATATTTACAAAATCTTTCTTCCCTCGAAATCATTGGGCGTGAATATCTCCCTCTTTCAATTTCTAGCTTATTAGCACTGATGCACATTTTTGTTAAAAGGTTTCTCTCTTTAGGATTAATAGGAAATGTTAAGTATTTTTGCAATTCAAATCTTTCTAATACAGTTAGCTATTGTTCAAATATACTAAAAATGACAACATCATTTGAATGTTGCTGGATCAGTATTTGATGCTAAAACTGAAATACATGTATGTAAAGAAATGAGAATAAGTATTAATGCAACACATCAACATGATTATTCTCCATCATAAACAAGAAACTTTGTAAACATTTAATCATTCTGTTTAAGTCCTGTCTTTAACTCTGTCTGTATGTCTATATGCCTGTCACCATATTTGTCTGTCATAAAATTAATGATTTACATATTTATTCAGGTGAGAGTAGCTCATGGCCAAGACTGATCAAGCGTACAAATAGGAAAGTAAAACATCTTCACTGTTACGCCTGTTGTCCAGATGGAAAGCTTGGACATTACGTCTTATCAAAGACGAGACACAGGTATGCTACTTTCATAATTGTCTTTTCAAACAAGTCGCTCATTATACTAATCGGGCACCATACATAAGCTATTTTTATTCCCACTTAAGACCCTGTCACACTACAGCTCCTGCACGTTCATACACATTCAGAACATATTATAGGAATGTTGCACGGTCCTTTGGTACACATCACGTGTGCGTTCAGATTGCTAGAAACACAGTCGTATACTGTCATATGCCATATGCATAAGTTTTAAACACATTACAAACATGCTTATCATTTGGCAGGTACATGAAGCCAGGTGTTATGCAAACACTCAGAAAGCGGCTTTCTTTTGATCTGTTTTCACTGAAACCAGGATGTTGTAATTTTCCTTATATGTTGCCACACGCTTTCTGAGAGAGGGCCTTTATTGTTATTGCACATTGTTTTGTTTTGTATGCCTGTCCAAAATTTTCTTAATACTTTTAATTATCTGGTTTTCAATAAATTTCAGTAGGAGAGGAAAAAGTAAAAAAAAGACATGTTTACAAGATTAGTACGCAAAGATATAACGATACCAAACGTCTAATTTCAACTTATTTGAAGTGAGCATAGAAGGTGATGAGAAAATGAAAAATACATATACAGAAAAAAATACCAATGTCGGTGCCGTGGTCTTTCAGATAGGGCGTCAGACTTGTAATCGTAAGATTGCTGGTTTGAGCCTTGCTAGGACAACGGGTCAGCTGACATATACTCTTCAATGTTCCGTGTTTATATAAAAAAATGCTTTTTTAGACACCTTTCAATTAGAAATGGGCCAAAGCTGGACCCCATCCCACATATACTCTTCAATGTTTCGTGTTTATATACAAAAAATGTCCTTGTCTATGTATCGTATAAATTTCTGTGGTGTTTTTGAAAAAAAGGAGATAAAAGTACTATTAAAAAAATCAGATAATGAGCTCGCAAAATTAAAGTCACTCGAATTGATCTGTCGTCGAGTTGTTGCGAAAATAAGGTCACACGAATATAAAGTTGTTTACAGTATGTAAGACGATTGTAACAAGGATTTTCTTTTTGTGTCGATGTTTGATCTTATGACCTTGACCTTACTGAGCCTACATATAATAAAATAGCAGTCAACGGGGACATTCATTGTTTCCAAAACTCATCTTAATCATGTTTGATTGGTCAATACAGATATTGTTTTTAAACAGAGACACAACACAGAAAGATATTACTGTATAAGTAGAATCATTCATTGGTTACCTTTCTTTTACGGTTTTACAAAAGTGAAACGTTTCAATTGGATAATGATATATGGATCTGCTCATGATGAAATTAAACTATGTATTTAAATTCACTGAGACAAACTTTCGCGGTACATGTAAGAGGCTGACCACAAAAGTAGGTAAGATTAAAACACAGTGAATGATTCTAATGTAAACAGTATAAAAATCTGATTCAAAAATGCAATAGTTTACTAATTAGTTCACTGTTCATTCACAACATGTGGCCTTGACCTTAGAGTTTTGGTATTGTATCTCTTTCATATTATTTTTGGGCATCAGTATTTTTCAGGCACAGTACATGTGTATTCTGATTGATTAAGTAATACGGGCAGAATTCTGTAACTTACATGTATCTCATCATTTTATTCAGAAAGACTTCACCTATTCTTTATTTTTCAGGGAAATTTACCCGTTAGCGAAGTTCACTGACTGGGGAGATTTGTTGCCGGTAGAATGGCCTGAGAACAGAGGTAGATGGCTCTTTGACAGCGACAAAACTGAAAGTAATGAATGTGAAAGTGACGAACCATTTCAACAAGATAGCGATCACTCCGACATAGAATCTGATGATGATTATAATGATGACAATGATGATAACAATGATGATAATGAATTGTATGATAACAAAAGTGATAACATTGACGGCGGAGATAATTCTGGTGATAGAAATAAATGATGAACATGTTATTGCAAACACGTGGTAGAACATTATTCTCTTTTTTATTTGAAAGTTTAATGCATGACATTCATCAAGATCTTGTAATCGATACATTAATCTTTACAGGAAGCAAGAACATTGAACTATCGGTAAAATGATATGGCCCCAAGGGCTCTGATTTGCTGACACATTTTCGACTCGTTCTCCACAATGTCTGCTCATAATTTCATGAAATTTTAGAGGAAGCAAGTACTCAAGTTGCTCTACAAAGTTTGTATTTTTCAGCTGATTGAACAAACATGGTCACTGAGGGCCTTGATTGCATTAAGCATTCTCGTCTTCTCCTATTTAGCCAGTGCTCAGAATTTTATGAAACCTTACAGGAACTAGTACTCAAGATCATCTACCAAGTTTTTTTTTTTGTTTTTTTTTGAGTCAATAGATAAACAAGTTTGGCTGCCAATGGCTCTGATTGGCTGAAGCGCTTTCGACATGTCCTCTGCAACCACTGCACAGTGCATGGTTCATAAAATCTGACAGGAAGCAAGTGCATGTACTGTTAATCATCTACCAAAATGGCCACTTTCAGCCCTTTGTCTGCCACTCAGGTGAGCGATGTGGCTCCGTAGGGCCTCTTGCAATCTAATACTATAATTTTGATAAAATGTCTTTATGATATGTTTGGATATGTAATGTATCTTTTACTAGAAAACAATTATTTTCCATTTCAGCTCAGAATATTTTAAAATTGTTCAAGATATATAATGCTATCTTATCCTTAATTCAAATACATTATATATTTTTAATGACTACTACATAATTAATGTTCTTGAAGATGACTTGGACATATCTTGTTCGCTACCGGCCCAATCTCTGAAATTTTGATGGCCTAGTTGACATTGTTCCCCACCTTGCTACACGATGATGGCCTAGTTGACATTGTTCCCCACCTTGCTACACGATCCTACTAATCATACTGATAACTCTTACGTATATAAAGATTTATGGAGAAGGAAATAATTTTATAGAAAGGTGGAGAACATATTCAAAAACTTTTCAGTTTCCATTGGTTTTAGGTTTGACAGTTTTTAGCTTTATTCAGGAGAGAATTTCTGTCCCATGTGCAAAATATCACTGCCTGAATAAAATTCAGCTATAATCAGATTTATATAACATTGATATCAGTACCATATAATGTAATTCAACGTCGTAAATACAACATTTTACATACAACATTTTACATACAACATTGTGCAATGAACGTTGTACGTACCATTTACTATTCGATATTCAATACTGTGTAGTAGACATCATAAGTAATATATTTTGCTGTTAAATGTCTTGGTTACCACACTCCATGTTATAGTCTGTATTCAACGTGGAAAATAACAAAGTATCTACTCAACATAGTCATCACCTTATTCTATATTGCAAAAGTATGTATACATATTCTACAAGTCACAGTATGCATTTAACGTCGTTAAGAGGTAGGTTCACTAACTACCAAAATCTGCCCTAAATTTTTGCGAAAAACAATTCTATGATAATTATGATTCAGCGTCTCTTATATTTATCTCAAATACCTGCCGAAATAGAAAGTAAATATTTTTCATTGTCAAAACATCACTTGCATTAGTTATGACGTCACATTGTGACGTCAATTGCTCTGCATGACGGAAAATGATGAAAAATCGCCATATTTTTTGGCATAAATCTTTAAAATTAGTAAAGGCGCCAACCCTCGCCCAACATAATTTTTTATGATGATCGAAAGGTAAATTGCAAATTTAACTTTTTATATGAAAACTATCTGGGTGAGGGTTGGCGTCCTACTTATTTTCATAAATTTTAAACAGAATTATGCCTATTTCTAACGGTTTTTAAGCATTTTATGACTTAAAGCCGATTTTGAAGATGTATATTTCGGTGTTTTGCACGTTAATTAAAATATTTATTTGGTATTTCAAACAACCATACATTTTACTTCCTTGATACGAAATACAATCGAAATCTTAAACATTCTAAAATTAGGGCCGATTTTCCATGTTACCGAACCTGCTCCTTTTCTATATTCTACATTATACGGTACGTATTCAACATACACAGAAAATGCCATATTCTACATGCTACAGAATGTGCTCCACGTAGTTACTACAATATTCTACATGCTACCGTATGTATCCATGCAAATATTCTACATGATACAGTATAACATATTTTGCTTGCAATGGTATGTACTTAACGTCTTGAATACCACACTCCATGTTATAGTCTGTATTTAACGTGGAATATTATACAATTATGGACTTTTAACTCCGTGTATATCCTGTGATAATGAATTACTGTGAAAATATTGACTGAGGCGAAGAGACAACACCCAAAAATAGACACATAGAAACAACACCCACACTATATCAACATGGGGACAACACCCACACCATATCCACACGGGGACAATACCCACACCTTAGCCACACGGAGACAACACCCACACCGTAGCCACACAGAGACAACACCCACACCTTAGCCACACGGAGACAGCATCCACAAGGGGACAACACCCACACCTTAGCCACAAGAAGACAACACCCACACCTTAGCCACACGGAGACAACATCTACACCATATACACACGGGGACAACACCCACACCTTAGCCACAGAGAGACAACATCCACACCATATCCACAAGGGGACAACACCCACACCTTAGCCAAAAGGAGACAACACCAACATCTTAGCCACACGAAGACAACACCCACACCATATCCACATGGAGACAACATCCAGACCATATCTACACGGAGACAACACCCACATACACAGACACTCGGAGACAACACCCACACCTTAGCCACAGAGAGACAACATCCACACCATATCCACAAGGGGACAACACCCACACCTTAGCCAAAAGGAGACAACACCAACATCTTAGCCACACGAAGACAACACCCCTCCATATCCACACAGAAACAACATCCACCCATAGCCACACGGAGACAACACCCACAGCATATACACACAGAAACAACACCCACACCATATCCACACGGAGACAACTCCCAAACCTTAGCCTCACGGAGACAACACCCATACCTTAGCCACAAGGAGACAACAGCCACACCATATCCACATGGGGACAACACACACACCTTAGCCACAAGGAGACAACACCAACACCTTAGCCACACGGAGACAACATCCACACCATATCAAAACGGAGACAACACCCACACCGTATCCACACGGAACAACACCCACACCTTATCGACACGGAGACAACACCCACACCTTAGCCACAAGGAGACAACACCCACATCTTAGCCATACGGAGACAACACCCACACCATATCCACATGGATACAACATCCAAACCATATCCACATGGAGACAACACCCAAACCATATCGACATGGAGACAACATCCACACCATATCCACATGGAGACAACACCCACACCACAGACACTCGGAGACAACACCCGACCATATCCACACAGAAACAACACCCACCCATAGCCACACGGAGATAACACCCACAGCATATACACACAGGAACAACATCCACATCATATCCACACGGAGACAACACCCAAACATAGCCACACGGAAACAACACCCACACCACAGACTCTCGGAGACAACACCCAAACATAGCCACACAGAAACAACACCCCATCATAGCCACATGGAGACAACACCCACATCATAGACACACGGAGACAACACCCACACCATTTCCACATGGAGACAACACCCCACCATAGACACACGGAGACAATACCCACAGCATATACACACAGAGACAACACCCACACTATATCCATACGTAGTTAACACCCACACCTTAGCCACACAGAGACAACACCCATACCAGAGCCACATGGAGACAACACCCACACCAGGCGACAACACACAACCATTGACACACGGAGACAACAACCACACCATAGTCAAGGAGACAACATCCAACCATAGACACACGGAGACAACACCCAACCATAGACACACGAAGACAACGCCCACAGCATAGACACACGGAGACAACACCCACGCCATAGACTCACGAAGACAATACCCACACCATAGACTCACGAAGACAATATCCAACCATAGACACACGGAGACAACACCCCACCATAGACACAAGGAGACAACACCCCACCATAGACACACGGAAACAACATCCACACCATAGACACACGGAGACAACACCCAAATCTAAGACACACGGAGACAACACCCATACCATAGACACGGAAATAACACTCCACCATACACATACGGAGACAAAGCCCACAACATAGACATACGGAGACAGCACCCTACCATAGACATACGGAGACTACACCACACCATAGGCACACGGAGACAACACCCACACCATAGGCACACGGAGACAACACCCACACCATAGACACACGGAGACAACACCCAACCATTGACACACAGATACAAAACACACGGAGACAACACCCAACCATTGACACACAGATACAAAACACACGGAGACAACACCCACGCCATAGACTCACGAAGACAATACCCACACCATAGACTCACGAAGACAATATCCAACCATAGACACATAGAGACAACACCCATACCATAGACACACAGAGACAACACCCACACCATAGACACACGGAGACAACACCCACACCATAGACACACGGAGACAACACCCACACCATAGACACACGGAGACAACACCCACACCATAGACACACGGAGACAACACCCACACCATAGACACACGGAGACAACACCCACACCATAGACACACTGAGACAACACCCACACCATAGACAGACGGAGACAACTACCACACCATAGACACACGGAGACAACATCCACACCATAGACACACTGAGACAACACCCACACCATAGACAGACGGAGACAACTACCACACCATAGACACACGGAGACAACATCCACACCATAGACACACGGACACAACACCCACACCATAGACACACTGAGACAACATCCACACCATAGACACACAGAGACAACACCCACACCATAGACACACGGAGACAACACCCACACCATAGACACACGGAGACAACACCCACACCATAGACACACGGAGACAACACCAAACCATAGACACGGAAATAACACTCCACCATACACACACGGAGCCAATACCCACAGCATAGACATACGGAGAAAACACCCACACTGTAGACATACGGAGACAACTCACCATAGACACACGGAGACAACACCGACACTATAGACACAGAGACAACACCCACACCATAGACATACGGAGAAAACACCCACACTGTAGACATACGGAGACTACACCACACCAAAGGCACACGGAGACAACACCGACACTGTAGACACAGAGTCAACATCGCACCATAGAAACGGACACAACACCCACACCATAGACACACGGAGACAACAAACCATCATAGACACACGAAGAAAACACCCACATCATAGATACATGGAGACAACACCCATATTATAGAGAAACGGAGACAAAACCCCATCATCGACACACGAAGACAACACCAAACCATAGACACACGGAGACAAAACCCTCACCATAGACATACGAAGACAAAACCCACACTATAGACACACGGAGACAACACCTACACCATAGAAACACGGAGACAACACCCACACCATAGACACACGATGACAACACCCACACTATAGACACACAATGACAACACCTACACTATAGAGACACGATGACAACAACTACACCATAGACACACGATGACAACACCTACACCATAGACACACGATGACAATACCTACACCATAGACATACGGAGACAACATCCACACCATAGACACACGGAGACAACACCCACACCATAGACACACGGAGATAACAGCGACACCATAGACACACGGAGACAACACCCACACCATAGACACACGGAGATAACACCCACACCATAGACACACGGAGACAACACCCACACCATAGACACACGGAGATAACACCCACACCATAGACACACGGAGATAACACCCACACCATAGACACACCATAGACACACGGAGACAACAACCACACCATTGACATACGGAGACAACACCCACACCATTGACACACGGAGACAACACCTACACCATAGACATACGGAGACAACATCCACACCATTGACACACGGAGACAACGCCCACACCCTAGATACACGGAGATTATACCTATACCACAGACACTCGGAGACAACACCCACAACAAAGACACATGAAGACAACACCCACACCATTGACACATTGAGACAACACCTACACCATAGACACATGGAGACAACGCCCACACCATACATACACGGAGATAACACCCACAACATAGACACACGGAGACAACAACCACACCATAGACACACGGAGACAACACTCAACCATTGACACACGGAGACAACGCCCACACCATAGACACACGGAGATAACACCCACACCATAGACACACGGAGACAACACCCACACGATAGACACACGGAGACAATACATACACCATACACACACGGAGACAACGCCCACACCATAGACACACGGAGACAACAACCACACCATAAACACACGGAGACAACGCCCACACCATAGACACACGGAGATTAGACCCACACCATAGAGACAAGGAGACAACACCCAACCATTGACACACGGAGACAACACCCACAACATAGACACTCGGAGACAAAGCCCAATCCATAGACACACAGAGACAACACCCACACCATAGACACACGGAGACAACACTCACACCATAGACACATGGAGACAACGCCCACACCAAAGACACACGGAGACAACGCCCACACCATAGACACACGGAAACATCACCCACACCATAGACACACGGAGACAACACCCACACCATAGACACACGGAGACAACACCCACACCATAGACACACGGAGACAACACCCACACCATAGATTCATGGAGACAACACCCGTACCATAGACACACGGAGACAACACCCACACCATAGACACACAGAGACAACACCCACACCATAGACACACGGAGACAACACCCACACCATAGATACACGGAGAAAAAAACCTACACCATAGACACACGCAGACAACATCCAAACCATAGATTCATGGAGACAACACCCATACCATAGATTCACGGAGACAACACCCACACCATAGATTCATGGAGACAACACCCGTACCATAGACACACGGAGACAACACCCACACCATAGAAACACGGAGAAAAAACCTACACCATAGACACACGCAGACAACACCCACACCATAGACACACAGACAACGCCCACACCATAGAAACACGGTGACAACATCCAAACCATAGACGTACGGAGACAACACCCACACCATAGACACACAGAGACAACACACACACCATAGACACACGGAGACAACACCCACACCATAGACACACAGAGACAACACCCACACCATAGACACACAGAGACAACACCCACACCATAGACACACGCAGACAACACCCACACCATAGACACACGGAGAGAACACTCACATCAAAGACTCATTAAGACAATACCCACATTATAAACACGGAGAACACCCCACCATAAACACACGGAGAGAACACCCTCAACAAAGACACATGGTGACAACACCCACACCATAGACACACGGAGACAACACCCACACCATAGACACACGGAGACAACATCCACACCATAGACACACGGAGACAACACCCACACCATAGACACACACAGACAACACCCACACCCTATACAAACGCAGACAACACCCACACCATAGACACACGCAGACAACATCCACACCATAGACACACGGAGACAACACCCATATCATAGACACATGGAGACAACACCCACATCATAGACACACGGAAACAACACCCAACCATAAACACAGACAACACCCCACCATAGACTCACGGAGGCAACACCCCACCATAGACACACGGAAACAACACCCACACCATAGACACACGGAAACAATACCCAACCATAAACACAAACAACACCCCACCATAAACAAACGGAGACAACACCCCACCAAAGACACATTGACACAACACCCAACCATAAACACACAAACAACACCCACACCATAGACACACAGAAACAACAACCATCCATATACACAGAGACAACACCCCAACATAGACACACGGAGACAACGGTATCTTCATAAACAATATTTTTGTACAGAGGTCAGTGTTAGAAAGAAACTAATACTTCACATGAACGTCTTAAATACATTGTTGTATAATGTAGCACTATGATAATACATTTAATCTAAAAGAATGACATTATATACTTTCTTCAATTATGATTTCAGCCATTTTGTAATATAACCCTGAACGAATAGCAAAGAAAATATTATTTATGTACACCGCCAGTATAGGTTATGTTCTTAATCTCGGGGTGGGGTGGGGGTGGGGGTGGGGGTGAAGGCGTGGGGTAGTGTTCCAGTTTTTTACCATTTAGAAACATAGATGACCCGTTTGACCCAAATATTAGTGATTATAGAACGAAAATCATCTAATATATCTTCAGATTTGAAGGGTTCTTTTTCTGGGCATATTTTGCATTTCATCAGATTCTTAATTAGTGCTTACATAAATTTTCTAAATGTACTACTTCCATATTCATTGTGTGTAGTCTATTATACAAGTTTACTTTACGAATGTAACGCTAGATAAAAGAGATAAAATAGGTGATTTTATCAGACCTAAGACATTTTTGTACTTAAGGACAGTCCCCCACTCAAGATCAAATTGTCCTCCCCTACGAGATTAAATGTATAAATTCCTACCATTTTTGTTACTTCTTCGTTACCTGTAGATTTAAAACATTAATGTCTGTAAAGATGGGCACTTAATTATTGAATACCGTATCGATGAAAATATTCAAAATCAGAAAATAGTTGTTATATTTTTGTAATTCTAATATTATGATTCAGTTCTATTTTAAGAATGTTGGTATTGGAAATTTCCATATATAAAACGAAACTTTATGTATTATTTGAAAATATACAGGACGATATATCACTCATTTCTACACGACTCATCATGGCCGAGTCCTCAAATCGGGAAGAACTACATTTGATTTCTAAAGGATTATACAGGATAGTGAGTGATGTGATAGGACCAGAATGTATTGTTAAACTACGGAGACAGCGATACGAAGTCAGAGATCTCCTTGAAAATTGTGATACGGCTAAACCAACAATAACAATAATAAGTGGGAGTATGTCAGAAGGTTTTGATTTTAAATCATCAGATTTCGATATAATGTATCTCGATAAAAATGCAGATGTTTGTACCAACTATAACCGTTTTTATATGCAGAACTTGAAATCAACCTCTTTATTTCTTATGGATAACGAGGAATGCTCTCCTGGTTTTACGTTGCTTAATTGTTTGGCATGTGATAGGAACAATGAAACAATTTTTAATTGTCTAGTTAGGAAAGGTGATGCTATGTATCTTAGTAGTAAAGCTATCAGAGAAACATTTATGTCCTTCAGTACAACAGAATTGCATGGTCCGTGCCAGACAGATAGTACACTCGATAAAGAGGCTGACTATGCTTATACAGTGAGATGTCCTACATGGTCTGAACAGGCGACATGTTTTGTTTTACGATCTCTTCAAAGAGGCTGGCCATCAAAAGAAGTATTAAAAGACATATGTAATGATGGTTGTTTGTTTGTTCCCATTAACAGTAAACAGCAGACATGTATTGATCTTACAGATTTGGAATGGAGGATGTCATTCTCATTGGCGGAGAAGAAGATTGTCTACTCAATGAACCATTGTCAGTTTCTTTGTTATGGATTAACAAAATTATTTCTGAATGAGGTTATAAAGAAATGTCCTCATATAAATGATCTTTTGTGCTCTTATTTTATGAAAACTGCTGTGTTTTGGGAAATAACTGAACACCCATCAGACTGGTCGATACAAACATTTTTATTTAAATTTTGGAATGTATTTCGTCGCTTAATCAAATGGGTACAAGCGGGCTACTGTCCAATTTTTTTCATACCTGAAAACAATATGTTTTACGGGAAAATCTGCGGTGACAAACAGAGGATGTTACTATCTGCACTACGTGATTTATATGCTGAAGGCTATTGGTGTCTACTGCGCTGTTCATCACTGAATAAACATTTTACAATGATAATTTCACAACCTGATATTGCTCTTATGTTGTCATGTAATGAAGAGGAATATCTGTCCGAGTCTTACATAGAAAGGGAAAGATTGTGGGTAATTAAACAGTTTGACAGACCTTTTCCTACTGATGACGTGAGGAGGATCACATCAATATTACATAACACTGTTAATATTAACACAGAGACAGAGTTGATGATGTGTACAGTCAGGCTAAGAGTGAACTTTTTATTACAGAAATATTCAGAATCTTTACTTTTATCAAGTAAGCTGCCGTCGCGTCACTTTACCAGAAATAGAAAACAATATATCACATTGAAAGGAGCTAATAGGATGCAAGTTAGATCAAAGACATATCTTTGTATGAACTATCTAAACTACGCTAAATGTACCTATATGTCAGGGAATTATCATAAGACAATATACATGCTACATTTCATAAAACACAAACTTCAGTCCCAGCCATACATGTACGAGTGGAGTTTGGATGATGATATCGTCATGGCTACAAGACGACAAGGAATGTCGTATGATACATTGATCAATTCATTTATAGTGAGTCATGTGGAGATGGATAGTGTAACAACAATAGAAGAACTACATTTAGAATGTCATGCTAAAAGAGAACATACAGGATCAAATCTCTTCTTTATACCTCCTTTAGTGTTCATAAACTTCATGTTGATATTATGTTATACAAGAATAGGAGATTTCCACAGACGAATCGACATGTTGGAAGAGCTACATACATTACTCCATCATGATGACGGTTATCATATTCATTTACTCCATAAAGCAATATCAATGGAGATACTAGGGATCTGTCAGCAGATATGTGGTGACCATCAGGCTGCATTTCAATCATATATAAATGCATTGGAAGATAAATTTAATTACTTTAAAGAGGCAACAAAAGTTCGTATCAATAGTCTGTACAACTAAAATATTACATATAGTTCCTTGTATTGAGATTATCAAACATTGAAAAACTTCATCTTTTCTTGAATACAAACGAGCGGAAAATATTAAACTGTTTCATTTAAAATGCAATTGGTAGAGTAGGTTATCTCTTATAATTCAACCTTATCAAATAAACATAGAAGAAGAACCCATAAATTATTCAGTTTCAATTTCGAGAAGGTAAGACATAGTCATTAGAATTTTCATTGGAACAGTTGCGTACCCCAGAATAAAAGAATGAGGGTATCTTCTGCCAGACTTAACAATATTTCGAGGTGAGACAAGGCTACCGGGGAGTTCCATGAATAAATAAAGTTTCCGAAGTCTACGAAATGAGAAAAGAAAAACTCTCAATTATAACAACGTTGCTGTAAAACACCGAAACACACACGTTGACTATGCAGCAAAAACATGAAATGCACTTTTCCTCGACAGATAACGAGACGACTAGGAACACTTTGACAGTAAGTGTTTTGAATATTTTCCCTGACATGGTCAGCATAGAAATGGCTTCAGACAGTGCAGTTCATGTTTTCAATTTCCTGCATGATAATCGACGGCGGGTGCGGTTAGCAAACAGGGGATGCTTACTCCCCCCCGGGCACCTGGTCCCATCTTTAGCTTGCTAGGGGTCCGTCGATGCTCAACTTGGTGCTCTTTTGTGAGTGCTGTTGAGATTATTGTAAGGATCTTCTTTGACTCATTTGAAATTGTCAATATTGAAATATATGTTCTATAGTATATAGAACATCTTGCTACGTCTTTCGGCATATAAAGGACATAATTTTCACAGTTTGGCCATATTTCATTGTTTAGATATAGGATAACTGACGAGGGTTAAATACTCGAAACGTGCATGTCTGGTCCATGCTGTAAATTTATCTGCACTAAAATTATGCTAATGAATTTGAAGACGTTAAACATAAACTTTTTTTTTTTTTTTTTTTTTTTTTTTTTTTTTTATTCACAAATAATACCTGAATTTAATATAATTTCCTTCGGGTCCAGGTACCCCCAAAGGATGAACATAATAAATATACATCTTAAATATATTTGCTAAGGTATCATCAATATGAGATTTATACGTTATATAAGATAATATCGTACTGTACGATGTGCATGTGTTTATCCGTATTTTAATAACAGAAAATAGTCTATGTGATATGCGCGCCAGCGCGCGCGCGAAGCGCGCGTGCGAAAGCGCTATTACGATCAGGTCCTATATACAGAGTTATGTTCCTTTCCTATAGCCTAACGTTTCAGTCATCTAGAACTACTTCCGGGTTGAATCCCTGCGAGGACCAACCCTAGACATCAGGGGTACATTTGCATACCAAGATTTCTGGTCTCCGGTAAATAACGAATTAGATAAACGGACAATATTAGTAAAATATTTATGGAAGTACTAATTGCTGAAATATAAAGAGATACCACAAAAACAACGGCAAATACTGTCTATAACTTTCATCAGTACGCCGAACTCTTTGTGCCTCGCGAGATGTCATCCTTATCTGTCTTTGTTATTCGGCTTGGCCGGTTGCTATGTGAATTTCGAGTCTAACTTCGTTATGTGTAGGCTATTTCTTTTTTTATACATCACAATTGTTATTTTAGAGAATTAGATTAAAATCTGAACTGAACATGAGCTTCAACTTTGCGTTTAAAATAATGTTCAGGCATTGCTGTTCAAATCTTGTTACCAAGGAAGACGTTGTTTTTGCGGGAAAAATCGTTCAATATTTCGTAACGTAAACCGCGTCATTATGACGTCGGAATGTTACCATTGTGTTGACGTAAAAGTAAACACAATGAAATTTCCCTCTAAAATTCTGCGTAGGAAAAATTGACCGCTGAATGCAAGGATATATTGATACGGCTTATATCCTTGAGTGCAAGTTGCGTTTCAGTTTGCGGACGCCATTTTGAATCATGGGGAACATAGGAGGAAAAAAATTACCAATATTTAAAAATCAAATACTGTATTATTTATTCTAACTCATAAAGATGCTTCAATATAGTCATTAAGATAAAAATTAAATAAAGTTTGTCTTTAATTTTGGAATCATTGTCAAAGTCTGCAAAATGTTTGCACGTTTTTCTATTCTTTTTTTTTCATCACAGCAGACACGATAGAAAGACTTCAATGAGGTGACGTCTGGATCTTATGAACCGCCAAACCAATCCAAACATTTGTCGATCAGTAAGAGTCACATAAAGAAAACAAAAGCTTACCCTGCACTTCGTCAGTCCGTGTCAAGGCAATGTAGATCAACGCCAACGGAAAGTCGTTTTTACTTCTGATACCAGTAGATTAACATTGTGTAGGATTACGAATGTAAAATCTATATACTGGTACAGAGAAAGCTTAAAAAGAGGTAAATCCCAACACAACAAATACAAACACATGGTCGGCTGCAGACTGAATAAAAATGCGTCATCAATCACAGGGCCAATGTTAACTTATCAAGAAATAGAAACTAAAACTGAAAGTTGTGCTGCTTTCATTTTCCATGCACTTCACATAGAAATGAAAGTGACTCGGATTTATAGTATTTTGGTGCTTCGAGACCATGTGCATCAATTACTAATTACGTCACAAGAAGTTCCAAGAAAGGTATTTTTAAAAAACACGTCAAGTGAGAGAAAGGGTGGGGGGTTCAATTAATTGAGGTAATATTTGTACAGGCAAAATCATTAATCCTATGGGGGAGGGGCAACTTTCAAACAAGTTACACAGTCATAAGCAGCACATGTTTGCAATATAATTCAATGAATGGGGGGGGGGGGTGTACTGGCCACCAAATCTATCCTCTAAGCGTATGCATGGACCCGGGGGGGGGGGATTTGGGATATGCTACTTGGATGACTCGTATAGGTATTTCAATTATTTATTGATATCACCATACATCAAAATAAAAGTAACAAAGTGACCAAGACAAAATTAATTTAAAACTAACTACATGATTATGTACATGTCGAAAATGAACTACTAAAAAAGTAGCAAAGAGTGATCCTATGAATAAGTGCGGCAGGGTGCCAGCATATAACATTGGGTCATTAATTCAGTCTTTAGTGAGTCTGATATAATCAAAACATACTAGTCTATTGTGAAATATTGACAAATATTTAGTCTGAAAATTGTATGAGATTTTTTTTCTTAAATATAGTCTACATACATGTAAGATGGAACCACCAGAGTACCTAAAGTTTTCTGTCTTCTTTGCCACGTTTACTGATGGAAACAGGAATATAAATTAAAAATTGAAGTGTAAATCATATAATTATCATCATTCAAAAGCAGAATACACATAAATTTCGTCAAAAAAGTCATAGGAATAAGACTTGAAGAAACCACTGAAATAACAAATGAAGATCATTTAGTTTAATCATATTTATTTAAAACAATTCAGTGAAAAAGGATTGGGCAAAAGTTTCACAACAATATATACTAGTAATGCCTCTCCTAAGATCCTTACTGAATTCTTAAGTTTTTATGTGTCATGCAGACAGTCAATCCCTCAATCTGCTTGACTTCAATTCAACAACATACTGAATTGAGCAGGACTCTCAGACTCTGTAAGGAGACTCAGACACTGAGGCAACAGTAGCATCAATATTTCGCCCATCTCACACGTTATTTCTATTCGGTATACCGAATAGAAATAACGTGTGAGATGGGCGAAATATTGAAGCTAATACGCAACAGGTATGACGGCAGATGTGGAAAACTTGATTTGTTCATGGTGGTCCAGTCGTCAGTCATGTGTTTCCAGCTTATCAGTTTGAAAAGAATCATACATAAAAAACCTGGAAAATTCGGATTTTTAGCAAAATCCAGGGGGAGGGGTTCCTCTGTGAAAGATCAGGATCTGGCTTGGTTTGAGTGAGTACTGAGGAATGAGATATGCATATGGCCAACACTGTTATGTGTCGATGTCTTTGAGAAGTAGTGCATTGATAATTATATAATATATACACTGTATATACATACTTTACAAAATCACGCAGATTGTAAATGTACTAACTTAATATCTAAGCTCTTGGTTTTAACAATATTTATTCAAAAAAGCTCATCATGACATTAACATACAAAACAATTGAGATTGGAAAACAAGTAAAAAAAACCACTTGTACTAATTTCTCCCTCACGCTTCTTGTATAAATCATAGTTTACAAATCTGCCACTTACCAGGGGCAGTATACATGTACATCATTCAAGTTGTAGTCTTTTGTATACATGTACCTTTTTGTGCTGTTTATTTTTTCCTAAGTTTTTTATTCAAGCGATGTGCATTGAATTTGATGAAAGGCGAATGTATGTCACTTGAAAAAAGTGAACGTGGTTGTTTTTACCTTTTCAAAGTGCTATTTATAACTGGAGTTATGTATATATTTTTCTTATTACAATATACATTTTTTTCAAACTATACAATCAATTATAAATTTACTTATCAGCTAGTATTCATCTAGAACTAGCTGGCGCGCGTTGATGGCTTTGCCATGTTTCATATTATTGAATACGACTTACTTCCGCTAAAAGAAATCGTGCAGAAATTTTCTAATACGTGTCAGATTTCACATTGGACATTCAGATAGATAGATTCAGGTGGACAGACTAGCTGTAACATTTAATGGGCTGTGTTGTATTGGAAGGAGATTGAGCTGTCATAAAGGTATGTACTAAGTGGGACGATATTTTAATACAGAAGACTAGGTATTCAAGTAATACAGTCAGTAGTAAACAAGTAATATAAAACTATTTGTAGTAAAAGGCGAGTTTAGAATAATAATACGTGTGATTTAAACTTCGATGATTGTTTAAATGGGTAGAGCGATAAAGTGTGCGTGCGATTATACAGGTAACGTTTTACAGGTAAAGCTATTTTTAGAATAAGGGGAAAACCTTTTACATTGGAATGTTGTTTTTGTTTACAGTATTTACCAGTGCTACAGTTAATACTTGAAGTGGAATTACCAAATGCATTTTGATTAAACATGGAGTGATGGTTGGCCAATATAAAGATAAGTATAATACATATACATGAAGTACATATAAAAAGTTATTCTTTATGTTCATCAAGGTAAATTTTAACTAATTTCGATTGATGTTACTTTAGAAGTATTATATTTATAATCTTGTAATTTTGTTTGTTTTGCTTGTTGTTTTATTTTTTTCCAGATGATTTGGAAGGAGGGATTAGTTTTGAATGCCATTCAGACGTTTACAGAATTTTTAAAAGAGACTCGGAGAATTAATTCCCCTTTGGATATATGTTGCGGATTCAATGTTTAGGCGGTGTTTAAGAATATTAATTGTGTTTACTTGTTTAGTGCGCTGATCACTTACATAAAAGGACTTATACATTGCAAAGGAGATCGACGTGATTAGTTTATTTAAGGTGGTATATTGTTTATCTTGAATTTTATATCCTATTACTATGTTTTTTAAAGTCAATATGTTTGTATTGAAACCTAATGTTTTGAATATGTCATTGATAGTAATTCTATATTGTTGAAAATATTGACATTCCTCGAAAAAATGTTCATAGTCATCTACAACTGAGCAAGTGCAACATAAAGGATCTGGTTTCTTTTTCCATATGTAAAGGAGTTTTTGGTTTGGTAGAATTTTGTGAAGAAGTTTCCATTTAAACATTTTTAGTGTATTTTCTTCAAGATTATAAAATATGAAACTGAGAGTATGTTTTATTTTGACATCATCAACTGACAATTTATCTTTCCAATAGATGTAAGCACTTGGAGCCTCAGAATATTTTTGGACTAGACTGTTATATATCTTTTTGTTATTAAATTCATTTATTTTTAAATTTTCTCCAGTATACAATTTTATTGTTATATATTTGATTGGATTTTATATTCATTTATATCAGAATCTCTTAGTTTAGTTAGCCCCTGTTGTGGGACGGCTTTCTTTACCATAGCTAGTTCAGCAATCCAATTTTGTTTGAATTTTAGTTTTTCATAAATTAAAGTTTCATTTATTTTCCCTGTCTCATCTAATAGATCTTTGACAAGTAAAAGACCTTCCTCTATCCAGTTATTAAAAATCAATGTCTTATTTTTTAATTTTATTTCTTTATTTCCCCATAAAATTTGAGATCCAATTTCTTTTATGTTTTGTGGAATTTTTCTTTGTCCACCCCCAATTTCAATCCAAGCATTTATTACATTTTGATAAAAAATTGGAATTGTTTCATAGTTTTTTATACTTTTTACACTGTCAAGGTTCATTTGAAATAAAAACATGTTTTTGCCAAAGTTATTAATGTAGTTTTTTGGAAAGATTTTCCATTGACTTTCTTTATTATCCAGTAGTTTAACTACCCATTTTGCTAATATTGTATTCATATGGGCTTTTAAATCAAACATTTTTAGGCCTCCTTTTCCATATTCTCGTATCATTGTTTTCCTCTTTACTTTTTCAGTATTGGTGCCCCATATAAATTTACATATCAGATGTTCAATTTTTTTAAAGAAAGAACTTGGTATTGGTAGTACTGTTATTAAGTATGTGATCTGAGGTATTAATAGTGCTTTTACAATTTGTATTTTACCTATCATTGTTAGATTTCTCAATTTCCAAGAATTTATCATTTTATTGATTTTATCTACTCTTTTCTGCCAATTTATTTCTAATGTTTCATTAGTACTGGTACCAAAGTATATACCTAATGCTTTAATTGTTGTATTTGACCAGTCAATATTTTCATAATTCTCAGGTATTATTACATTGTTTCCTAACTTTATTCCTTTTGTTTTTTCTCTGTTAAGTATAAGTCCTGATAGGTTACCAAAAATTTCTATAATATTTAATGCTTTAGTTATATCATTTTTTCCTTTTAAATAGAGTGTCGTATCATCAGCCAGTTGTGAAATTTTTATTTCTCTCTTTTGATTCTTGAAGAATGTTAGACCATGTATAGTTTCTTCTTGGCATAATCGAGCAGCCATGGTTTCAACTGTAATAACAAATAGTAGCGCTGAAATAGGGCAGCCTTGCCGAATTCCACGAGAAGGGTATATAGGGGAAGAAATCCATCCATTATTAATGATTTTGCAATTTATATCTGTGTATAAAGTTTTAATCCATTTCATGAAAGATTCTTTAAAGCCAAATTTTTCTAAAGTTATGAACATGTAATTCCATTCAATACTATCAAAAGCTTTTTGAAAATCAAGAAATAATATTGCTCCATCAACATCAAATTTTTCTGCATAATCAATGATATCTTGAATTAGTCTGATATTATAATTTATATTTCTGCCTTTGATAAAACCATTCTGGTCAGTACTTATAATTTTAGGTAAAATTGGTTTAATTCTTTGGGCCAAACAATGTGCTGCAATTTTATAATCAACATTCAATAGTGTTAAGGGTCTCCAATTTTAATATCACAAGGATCATCTTTTTTAAACATAAGAGAAAGTACACCTGATTTTTGAGAATGTGTTAATGAACCTTCATGATAACCTGCATTAAGAGCTTTAATCAGTAACATTTTGATTTCTTCCCAAAAGGTTCTGTAAAATTCTAAACTCAAGCCATCTGGACCTGGGGACTTATTAAGCTTCATTGTGTTGATTGCTTTTGTACATTCCACTTCATTTAAAAGACCTTCACATGCATTTGCATCATTTTCATCTAATTTTGATGTAATTTTTATAGAATTGATAAATTCAATTATTTCAATCTCATTAGGATTTTTTGAATGATATAATTCATCATAAAATTCTTTTTCTCTTTTTATTATCAAATTCTGATCATGTAAAAGATTACCTTCTTTATCATATATTTTTGTAATTGATTTCTTAATTTGTCTACACTTTTCTAGGTTTAAGAAATATTTTGTGTTTTTTTCTCCTTGTTCAATCCACTTAACTCTTGCTCTTACTTGTGCTCCTTCTGCTATTTTTGTATATCCTTGTTCGATTTCATTTTCAAGTGATTTTATATTTTCTTCATTATCTTCATTATCAATTTCATTTTTCAATTTATTTTCAAGGTCTACCATGTGGTTTCTAAATTTGCATGCTTTTATCTTACCACATTTTATTGATTGCTCTCTAATTTCGATTTTACACATCTCCCATAGGGTTTTATTATTTGTATTTATCTCTTGAGACTTTATAGAATATTTTTGTATTATAAATTTTATCATATTTTTATATTTATTGTCTTTAAGTAAACTATTGTTTAGTTTCCAATATCCGGGTCCTTTTTCAACTACCTTTACATCTAAACGTAAAAAAAACTGCTTGATGGTCTGTACATTTAATATTAGCTGGGCGAATATCTGTTTTTACTATTCTATTCATCAAATCTTTTGGCATCAAGAAAAAGTCTATCCTACTTGCTTCAGTTTCTGAATTTTTCTTTTTCCATGTAAATTGTATTTTATTTTTATAATGTTCTCTCCAAGGATCTATTAATGAAAAATCTTTCTTTATTTTATTAAGATTTACATTTATATTGATTTTATTTCTTTGTGATTTCCTATCCTCTTTACTTTGAATGTCATTCCAATCACCACCTAATATTTTAAAACCATCACTTAAATTTAATTGTTCATGGATTTCATGGTAAAAGTGGGATCTTTTATTTTTGTCATTATGAGCATAGAGATTTGTGATGCAAAATGTATTCTCATTTATTTTTATATTC
The DNA here is from genome assembly GCA_033119305.1 of Pinctada imbricata. Lineage (NCBI taxonomy): Eukaryota > Metazoa > Mollusca > Bivalvia > Pterioida > Pteriidae > Pinctada > Pinctada imbricata. Next base: position 57,545,163 of record VSWD01000012.1, on the reverse strand, counting down.
AAAATTATATATCTGCCTTCCTTATCTACTTTACTATTTAGTATTTTTTATTAAGAAAGATGCTTACTCCACAACTTTTTGTGTTACCAAAACTATGTATAACATCCCCTTGCCACTCACTTTTAATGAAAGAGGTTAGTTCATGTGTAAAATGTGTTTCTTGTATAAAAATGATATCTGCCTTTTGATTTTTAGCATATTCATAGAATCTATTTCTTTTCAGTTTATCTCTTAAACCTTGTACATTTATTGATAAAATGTTAATATGTGTTGTCATTTTACTGAGATTTGTTTTTTATCTTTTTGATTACTCATCATAATTAATAATTCTATTCAATGTTTTACATATGTATATAACATATACAATGAACATTTTGTTTTCTGGTATATAATAAATAATAATGTTTATATATTTCTGATTTTGTGTGCATTTTCTGCCAGGTATGGTGGTAAAATCAAGTAGAAAGACTGTGCTTAAAGCGAGTTCATGTCTCCAACTGAAAAACACTGGCAGATAACAGACAAGAGCACTGTGTAATTTCATGGACCTTCTTTAGTCTTTTTACTGTTTCGAACACGAGCTTCCATCTCGTTGACTGGAGTTGGCGGTGAACGGAAATTATGTGATAATGTTGTTGATTTTCGACAAGGAGTAGGAGTGTTCTTTTGTTGAGATTGCCTAGGTTGAGTGGTCACAAAATTGTCAATTTTCCCTGAGATACCACCGGTTGTGGATTTATTTCTCGATTTCATGGCATCCTTTTGATGCTTATTCACTGAGGATTTGGACACAGTTTTGGTGTTTAGAGAAGATGATGATGGTGTTTTGTGGGACACCTCATGTGGAGTGGTAACATTCTCCTCCTCCTCCTCAGCAGAGTCATCTGCATTCTCTTCAGAGTCTTCATGAAGGACTTCAGGGCAAACACTTCAGGGGTTAAACATAAACCTGTTAAAAGGTGAAAAAGGGCCATGACAACATAAAATACATAATTGATAACATATACATGGAGGATGTCTAAAATACAAAGGAAACCGACTTTTGACTTTCATCTCCGCTACAAATGTTGTTGTTGTATTGGTTACGTTTGAGTAACCCTTCAAATCCTTATGAAACACATAACCCAGCTGTTCCAGGTAGTCCTTGCACAATGGAGTCATTTTAAATTGTGTTATTATCATGAACATTGTAAAGTTATTGCCTGATTTGTTTCACGCAAGAGGGCCCCAATGCCGTACATGTATAATTTGAAACACGAACCAATCAAATCACAGGGTTTTCAGCATCGTGAAGTATGAATATTCTGATCTTCTTCCGCCGGATAAAGTGAAGGGCCGATGCTACTTCTATGTATAAACGATGTAACTCTGTTTACTTTAGAATCAAGCTGTTTTGTTACGAAGTAGCGCATGTTTATGTAATGAGATGAACACTTACTGCTCTAAACACGATAAATAGAACATGTTACAATGTACATCCGTGGATACGCGTTTATTTCATTCTCGGGGAGGGGTCATTGAAAGCATAACGGGTCGTTGACGAGGAAGGTAAAATTATGTATACGCTGTACACCTTATACTAATCAGGGGTATGTTTCATTACTAATTTTAAGTAGCTGTACCGATCCAATTCCCCGTCCTTTTTCTGTTTGACTGAAAATTGAACATGTGAACATGGGTGTATGTATGTCCCTAGTGTGAAGTAAGAGAGCCCGAGAGAAGGGTATACAACTACATGTATATGCATCAAACTATTTTTACGGGAGATGTTTTATTGTTGTTCAAGTTTCAGAAAATCCGACGTTAATATTTTTAAGAAAAATTGTTCATTATTACGTACAGTCGCACACCATATCGTTTTCAAGAAACTTTACGCTCGCCGCTTTGAAAAAAAAACTGTTCTTACAGAATACTGAATTTTGCACTATTCATTCTTTACTTGTTAATTTTTTTAAGGTGCTCAGATATCAGGTTCGACGAGCAATTTCAAGTAAATGTCAGTCATTCTTTCATCTTTCATATTATCAACCAATTGTTATTCATGGGATAAATACTCTTTTTATCAACATTATACTACAAAACTATATCTGTTAGTATGTTACTGTATATTAGGTGCATTTTAATAGTGCGTTGTAATAAACAATTTTACATATGTTATCATTTAAGTTTTTCTTCCTTATGAGCCTTTTTTCATCACCGCACCTTTCATTTATTTTAAATTTCAGAACATCAAAATACATTGATATATCGATACAAAGTCTTTAAACATCAATGAAAAAAAAAACAACAAAACAAAACAAAAAAATACATCATTCAATTTTGTGACGATTAGTTATTGATGTAGTAAATATATAAAAAGGAATTAAATGACTAATATTTGATTCCGTCTATAAATTTTATTAAGTAATCATTATTTTTGTATTCTTTCAGAAGCATTTTCTTATTCAGCTCGTTGATTAGAATGAATCTTATATTAATATTTTCTTTCCTTATATTACTAATGTGGAACCACTTATAAATAGAGAAACCAATTACGGACAAAATTAAATTAATGTCATTATATTCCTTCTTATCAATCTTGTAACCCAAAACTATGTATTTCAAATGCCTTAAATTATTCTTAAATCCAATATTTGTTAGTGAGTTAGATATTAGACCCCAAATATTATCTAAGCATTCACAAGATATAGAATAATGATTGTAATCGTCCTTTACATTACAAAACACACATTTATCATCATCTATAATCTTCCATCTCTTCAGAAGGATCTGATTGGGTAGTATGTTGTTAAAAAGCTTCCATCGAAACATCTTTTCATCATTCTCAACAATGACATTGAATATGAAAGAAAACATACATTTAACAAGCTGAGAAATATCATTCTTAGATACATTTTTCCATAAACTAAAACAATAACTAGCACTAGCTTTATTCTTTACCAAGCTAGTATATATTACTTTGTTGTCTATTTCATTTAGTTTTACCATTTTTCCCGTTATTGGATTTTTAATGCATATATCTGAAAGAAGTTTTATTTGTACACAACCTGTGTCAAGTTTATCTTTCCATTCTTTCGGAAGCGCACATTTTAAAGTTTATAATTGTGAAATCCAATTCCTTTAATCTATTAAATTATTGTATATAAATTCTTCATCAATCTTACAATTATTATCAAGTATGTCATTAACATAAATAAATCCCGAATTAATCCAATTCAAAAATAATAAGTATTTCCCATTTTGACAAATATTTTTGTTTCCCCAAATTATTTCTTTCCTAATACTGTTACCAGAGGCAAAATGTGGTTTTTTAACTTTAATCCATGAATTTAGTAACGATTTATAAAACTCAGGGAGTTTTTCGAAATTAAGAATATATGATATTAGATTATCGATATTCATCTTAAATACAAGAAAATCTCGTCCAAAATAGTCAAAATAGAAAGATGGGATTAATTTCCATTTTGCATCAGTATCATCAACAAGTCTTTTCACTAACGATATTCTTAACATGTCAACGTGTGATTCTATGTCTCTTATCTGTTATCCTCCCACATCAAACTTATTTATCATTACCGATCGTTTTACCTTTTCCGTTGAATCATTCCAAATAAACTTGAATATCATTTTTTCTAATTCTTTTACTTGCTTTTTCCCAATACACTGAACACTAGCTAGAAAGGTTATCTTTGGAATCACAAATGTATTGATTATAACTGATTTTCCTAAAAATGTGAGTTTTCTTTTTTTCCAATCTTTTAGCAATTTATCTATCGTGATTATCTTATTTTCCCAGTTCAAGTTATAGCATACTTTGTTGTTCGTACCGAAAAAAATGCCTAGTGATTTAACTTTCGCCATCCAATTTATCCACAAATATGATCTATCCTTACTCTTATTTTTCCCTAGATAAATACCTTCTGTTTTTTGCATATTTAATTTTTTTTCAGCTTGTTATACCCTCATCAATTTCCATGTCATTTTCAGAATGTAAATGTAAAACAAAGATATTTAGAACCATATTAGTTGTATGCACCGTCCCGTTACCCCTTTCTAAATTTCGATCTAAGTCTAAAAATAATCGAGAAGATAAGTATTAGTTGTTTATATATCAAAAATTTCTTTCTCAAATTAATCCTTGCAACGAGCAAACTTTTATATTTGTAGATGATAATTACCACTTCCCCATGACATGCATAGACTATTAAATTTTATATAATAAACGTCGCCAGTTTCGTAAATTCCAAACAGCAAGAATACGTATGGGGTTTGAGGTTAAGATTGGAAAATGTTAAAAACGAAAAACACTAAGGAACCAGAAACTGGAAGCTATTTTGATTGAAAGCAATTTATTTTTTCATTCAATCTTTAAAGAATTCAAGAAATATTTTTTTTTCATTTGATCCTACCCCCTAAGTCAACCCACTAGGTCGGCCACTTGTATTAACGCTTTTGAACATGCTAGTTCGAGGACGGTCATCTTTTAATTCTAATGACATTATTATGGATAAACTTGTCTACGAAGTTAAGTTTGATGACATACAGCATAAATGATGCATATTCTGATATTTAGCTATTCGCTCTCAGTACCTTCAGTGCTTTGATTATTCCCTGGCAAGGTACAATGTAATTTAAACTGAAAGATTATGATGCTCTAGGTTCAGCTTTAAAACTATTGGCAAGCCAAGGGAGGTGGGAGGGATTCCCGTGCAATTTAGATTTTTCGTAGATTATATAGAAAAAAGATTGATACTTCATAATTTACGCCCTTGGTTTTTCTAGCTAAAAAATCATATCTGGGCAATGAGCATTGTAACTCTAGCAAAGATATAGTTTATATAATGAAGAAGTACTTTATTGTACATCGGATATTTAAAGACAATAAGACACAGATAATCTTGTCTCGCAATTTATCCGGCTTTACATTTCTGGGCCATAATGTTTCTTAGTGTATCTAAGAATTTGAGCGGTATCTGACAAAGATATTGAAATGTAGGTGTTTCATATGTTTGAATAAAGACATAATATCATATCAAAAGCTGAGGCTATTACATATTAAGATATTGAAAAGTTATTGTGTAAACAAGTATAAGCTTGCCTGACCTTAACAAAATAACAGCGATAAATTTACTTCACCGACCTTCCTTACCCCGTAGTCTATATATTGACTTGATGGACCCATAAGAAAATAAAACAAAAAGGAACACGTCGATATGAGTCTATAACTCAGTATAGTGAACATTCCTGATATGCACTCATGATAAACTCCGTAGTAATGTATAGAAGCCACCCCCCCAAAAAAACCCCCCAAAAACTATAAGACAAAAACAAGTGTGTATGATGTATTCAAACGAGGGCTTCTCATGAGTCAAGTGGATCCGCTATAATGTACAATATAAGTATGTAGTACTGAAACCACCAGACACATACTTTCTCATATTTGCAACGTGCCACGGGTTTGTACATGTACTTCTACTTTTTTAAGATGAAAAATAGAATTCTAATTCATTCTGTTTGTTTCACGCATTCTGATTTGTTCACAAGATTTCTACAAGCATATAACGACGATATACATGCCGCAAACCGACTCATTTGACAAACTTCAAAATGTATTCCTACGTAAATTTGCACGTTACAAGCTTTAGCACACTTTTTTGCGTATGACGTCATGCTTCCCTTTGTTCTTCACTCCTGTGACGTCATACTGTGACATAAAACTACAAGGTATGAGCTTGTAAATGGCGTTCTCCACATATAAACAACAGAGCTTGTTAGTTTATTATTGATAACACTTTGATTTTTCGCCATTGTAATAAATACGAAGCAGTCGTGTTTCATATTTTGCAGCGCAATAATTTCTATTGGTCGTTGTTAGTCCTCCGTAGCAACGACACCTCTAAAGCGATGCGTGAGACCCTCTGAGGGGTATAAAAGTTAAAATATGTCGCATTAATTGATAATTTAGAATAGGGATAAACGTACTGTGTTTTGTGGTTCCGTCGGTATAACTTCGTTTCCAACAGTATTGTTGTGGGTCATGTATTATTTTAGTTTTACTTTATGTGTAGGTACACATGTACTTAGTCATGTTATTTAATGATTTCATAATAATTCTTTCTAGATTTTACTATGTCATGTTTATTTCATTAGAGAATATTCCAGTGTGTTCTTTGTTACATCATTATCATCACATGACTGTGATTTCTAGAATTTACTCTATTGTTAATCATGGGTAATGAGTCATTGTTCTAGAAACTTCTGGTAAATTTATTTGTATTAAGTATATATACCTCTGAGGAACTGTGTTGAGGGGACATTCGTACACATTCGTAGACACGATTCATTCATCTATTCTGATATACTGGGACACTTTATTTGTTGAGACTTTAATCCATTTAACAACGTTTGGACACCGATCTTTCGAGAACGTTTGTGATTACCGGAAACCATACATTCGATAGACTTTGTGGATCGTAACGAACACTTTGATCCGGACATTGTATTGTAAGTTGTAATCATTTGAAATATATATTTTGTACATAATTAAACTTGTAAATTTTTATTCTGTCTTTGTCTGATTTTTGCTGGCGTTTTGGGGTATTCTGACCCATAACAGAATTGGGGGCTCGTCCGGGATAGTAATCTCTGCATATTTGCACTTTACGTAAAGTTCGTTAAAAAAAAAGGAAATTTTTTTTTAGTAAAACTTTTGCCAGCAGAAATCAATCATGGTATTTTCGGTCACTGAATTTTTGAAATCGCCGACTGTAGATGAGTTCGAATCATTGAAAAAAGATGATTTGATTGGTTTAGGTCTTCACTTGAAGTTAGATGTAAAATCTTCTATGAGAAAACAAGAAATTAGAAATATTGTGGCTAAAGAGCTTTTAGCTAAGGAAATCTTTTCGTCATACGATTTTCCTGTTGAACCTGTTTCAAGCGAAACCAAAATGTCAAAATTTGAGTTTGAATTAGAGGAAATGAAAATACAATTACAATTTGAAAAAGAAGAAAAGGAATGACAATTTCAAATTGAAAGAGAAGAAAAAGAAACAATTTGAAAAAGAAGAAAAAGAAAGACAATTTCAAATTGAAAGAGAAGAAAAAGAAAGACAATTTGAAAAAGAAGAAAAAATAAGACAATTTGAAAGAGAAAAGGAAGAAAGAGAGAAACAGGAACGTATGCACGAGAAAGAACTCCAATTTGAGTTAGAAAAGTTAAAGTTAGAGAAAAGCGCTAAGGAAAATCCTGTTCCTTCGCTTGTCAAGTCTGAATTCGACGCCGCCAAAAACATCCGATTAGTACCAAAATTTCAAGAAAAGTCCGTGGACAAATATTTTCCACATTTTGAGAAAATCGCGGCCAATCTGAAGTGGCCACGCGATTTTTGGCCAACTTTATTACAAAGCGTACTTATTGGCAAGGCGGCTGAAGTGTACTCGGCGCTCAGTATTGCTGAGAGTTCAGACTATGACAAGGTCAAGGACACGATTTTGAGAGCATATCAGTTAGTACCTGAAGCGTACAGACAAAAGTTTAGAAAGTACAAAAAGTTTGAAAATCAAACATATGTTGAATTTGCTCGAGAAAAAGAAGATTTATTTGATCAGTGGTTTCGATCCAAGAAAATTCCCAATTCATTTGACAATTTGCGTCAAATAATTCTGATAGAAGAGTTCAAAGAGTGTGTACATCAAGATTTAAGAACTCATTTGGAAGACAAAAATGTTAAAACTCTTGAAGAAGCCGCTGTTTTGTCTGATACGTATGCTCTCATTCATAAGAAAAATTTTGTGTCAAAAACTCAATCTAGCGATAGCGCAAAAACGTCAGATTTTCCAAAGAAAAATTTACAAGAGTCTCAGTCGTCCATTAGTTCCCAGTCACCATCTCAAGGTGGTTCTACGTCCGGACCTAGGTCCGAGCGTTCTGAGGCATCCCCAGGGGTGGGGTCGCTTCCTACATGCAATTATTGTAAGAAAAAAGGTCATGTTATTGGTGAGTGTTTGAAGCTTAAGAAGAAAAAAGAACTTAAGTCACAGGCCTGTGCGTCTGTTAGAAATGATAGGAAAGCCTTAGATTCGATTTGTTCTGACACTCCTGAGATTCAGGGTTCTAAGTCCAGTTCTGATGATTTTGTGGAGGATCATTATAAGCCCTTTTTGTCACAGGGATTTGTTTCACTCAGTGATTCTAGCGAAGCGTTGCCTGTTCAGATTTTGAGAGATACTGGTGCTGCCCAGACTTTATTGTTAGAGGGTTCATTGCCTTTGTCTGAGCACACTTATACTGGTAGGTCATTTTTATTACAGGGTGTGGAGCTAGGCGTCATTGATGTTCCCCTTCATGAAATTTATTTGAAGTCAGACTTAATTACTGGACCTGTTATCGTAGGTGTTCGACCTACTCTTCCCGTTCAAGGCGTTTCCTTGTTGCTTGGCAACGATTTAGCTGGCGGCAAAGTTGTAGCCGATCCGATTGTTTGTGAGAAAATCACGTCCGATGTCGTGTCCGATGATGAAGACGACGACTTGTACCCAGCCTGCGCTGTTACCAGGGCGATGGCCAGGAACAGACTAAAAGAGGCTGAGAGTACTTCTGCACTTAACGAGGACCATCCCTCCGAAGATATAGACCTTTCTGACACATTCATGTCTACCATTGATGACAGCGTACCTGAGACGTCAGTACCACTTCATGTTGACAAGTCTCCGACAGTACCTAGTGATGATTCCCATCCGCCATTAGACAGTGATACAGATGCCTTAAGCCGTGAGCAGCTCCTCTCCGAACAAACTAAAGATCCGGAGATCATCCCACTAAGTAAGAGGGCCCTTCCCCGAGAAGAAGCGGACAAAGTCGGAGAGTGCTTCTACATACAAGATGGCATCCTCATGCGGAAATGGAGACCACCCGATGCACCCCCTAATGAAGTGTGGCGGGTCGTTCACCAGATAGTGGTTCCAGTAGCGTATCGCGGGGACATCATGAGTTTAGCTCACGACACACCCATGGCAGGTCATTTAGGTGTCAATAAGACTTATAATAGGATTTTAAGTCACTTTTACTGGCCTAAATTGAGAAAAGATGTGTCTGAGTTTTGTAAGTCTTGTCATAATTGTCATATGGTAGGTAAACCAAATCAAGTGATACCACCTGCTCCCCTCCAACCCATTCCAGCCTTTGAGGAACCTTTTAGTAGGGTGTTAGTTGATTGTGTAGGTCCTTTGCCTAGGACTAGGTCAGGGAATCAGTACTTACTGACAATTATGTGTACTTCGACTAGGTTTCCTGAAGCCATACCTCTTAGGAATATTAAGGCAAAGACCATAGTTAAGGCCCTTACAAAGTTTTTCAGTTTCGTAGGTGCTCCCAAGGCTATTCAGTCAGATCAGGGTTCGAATTTTATGTCAGGATTGTTTCAGCAGGTTATGCATGAGCTAGGTATCAGGCAGTATAAGTCTTCTGCGTACCATCCTGAGTCCCAGGGGGCATTTGAACGCTTACATCAAACCCTTAAAACTATGATGAAAACATATTGTCACCAGTATGGAAAAGACTGGGCTGAAGGGGTTCACCTCGTGTTGTTTGCGGCACGAGAAGCGGTTCAGGAGTCCCTGGGGTTCAGTCCCTTTGAGCTAGTTTTTGGGCATACGGTCAGAGGGCCATTGAAGTTATTGAAGGAAAAATGGTTGACTGAGACTAGCGATTTGAATCTCTTAGACTACGTGTCTAATTTCAAAGAGAAATTATATAATGCTTGCAAATTAGCTCAAGAAAATCTTAAAACATCACAAATGAAAATGAAAACATGGTATGACAAAGATGCTAGAAACAGAGTTTTTAAACCAGGCGATAAAGTTCTTGTATTTTTGCCTATCCCTGGTCATCCTTTGCAAGCTAGATATTTCGGTCCTTATGAGATTGAGAGTAAAATTAGTGATGTTAACTACGTAGTTAAGACACCAGGTCGGCGAAAAGAAAAAAGAGTGTGTCATGTTAACATGTTGAAAGAGTATTTTGATAGAAGTGACCGAAATTTTGTAAAATCAGTTTCCACTTTGGCCAATGTAAATACATTAGAAAATTGTGTTGAACCTGAATGTAATGAAGAGACTGTCGAAAAAGACTTCGCTCAAAGTGTCCGTTTGAAGAATTCCGAAATTCTGACAAATCCGGAAGTGAAACTCGGACATTTGACCGTGCATCAAAAAGAGGAAGTGCACCAATTAATGCGGGAATATACAACCATCTTTCCGGACGTTCCAAAAAAGACTAATGCATCTCATCATGACGTCATTGTGGGTGATGCGTCACCTATCAAACAGCATCCCTAACGGTTAAACCCGATAAAACTTCAATACATGCGGAAAGAAATTCAATACATGCTCGAAAATGACATTATTGAACCCAGCAATAGTGATTGGAGTTCCCCATGTATTCTGGTTCCGAAGCCAGACGGAACTTACCGATTGTGTACGGACTTTAGAAAAGTCAATTCAGTCACCAAAACTGACTCTTATCCGATCCCACGAATCGCTGACTGTATAGATAAAATTGGCAGTGCAAAATTTGTCAGTAAATTTGACTTGCTTAAAGGCTATTGGCAGGTCCCGCTTACCAAGAGAGCCAGAGAAATATCGGCATTTGCGACTCCAGATGGGCTATACCAATATAAAGTAATGCCCTTTGGTATGAAAAACGCACCAGCCACATTCCAGAGGATGATTCATTCGCTCCTAAATCATCTCGAAGGATGCGAGGCGTACATCGATGCATGATGTCATCATCTACAGCGACACCTGGGATGATCATCTCCGAATCATGCGTACTTTCTTCGACATACTGGCGAAAGCAAACCTCACAGTGAACCTTGCGAAAAGTGAATTTTGCCAGTGACGTAGGAATCGGGGCTGCTTTGTTTCAAGAAAATGATGATGGTGTAGATAGAGTTGTTTATTATTTTTCAAAGAAATTGACAAAATGTCAAAAGAATTACTCTACTATTGAAAAAGAGTGTCTTGCATTATTGTTAGCTTTACAACATTTTGATGTTTATTTGAATGTTACTTTACATCCCATTCTTGTATATACTGACCACAACCCTCTCACATTTTTGCACAAAATGTCAAACAAGAATCAAAGACTAACAAGGTGGAGTTTATTGTTGCAAGAGTATGATATCATTATTAACCATATCAAGGGCAAAGACAATGTGATTGCAGATGCACTATCGAGAGTTTCATGAGTGATTTTTGCAGAATTTACCACCTAAGTTTTCATTGACATTCAAACTTTTTTAAGGGGGGAGGTGTTGTGGGTCATGTATTATTTTAGTTTTACTTTATGTGTAGGTACACATGTACTTAGTCATGTTATTTAATGATTTCATAATAATTCTTTCTAGATTTTACTATGTCATGTTTATTTCATTAGAGAATATTCCAGTGTGTTCTTTGTTACATCATTATCATCACATGACTGTGATTTCTAGAATTTACTCTATTGTTAATCATGGGTAATGAGTCATTGTTCTAGAAACTTCTGGTAAATTTATTTGTATTAAGTATATATACCTCTGAGGAACTGTGTTGAGGGGGCATTCGTACACATTCGTAGACACGATTCATTCATCTATTCTGATATACTGGGACACTTTATTTGTTGAGACTTTAATCCATTTAACAACGTTTGGACACCGATCTTTCGAGAACGTTTGTGATTACCGGAAACCATACATTCGATAGACTTTGTGGATCGTAACGGACACTTTGATCCGGACATTGTATTGTAAGTTGTAATCATTTGAAATATATATTTTGTACATAATTAAACTTGTAAATTTTTATTCTGTCTTTGTCTGATTTTTGCTGGCGTTTTGGGGTATTCTGACCCATAACAGAATATCCAACATATACCTGTCGGAACGACAAAACACAGTACGTTTATCCCTATGTGTATAATGAAAGACGTTAAGCTAATTGATACGTATCCCCCCAGCTTCATCTTCACCTATAAGCGTACATATTAAAAGAGCGATAACTCTTTAATACGAGAACGCTGTTTTGTCTGGTCTTGTAAATGTTCGTAAACGACGCTTTCATCATTATTACATGCAAACGCCGCATTGACTTCTTCTTTCGTTTCATGCATTTCAAATCTAGGTGTGCCTGACCTCACAAGGTCAGGCAAAAAGAAGAAGCTACATGAAACAAAGGAGGGGATCTCCAACAACACCAGGTTGCAGCATCCACAGCAAAAGCCCAAAAACACTCAATGCAAAAGCACAAAGCAGACAAGCATAGAAATAGACGCATAAGGGACAAGGAACGTCAACGCACAACACAGAAACATCAAATACAAAGGACTACACATAAACCAACGAGACCAATGGACAAGCGGTGCCGACTTAAAACGGCCATCTGCCACAGAAATAGCAAAAGATGTGGCTATCCTGGATTACGTGCGCATTATTATGAAAGAACGCGTTTGGATTTGACGAATATTTCATAACTTTATTTCCAAGGACAGGGACATTTGTCAATACTTGGACAAAAGGCAAATGCGAAGTCAAAATGTAAGGCAATACTTCAATATTCGTTGGTCTATGTAACTAAAAAATCCTGAATAAGAGTCTGTATGTGCAAAAACACACAGCAGAAACCCACAGAAAGAGACGCAGTAGTACAAGGAACGTCAAATCACAGAAAAACATAAAACACAAATGACTACACATAAACCAACGAGACCAATGGGTAAATGGTGCCGACTTGGGACGGCCATCTGCCACGTCAATAGCAGACGGTGTGGTTATCCTGGATTACGTGCGCACAGCCCTCCCTGTAAGTGCTCTTTGAAGAGTAGTTAACTTCCTCCCATACTTATTTCATTGATAAGTATCACTTCTACATCAACAGAGGCAAACATGTATTCAATGTATTTATGATGGTTACTTTAACTGTAATTATATACATAAAGTTATATCGATTGCTGCTGTATACAATTTCTTTTAATAGACAAAATGAAGAAAACTTGATTCTTAGACCGCGTTATATTAAAAAAAAAAAAGCTCGATAATCCCCTCCACCTCCCCTCTCAAATATAAGAGAATGGATATTAAGAATCTCTGAAAGGTAGGTAAGTTTCATAGTCATAACAGTGACAAATATTAGTTCTACATCAACAGAGGCAAACATGTATTCAATGTCTATATCATGGTTACTATAACCGTAATTTTATACATATTCTATACCCATACATATAGTTTTACAGAAAAACTCGATTGTTGCTGCATACATTTCCTTTAATGAACAAAATGAAGAAAAATTAATATTATGTTTAATGCATTTTTTAAAACTACGATCAGAATTAGATAACATGTTGTAATATAGATTTATTTTATCAATATAGGTGTAATATAATGTTTTTAAATTATGATTCAGCTCTGCATTAAGAAACCAAAACAAATCTTAATAGAGGAGTCTTTATTTCACACTGTGCGTTATAACAGTGATTACAATAGGTCAAAATCGTAATATCGAAATATCATCATAATTCATCATATTAAATCCTCATATCAGGACAAAATATATCTTATTTCGAAAGGATTATAGAGAATAGTAAGTGATATTGCCCCCGTTCCACTGCAATCCCGCTGTACATACGTTCATTCCCGACCTCGAAAATTGCCAGGTCGGGAAAGAACGGCTCTTCGTCGTATCTTGGTCTGGTACAGTGTATGTTGGTCCAAAATCGATCGGTATTAGAGCTGGCCCGGTTGAAAAAATACGGGAAACTTTCCCGCTCTCTTTGTGGTCGTGAAATAGTCGGCGCTTGGTCGGGATAGTCCGGGGTACAGCCTAGATTAATAGTGTTCTGGTCGGGAAAGAGCGTGGCTTAAGCGTGGTCTGATCGGCATTTAGGTGTAACTACAGGAAATCATTTTAGCAGGGAATCCTTTCCCTTTTGACTGGTGAACCGGGCTGAATGAAAGGTGTCACCTCATTGGTCAAAACTATTGAAAATTTGAAAATAGCACATTTAATCAATGTATGATTCTCTGCTGACGGGAGGAATTGAGTTTTGAACATGATTTTGCCTTTTATGTAAATAGCAGATCGATTTGAAAATGTATAAAAATTAGGATTTAATTTAATTCGGAAGGAGGGGTCATGTAAAAAAGTTAATTTTGAAGAAAAAAGGTATGCATGACCCCCCCCCCTATTTTCTATCGTTTTTATGCGTGCAAAAGACGTCCTAAGCCAAAAAGACCAAATTTATAAGCTTTGAAGCATTTGAAGTCACCGAAATCGAGCTAAATGATTAATCATGCAAAGAAGGTTTTTATTTCCTGAAGTTACACCTTTAACTACTCCCCGCTCTCTTCACGCATAATATACGCTTTTAATTACGCCCTGTTCCCGATCTTAACCCGTCTATTCTACGCTCTTATCACGATCTATTCACTACAGATTCAATGTTTGATGATGTTACCAAGACCTTTTCATGACCATCTTGCAACTCTATATGACCAAGTTACGACCAAACGACGCTTCAAATAAGATATGTGCTTATTTCATTCATTTTCTCGCACTGATATTGATTTGTTCAAAATACTTATTATTAAAATTTCGCGGCGACGATTCTTGGCTATCCAATGCAACTCTTTAAGTAGGGCTTTTTTATACATATTGATCGCGACATTTTTGGGTAAGGCTTGGTCAACACGAGAAATATAGGCTTCTTCTTGGCCGATGCGATCATTGGATGACACATGAAATCTGTTTAAGTTAGAAATTATGTTTTGAGCGGGAATGTGTCGGGGACAGTCGGTAATAAGTCAGGATTGCATCGGGGATAGATCGGTTTTTCGTCGGGAATAGATTGGAGTTTGACCGGATAGAACGGGACTTGGTCGGCAATATCATCGTGAGTAGAGCGGGTAAAGCTTGAGTAAGTCCGCAATGAAACGTGAATCGGTCATGAATTGATTGGGAATCGGTCGGAAATAGAGCGTGATGTCAAGGAAAAAATGAAAAAAGTCGGGAAAGTTTTACCCGCTCTTGTGAAAATTGCGGTCGGGAATGGTCGTATGTACAACGGGATTTAATTTAGTTGAACGATGGATATAGGATCAGAATGTATTGTTAAACAACAGACATGGGAAGTCACATATCTCCTTGACAATTGCGATACGTGTAAACCAGAGGTAACAATAACCAGTGGGAGTAGGTCAGAAGGTTTTGAATTTAAATAAGCGGATCTCGATGCAATGTATCTCGATAAAAATGCATATGTCTGTACCATCTATAACGGCTGTCATATGCAAAACTTAAAGTGTTCCTCTCTATATCTAATTGATAACTGGGAACGCTCTCCTGGTTTCATATTGCTAAATTGTTTGACCTGTGATAGGAAAAACGAAACATTTTTACATGTTTAGTTAGGAAAGGCGATAATATGTATCTAATTCGTGAAGCTGTAAGAGAAACACTTATGTCCTCAAGTGTATCACAGACATATGGTCCTAGCCAGACAGATAGTACACTCGATGCAGAGATTAATTGTGCCTATACAGTGAGGTGTCTCGTTTGGCCTGAACAGGCTTCGTCGTTTTTTATTCGATCCTTAGAAAGGGGCTGGCCATCAAAAGAAGTTTTAGAAGACATATGCAATGATGGCTTTCTTTCTGTACCTATCAACAGTAAACAACAGACATATGACGATCTTGCAGAGCAGGAATGAAGGATGTCATTCTCATTAGCGGAAGAAAACTTATTTCCTCCATGAATCATTGCCAGTTTCTTTGTTATGAATTGACAAAAGTGTTTTAAATGAAGTTTTGAAAAAACAGTTTCTGCATTTTTTTTGCTAGTGTCACTATAACCTGACGAATTCACAGTTGTCATACGTTGATGCCCGATCCTCGATATTTCGACCTCCCCGCCCGAATTCCTTCGCGAATTACCTGAGCAGTATCTATCACGGATTACCTGAGCTGTATCTATTGCAAAATTCGCGGATTAATTGAGCAAAATCGCAAAATTCGCAGATCGCAAAATTCGCGTATTACCTGAGCAGTATCTATCCTTCGAAGAAACTACAGAGTGTAACCATATGGCCTCTCCCCACAATAATCATGCAAACTGAGTATTTTGATCTTTAATCAATTTCCATTTATTTTGTATATGGGATATTTCTAATTGTCCAGGAGAAGATAACTCGTTAACTTTACGATCACGTGCTATTGAAATGATTGTCATTCCCGCCAGTGTATAACCCTACGTCTGTCAATACGAGGTGTTCTTGGGTCAATTGACAGCAACAGAAACTATAGTGGTTCGCCTGTCACAGGTCTGGGTGCAATAGACGAAATGGCGAGGATTTGTTCTAAGTTTAGGCAACTTTGTTTATACGTCTGAAGTCCAATTTAGTCATGAATTTCCACCTGATTGTGAAATATCCCAGGCTTCTAATATATACTGCAAGCATGATTTTGTATGACAGATTCATTCTCATACTGCTATAACCAACATGTAACTTTCGTATGTTAATAAACGGTAAAACTTTACCAGGACTTTTTATTTCAAAGTTCCAGAAAATGACATAAGTTAGAATTAAGTTAAGTTAAAATTAATCCACGGATTTCAGGATTTGTAGGCCGAGAGGGCTGTTTGTTTGTTTTTAATCTGGTGATCGTGTTACAATAGAGCGTAAAATGATATTGATCTTTGTTGCCCTTTTCCCGGTGTTGGAGCTTATTTTGACGGTCGTCCCATGATGCAGGTTGTTAGCATCAGCTGTTATTTGTTTTTGTTTAGTTTGCACGCAGACTACTGACATATACTGACGACGTCTTACAAAAATGAAAAAAAAGCTTCTTGTTTTAATATCGTTTTATTAATTTGTTAGATTTTTGATATAAGAAAAAAATGCTTACATTAATTGTTAAATAGATAGTAGAAAAAAAAATAAGTTTGGGAATTTCATTTGAAAGATTTGACAAAGGTTTCTAAATTATTTTTGTAAATTCAAAATTATGGTCAATTAGAGGTACAGAGAAAAGCCCGGTGTCACTTAACTGCCATGGACAATTAATCTTAATATGCGGCCTATACAGTGAAACAATGATGCAGACTATCATGATAGATTTATTGCTGGGAGAGCAGTGCTGAATAATAAACAATTAGTTCCAGATAATTCTATGCAGTTTACTCTTGGACTTGATGATACATATTTTTATTATTGGAACCACCTGCTGTGAAAAGGAGACGAATAAGTGTGCAGGCTAATTAATAGAGACAATCCAAAGAGACAGAAGCCGAAGATGAAACCCGAAGCTGTGACGTCAGGTGAACCTGAACACGATGTTACCCGTAAGGCCGAATGTGTAACCAGCCCGTCACTAAGACATACGAAAATTTTCCGCAGATAATGTCAGAGTGAAATCTGTCATTGCAAAAAGAGGAACATGAACTATTTTGTACTTGCTGACCTTCCTAATAAGACGCTGAATGTATCAGAATTTGAATACCCCGTCGTTTTTCTGGGTGCATGGCGTTATCCGGATTACGGGAAGGTATTGGTAACGTCACAAATGCCAAGATGCAGCAAAGGAGGTCGAGGATGAAGAAAATACATTATGGGTCCGGACGAAGAAGACGAGACCGTGATCCTAAAACGAAAACGAAAGAAGAAACCGATGATGATCGCGCGATGATTAACAATGAATTTCACGATGACATCGAGGTCCAATTTATTCGTTTTACTCCTCGGATGTTAATCAGTTCACGAAGAAGGACCAGCCACGGACCATAGATGGAGAAGAACCAAAGAAAATGATGTAATACCGTGAGAATGGCCATATGAAGAATAATTTTAATCCGTGTGATGTGTTATTTAGTAAAAAAAGCAGAGTAAATGTTTAATGCTTATAATTTTAGTGTTATGATTATATTGCAATTATTGATGAAATGCCATTGATGTTTGATGCATGCATTTGCACAGTAATACTATGATATTTGATTCTATGATGCGATTTGCCTTAGAAATGTGTTTCTTTTACAGGTTATGAACAATTTGATAGAACACATATTATGATGAAAACCGAATCACTCCTGATGAACAATGGAACTGAATATAATGACTTTTTATTGCATGCGTTTTATTCTATGTTTTTGATTGATATGTACCAAGTGATCCCAGTGGTAAATAGTTGAATGGTTCATTATTGTAGTATCAAGGCCATGCGTTTAGAAAATAACCAAGTATCACCGAATTTCAGATTTGATGATATTGTCTATCAAGATTTTAGATAAGTGTCAAGAAGTTTATCCAGGTTAATGAGTGTATTTGATTGATCATCAAGGTTGCAAAAATCTTGGTTATTTTCTTAAGTGGGGGAGTATTGTAACCATATGGCCTCTCCCCACAATAATTATGCAAATTGAGTATTTTGATCTTTAATCAATTTTCATTTATTTTGTATATGGGATATTTCCAATTGTCCAGGAGAAGATAACTCTAATTTCAAACGTTAACTTTACGATCACGTGCTAAATTGATGTAATAGAAATGATTGTCATTCCCGCCAGTGTATAACCCTACGTCTGTCAATACGAGGTGTTCGTGGGCCAATTGACAGCAACAGAAACTATAGTGGTTCGCCTGTCACAGGTCTGGGTGCAATAGACGAAATGGCGAGGATTTGTTCTAAGTTTAGGCAACTTTGTTTATACGTCTGAATTCCAATTTAGTCATGAATTTCGATGGCGATTTCCACCTGATTGTGAAATATCCCAGGCTCCTAATATATACTGCAAGCATGATTTTGTATGACAGATTCATTCTCATACTGCTATAACCAACATGTGACTTTCGTATGTTAGTAAACGGTAAAACTTTACCAGGACTTTTTATTTGAAGTTTACAAAATGACTAAGTTAAATACACAACGCGAAGTACAGGATTTGTAGACCCAAGAGGCTTACAAGAGACAAATAATTCAGCATCCTATTTGGACATAATGTTGTCCTACGACACTGATGGTCACATGAACACCTCACTCTATGACAAACGTGACGACTTCAGTTTCAGCATTACAAACTGTCCTTTTCTGAGTAGCAACATTCCTTCATCGCCTGCTTATGGCGTGTTCATATCTCAGTTTATACGCTATGCCAGAACAAGTTCCAAATATACGGATTTTGCTCTGAGAGCTAGGCGTCTTTCAGATAAGCTTCCCAGTCAAGGATATGTTTGTGACCGACTAACATCGTCACTGAGGAAGTTCTACGGTCGATATGGGGAACTCGTCATACACTATGATGTCCCACTCTCCAGAATGGCGGATGATATTCTGTCATAGACCATTTGAACCATCCAACCAAAGATTGTACTCTATGTCTTCCGTAATGGAAGTTCTATCGAATTGAAGCGGCGGGTGTTGCATGCAAGCAGGAGATGCTTACTCTTCCTGATCACCTGGTTTCACTCTCATATCGGGAGTTTGCTTCTTTTTATGTGGTGGAGGTTTTTGTTTGTTTGCTTTGGTTTCTGTTTTATCCTGATTTTGTATGCCTTCGGTTTCTGATTTTCTGAATTATCAATTTTTTGCTGTATACAGGGATATGGTCATTATCCATATTTGTCATTTGAATCAATCCGGTAATCATATTATACTTTCACTTAACATTGATACCTGTCTACTTTCACATGTGTGTTCCGCTGTGTTCGTTATGTTGTTAACCTTCTTATCTTTCATATTTGTTTGCTTTGTAACTTAGTTTCGCATTTTATTCGTGATCACAGCTCTATCCGGCCTTCAGGAGTTACCCTATGTATTAATGGGTGGAATGCCTTAAGGTTAATGTAGTACTGTTAGAATATGTGGTGACAAACAGCCGAGAAACAGAGAACAACACCTGTACGGAACACATGGGGGAATGAGGATAGATGTTCACCTAGTGAAAAAGTATACAGCTATGCCGTTCATAATCAATATCTAATGGTCATTTTCATTTCTTTATTAAGGAAAAGCGTATGTGTCTTCCGAATTAACATTTCTTATTGCATTATAGAATTGTGATTCTTTACTCTCTGTAATTCAAGATGATATCTGTAGTTATCAAAAATTTAAAATATAGAAATAAAACCAGATGGTGTTTGGTGGCTTATTGAAAGCACTTTAGCTTCAAGCATCTCTGAGGAGGATTTAAGGTATCCGATGTACAATAGGGCATTTTTCCATGCCTGGTAAGGTATTTTCTGAAGGCTTATACTGCCCACTGCTAAAAAAAACTATTTTGGGGTCAGAAAAATAAAGGAGAACAACTGGTGAAGCATTTACATTGTCTATTTTCTCTATATAACCTATGCAAAATGACAAAGTTGTACAAGAGTTTTTCCCCTTTGATTTTTAAGACCTGGAGGTCTTATATCTATACTCAGGACATCATTACCTTTCAGAAAATATATAGTTTATAGTACCTTACCAGGCATAAAATTTAACATCCTTTACAATGGAGATGATTAAAACGCTATGTAAAATGACTCTATTGTACAACGGATACCTTAATACCCAAAACACGTGTATGGTGCATCTAAATAGGTTTGAAATTCTTTTAAACAAAGTTAAAGACTTGGAACACTTCCGTATTATTATGTTGCGAATATTCACTAGCTTTCATACAAATTATGCCACAATTACATTCCGAACTAAATACCTTCTTGATAAAATACATAGTATAAATAAGGAAGTATTTTATGAGTAGGTCAAACCCTCTATTGTAATGTTTCATTTCTAAACAAAGAACGTTGGTATTGAAAATTTCCACATATAAAACGAAAGCTACACTGATTCACTGAATTGTCCTTTAATGATGCGAATCTCTTAATTCTACAATCACACTTCATCATCTTGATACGTCTTCCGGTATATTTAAAAAATAATTTTCACAAATTGTTGCCATATTTGTTTTTGTTGTTTAGGTTAAGGATCGCTGACGAGGGTTAGATACCTGAAACATGCAAGTCTGGTCCATGCTGTAGGTAAATTTATCTGTTCTTAAATGATGCTAGTGAATTCGAAGATCTTTAACCTTTGTAGCTATTAAAATCAAAACGTAGTACATGTACCTACTTAATAAGATTGCATATATAAGGAAATATTTCTATGAGTAGGCCATATCCTCTATCGTACAAAAGCTAAAAATGGCAAAGTTCTGAATTCAGCATGTTGAATCACCTATGATAACTCAATATGGCTTTATCTTCTTTCCTTATTTTTCATAAGATGTATATTACCTTTGGAATATTATATTAAATTAATATCGTTTTAACTCACTCATTATTGAGAAGTTCTCACATCAGGACGAACCAATTCTGATTTATGAGGAACTATAATTATAGTTCATAAATGCAGAATTCTTACGCCAGGATAAAGTATAACTGGTTTCTAAGGGACTATGATTTTAGTTCAACATTGCTATAGTTTCTGTTATCATGACTTTTTATGCCCTTCAGTTTACAATTTTCGAGTAGAAAAACACCTCCTCTAAAAGTCGATTAAGGAAAAAGAAAGAAGGGGATCTCCAACATTATTCGTTTGCACAACCAACAGTAAATCACCCACTGCAAAAACACATAGCAAACACGCACAGAATGAGACGAAAATGGTTCAAGGAACGCCAAAATCACATAACACATAAACCAACGAGCTCAATGGACAATTGATGCCGACCTAGGACGTCCTTTTGCCACTTCAGTAGAAGACGGCGTTGTTATCCTGGATTACGTGCTCACAGCCCTCCCACTTTGCCGATTACTAAGAAATTTCTTTAATTAGTTGTTGACGGTTTCAGCATGAATAAAAGATATATATTTCAATAAATGGTGGAGTCGGATGGCTATAGTGGAGGATGGAGTCCATTAAAAAATAAATTCGTAGAACATACAATTGAGGTGTAAAACAACATTCTAACTTTTAGATGACCACATAAAAACAAGAACTCAAAACACAGGGACCCAAGCAACACAGATGTATATGTAAATGGATGTAAAAAAGGGTGTACGTAATACAGTCTGTGATCTGCCGGCTGTAGCGTGCTCATGTATGTATGCACCATCCCTGCAATGCTATTTTGAACATAGACTTCATTTGGATATGGTACTGAATCGATCCTACGGGAAATTTAGAGCCGCACACTCTCTGTAAAGTGAATGCAGAAATTTGAATTCTAAAATTACACCAAAGGGCGCTAGTGAAATTAATTTGGGCTGCTTATGTAAAGATCTTTGGCTGGAGCATCACCGATCAGAATTTGATATTCGAAACACGTGTCTGATGCATGAAAATTGGTTTGGAATTTTCTTCAAGAAGGTAAAGAGTGGGAACCCTTCGACATTATTATCATCCTGGGTGTCCGCAACACTCCGTCAAAGGTCAAATGCTCACCTAACGAATAACCCCTCATAGACATTATAGTAGCCAAATAAGGGAAGTAAACAAATTTCATTAGACATTATTTTTCATACAATTTTAGTCAAAGTATTCAATAAATAGATGAATTAGGACCAAAATGGCCATCTGTGAGAGTGGTTGCTATGGTAAGGACATTATGTATTATTTCGCAGCTCGCGTTGTTTTCCGCAAGTAATCGAGTAAGTGCGCAGAGTATTAGTCATTTCATTCCAGAACGGTTGCCATGGTAACCCAATTTTAGCAACATTTTACTTCAAAGTAAAGTTTTTGACATTTCTCTCATCTTTTGGTACCAATCACTTTGTCGTCTGCTTTTTTAATTTGTCTCAAAGGGTTGGCTAAGAAAACATGATGCCGCAGATGAAACGCCCTTTTCTGAAAATGAGTCCATGTACAATGTCAGCTAAACTTTTCATAACAATCAAAAATTTTTGTATAATTACTTTTCCACTCCAGTTATGGTACATTATGATACAGCAATGTCAAACCCTTAATATATTACAAACTGTTGCCATGGTATACAATTTTGAAAATTTGAACCTTTGCGACATCTATGCTTAAGGTAGCGTACAACTGCCAAAGGCATTTTTCGCAGTTGGCATGAGAGGCCGCAACACATTTTTCAAATTGGTTGCCATGGCAACAACTTTTTTCTTTATTTTACCAAATAAATTGAACAATGGGATTACAAAGTACCACATAGTAGTAACTTGTTTGTTCTATCACAATAGCATAGTCAGAAGGGCTAGCCTTGTATTATGACAAATACCAGTAAAAATAGGGTGAATTTTAGGGGAAAATACCCCTTTTCATGAACCCCTCGAAGGTCGCACAGAATTTTCACAGAATTTTTCAACTTAACTTGCAAATCTTCTCCTCTTTCAAATGATACCAAATTCATCAGTACTTTCCAGATTAATTTTCTCAATAATTAACGAATTCCAAAAGACACCTACCTAAAACTACGCTTTGGAGCACATGTACAGGTCTACTTTCTGTCTGCACCGGATATTGTCAAGTGACTGAGAAAAGGATGCTAGAGCGGGTTTCCTATAAATCCGGCTTTTTCCCTTCTGAACATCTGCATCAGCAATTTAAAATTCAAAAATCACTATTCTTTATCACTATTCCTCATCGTATTTCCTCTTTTATCTATATCAGGAATTTTAACCCTGGTAACATTAGTTTCGTAAAAAAGGGAAAAAACTCTTAGTACGGGAGTGTAACGCCCCCTTAATACTGTATAACACTTATTAAAATTTCTTTCTGACATACTGGATGTATCGATAACTTATGAAAGGCACTAGAAAACGATCTGGGTTAGCTGAAACCGTTTCATTTATTTTCAAAGAAAAAGAAATCAGAAAGATTGGAGTCAGTTGTATATACGGGTTACGGCAGGTTCAGTTGCCGTTAGGCCCAAGAATATATTCTGTTATGAAGAAAACTTTGAAAAGGCTAATAATTGTATTGTCTTCTCAGCAGGAAAAGACCTACTAGCCACAGCAAAAGGTGATGTACTCATGTACAATGAACAAATGCTGAACAAGAAGTAATAAAAATAAAATAATGTATTATGGAAATATTTGGCACTTTGCAAATTTATTTATACAAAAATGTCGCGAAAATGGTTCCCGCATAATCTCCCTCTTTGTCAAATTCTAATGAGGGAGACCTCCCTCTTTTGAAAATTTCAAAGTTGACAGGAATGCAATGATGAGTAAAACACCTGGATAATTCAGACTAGCTAATCTTTCAATGGAGGTTCAAGACAGTAAGTAGAAAATAGTTCAACTTTGGTAGACGATTAGGCTATGTTATGAGATCTTTTGGGGTGAATTATTTATGTTTTTAGGAAGTATATAAATCGATCTTTATGGTCATACCCCAGTTTGCCCTTCTGATGCAAAAATTACAGATGCTACTTCTAGCTGAAAAATTTGTCGAAAGCCTTGTATTTCTATTCTCTTATCATGTGTATGACCTGTAAGGGGACATCATACAGGATATTTGCCCCTCTTTCTACATGTGCCTACATGTATACATGTACATCATGTTGCATCTGTAAGTCAATCTTTGATCACACTTGATAGCGCAATGTGCAGACAGACAGACCATAAAAGCTTAGAAAGAAATACAAAAATCTACAAGGCATATTTACAATCTGTATACAAATTGTCCCCGCCTGTGATATATTTGAACTTGAAACCTTCTGATCTTCAGTCTAGCGCTCTACCAAGTGAGCAAAAGAGATGTCCCACAGGCCCATTCTAATGCGCCAGTTTTACTACAATAATTCAGATGATTGAATGGGGCAGAGAATTCCAGAGGACAACAGAGTGTAGAAAGAAAATATATTTGAAATAATCTGTTCGAGTGCTGACATGCTGAATGTTTGATAATATAGTGGATGGTTGTGTCTGGTAAGAAATCGGTGGGTGGTGTTATGTATTCTTGTGGATTTAAATGACAACTAAATTATGGGAAATTTTATAGCGCATTGTTAGTCTCTGTGTTTCTTCTGTTTTCGAATGTTCAGGGTGCCGAAATCCTCTATCATATTTCAAATGTGACTCTCACCATTGAATCTCACGTTTGAATCTCATGTTTGAATCTCATGTTTGAATCTCATGTTTGAATCTCATGTTTGATTTTCATGAGAAATAGGATACTTTTGTAACATGCAAATTAGGTGAGATTCAAATGTGAAAAATTCTCACTTGAGGTTTGAAATTTTCTCTCATCCAGGTTTGAAATTTTCTCTCACCTCAGGTTTGAAATTTTCTCATGAGTTCTCATGAGAAATTATTAATCGATTACATTTGCACACATACCTAACATGCAATTAGTGTTGTAAATCAACAAGACCATCAAGTTTAAAATCTAAAAAAAATCGTTTTTTTCATCAAATATATGAAGATTTGATATTTAATATGAATTGTATATCATTAAAATGACCCCTCTACATTTTTTCTCTCTCATATTAATTAATGATATATTCTGTTATGAAGAAAGCTTTGAAAAGACAAATATTAATATACATCATCACAGGCACAGCGCAAATAAGTCGCATTCTAAATTGTTTATCATTAAAGTGACCCTCTACCTTTTTTCTCTCTCATATTAATGATGAATCACGAATTGTTTAGAATTATAATCATTACCGGCAATCGTGACATACTTGCACGGATAAAATAACTCTAGGCAATATGATTGGTGGACAATCACAAAATATGCAAATATTCGTCAAGGTTATTTAGAATCTGTGCATAAAATACTTTCATCAGGTCGGCTCAAGATTCTAGATGACTTGACAAATGAAAGTCATTTCGTATCAGTGCATTTTCATTCGAAAGATGCATCGAAAAGTCTTTGTACCGATACGTCCTACAACAATCACAGATCCTCGGGAATTTCCGTAGCTTTAATCGGAAGTAAAAACGGAAAAGCCCTGAGATGCGCAATTGGTCAACAAGAACAGAAATAGTTTATTCCAATTTTTTCTTACTATTATTTGACAACATTTACTATAATGTCAGCTAACTGCCGGCAAGCTTTTTGTAAAAGGTTATACTTGTTAATTTAACATTCATCCTTTACAAGACTAAAGTTACATTCATAAAGGACCATTTTATATTGAGAGATATCAATACATGTATGTATTTACTTTCATTAAACATAGGGTAATCAAAGATTACAATTAGGTCGCCTATACAGGTTTTTGTCAGAAACCAGGTTAAAGTTTTTGAAAAGTAGGTCAAAGTCCAAGGTCAAGGTAACTAGGTCAAAGGTCATTTTCTCAAATGAAAGGTCTTGTCACAATAATGAAATATCAAAGCCTTACCCCTTATAGTTCATGAGATATAGCCCAGGGTAAAGTTTTGTCTACGGACGACGACAACGACGACGACGACACCGAGGGTATGGCATTAGCTCTCCGGACTTTTTTGTCCCGGCGAGCTAAAAAGTACACAATATTTGATTATATTAAACAGTCTAAAATTCATACATCATTAAAATCTTACCTGTACAGGTATTTTGGAGTATACACCAGTCGTAAATAAAACACAATTAAGTAAATCACTCAACCCTTTAGAAAAGATCTAAAAATTCAAACATCCTTTCAGTCTTCTTTACTTGCAGGCATCCTGTTCAATTTCAACACAGAGAAATAAATTGGAGCCAATGTTTATATTTCTTAGAATGAATGTGATTGGATCATTGATGAAAGAACACGTGATTGATCAATTCAAGCCATTGCAACAAAATTCCTAACATGAAAACATCATGTGAGATCTACCTATGGACATGATAGGGGTGACGGCATCATCTGAATGCTACAAGTGTGAATTAGATACAAGATTTCTTTGTTCCCAATTCAAACGTGAGAATGATGTTTGAAATTTGGACTTAGCAAAAATTGCCCAATGTTTATTAGGGAAAGCTATTTTCAAACCTGAGAATCTCATGAGATTTTATAGAAGAAGCCAGTAGATAAAACTTAATTTCAAACGTGATATTTTCTCGTCAGGTGAGGAAAAAGTCTTTCAAACATTTTCTCATGAGTTCTCATTTGGAATACTTCATTTGCATACTGCTCAAACCTCAGTCACATTTGACATTTTGATTCAAATGTGAATCAAATTAATGTGATCATGTTAGAAATTTTGTACAGGGGTTTAGGTGATTTAATATATCTGTCACGCTGCTCTTGTTGTGATATCTGTGTGTTACTTAAACATAACGTGCTGCTCGTCTCTGTATCATTTCTAATTTGTCTTTGTTTTTGTGTGTGCGGAGACCATACGGTAATGAGCATTAATTATTCTAATTTGGATCTAACATTATTAGTGATTTGTAGGCCTGTGATTTAGTATCTTCATTTTTGATTTGCAAGTTACGTTTCAAAAATACTAAAACTTTGTTTGCTTTTGTAATGATGTCGTTAAAGTGTGGATCCCATGACATGTTGTGTGAGATTGTGATATTTTTAAAGTAATTAGCTGTGTCAACTGATTCTAACTTGTGTCCTTTGAGAAAGTATGAGTATTTGTGTGGTTGGCGTGAGCGTGTGATGCTAAGTGAGCTGCATTTCTGTGGGTGGAATTGCATACCCCATGTTTCTTCCCAGTGTGGAAGATTATTTAGGTCATGCCGTGGTGTTGGAGCAGTCATTTGTATGTTTGATTTTTCTGTTTAGGATGCAGTCAATGGCGAAAAGCCTTGTTCTTCGGGGTATCGAGTATACCATCAAAGCTGAGGATTATTTACCGGTGCGTGTATGAGTGCGGAGTCTTCTGTGTTAGAGAGAGGGCCAATTCAATGTGTCAATCATTTCTGTTATGCTGCTTGTATTGTGGTAGCTTGTTACAGACATACTGAGCCCCCCCCCCCCCCTTCCTCTGTATCATCTCAAGTGTAAGAGATAGGGTTCCAATATACAGTTTTCACTCACTGTTCCGAAAGCGCAAAAAGTATGCGCGTCATGCTAAAGTTGAAGTCATTAGACGTTTAAAGTAGTCTACATACCTTTATGAACCAGACCTTAGTACAATCAATACATCTAGACCTACAAAACATGTGAAAATCATTGCATCCAGATTAACCGTTTAATCGTTAATCAGTATGGAACGATGTGAAAATTGCAGTCGACCGCATGCATTCAATGGATGCAGAAGCCTAAATAGTGAGGTCAATACAGCATTGTTCTCAAAACATTGTATACATCATTTAATACTGAATTGAAAGAGAACATCAGTAGCTTTCATCATGAAAAATTATTTGAATTTTCAACATCTGGATTTTCAGATATATTTGGAAGAGTGTGAAGTACCCCTCCGGCACTACCGGCACCAGGAGCCCAGGACGCGCGGTACTCGCTTCGCCTTGGTCTCCTTACTCTGTTTACTATATGGAGCAATGGCTAAAATTGATGTCCAGTTCTCTTCTTCACATCCCTCCAAAGTCATATAAACCCCAAAATTCCAAGTGTTTTCATTAACTATGTCTACTACAAAAAATTCAAGTCTCAACACTTAGATTCTTCGAATACGAAACTAAAACTGTATATTGGAACCTAGATTCTTTTTTATGGGGATCACATTTAGGGAGCTGGCATATTCAAGTTATGACTGAACAAGGGCTTGGTATGCCTGGTGTTTGATGTTTTGATTTGCTGTTTTTATGTTTCTCTTTAGAAATCCTGGTGCTTTGTTGGCTTTGGCTGTAATGTCATGTATGTACACTGTATGTGCTTGTCTCATTTCAAATTTGATTGGAGTCAAGGTATTTAGAAAGGCCGGGTTAGCGCAGTGGTAGTGTGCTCTCTGACCTCTAAGGTCCCAGGTTGGAATCCAAGATTCGGCGAAGGGTCTTAAGTGGAAGGGTAGGTGGTCCCCACAATGCAGGCCTCTGCTGGGTTTTTTTTCCAGGTACTCTGATTTCCTCCTGCTCATTGGACCCCCCAACGGCAACATCTGAGCCAAAGGGAGACATTAATATAAGTAATTGTGTAACTTGTTTGTTTTAAAAACATTGTAAAATAAATAATTAATAATGTTTAATGGAAGACGATACTGGTTCTAAGGTGTGGTTGTGTAGGATGTAGTTGTGTTTTATGGGTTTACGTTTAGTAGTAACTGAGAGGACTGTGCATTTATCAGGATGGAAGGCCATCAACCAGTCCCTCTCCCATCTGGCGGCAGCATCAAGGTGAGCTTGAAGTTTAAGACAATCATGAGCAGAAGAAATAGGCATGTACACATGTAGATGATGCTGTCATCAGCAAAGAGATGGAGTTTGCTATAGGAAAGGTAATAAGGGAGATCGTTTATATAAACGAGAAAGAGAACCAGGCCAAGGATAGTGCCCTGGGGCGCGCCAGATGTCACAGGGACTGTGTTTGATGACAACTGTTTGGGTGCGATCTAATACAATGTAGAAATGAGGCTATCCAATTTTGTGTGTGGCCAGAGATACCATGATAGTAATTAATAGCTATTCTCTGTAAGCATTTGCACTTTTATGAAGGACGCATGGCACGGCATGTTTGAGATTTCGATAAAATTTGTACATAATATAAGGTTGGGTCTGACCCATAAGTAAAAATTTGTTTACAATTTTTCTTAATATCACATCCGGTTGCCATGGAAACGGGCTTTGAATATTGAAAAAATGCATTTTGGGGCGTTTTTGAAGTCACATACATAATTTATGCAGCATAATCTAAAACAAACACTAATGAATTACATGTATCAGTACCCTATCATTGCTCTTTCAAGTTAAGTAATAATAATGTTGGGTTTATGGTCTTATATATATGTTTCCATAGCAACAACACAGGCACCCTATCAAAATAGTATTTTTGGCATTTTTTCTAAATTCAACGATAAATTACTTACATTTTTGAGCTTTTTATACAAATAAAACATAAGTATTTACATTAGGACAAGTTTATGTTCGTTACTATGGCAACATGACCTCAAATCGCAAAAATGAAAGCAATTTTGGACAACATTTAGAGTCCTGTTTTTACTGTGATGAAAATTAATTAATGTATTTAAGTAGATCTTTAATTACACAAAAGAAAATTTTAAAAATATATTCAGGAAATAGCCCGTTGCTTTGGGAACGATTGTGTAAAATTGCACATAGGCCCACTTTGAGTCCTTGGATACGGGCATCAAAAGTTAAGTACTCTGAAATTTTTTAAATCTAAAAAAAAGTTTAGACTTTGCTTTATTGTATATGTAAAAAAGGTTGTGTAAGCCTGTTTCGTTTTTTTTTAGGAAAAGTCTGCGAAAAACAATAAAAAAAATGCTTTTTTTACAATGTATGGCCAAATTACTATAGCCACCATTAATTATTTGAAACTTTTTTATTATATTTTGATAGAGGCTTTCTTGATCTGTATTGTTATTAAATTTGAACTTCCTTGGATTCTTGGATAAGTAATCTGAAACGTTTTAAATCTGAAATAAAATTAAGACTTTGCTTTATCGTATATGCGAAAAAGGTTGTGTAAGCCTGTTTCGTTTTTTGAGGAAAAGGCTTCAAAAAACAATAAAATATGCTTATTTTTATAATGTATGGCCAAATTACTATAGCCACCATCAATTATTTGAAACTTTTTGATTGTATTTTGATAGAGGCTTACTTGATCTTTATTGATATTGAATTTGAACTTCCTAGGATTAATAAGTACTGTTTTATAAAAATAATAAAAAATGGTGGCCATGGTAACATATGTTCCCCATAACTTTTTCACGGTTTTTGAAAGAGCTCGATCTTTGTGTTGGATATTTTCCAACAATTCTCATCTGTTCATCATAATGCCAAAATTTTTAAAATGACTCTGAAGTTGCAAAATAAGTAATATTAAAGACTATAGTTACCATTGCCAAGGTAACTTATGTACATAGCAACAAGTGGGTTTATCTTGAATTTGCTCATTTTATAAAATAAATCCTATCTCCTTATCATATACCCACCAAGAGAGAAGAAAAATTGGAAAATACAAACAGCATTTTGAAATCAATAAATCAAAATTAGCTAATTATGTTGTCATGGTTACCAGCCTTATTTACAATATCAGACATTACAAGTGAGCTTTTTTAAAAGTGCCGAAATTGTTTAAATGGATAAGTTTGTAGAGAAGTCTGTGATGTGGAATCTTATCAAAAGCTTTTGTGAAATCCATAATGATGAGATCTGATTGTGTGTTGCTACTGTTTGTGGACTGTAGTTCTTCGACAAAAAAGAGGAGTGTTGTGTTTCACAAGAGTGGGAATGTGGAAAGCCTTGTTTGAGGTCATAGAGTATATTGTTTGATTTGAGATATTTGAGATGTTTGTGATGTTACAACATGTTCCATGAGTTTACAGGAGATTCCAGTAAGAGAAATTGGTCTTTAATTTACTGCTTTGTTAGTGTCAGCTTTCTTATAAACGGGAGCTACATTTGCATGTTTCCAACCGTCAGGAATGGTTTCTGTTGTGTATGATTTTTGAAGATGAGTGTTAGGATTTCATTTGTGCTATGTTTATCCATTGACATGTTAATCAAAGAATAAAAGTTGCTGCTTACACGCGAAACCACACCCTGTTTTAAGTTCAGTATTTGTTCTTAAAGAAACATTACAGTTTATGGTAACATCATTACAAGCATGATTATATCGGGTGCTTGTCGACTGCCGATGATTAAAATGAAAATTAACCCTTTGTTGAGTAAAAGTTTAGAGTATGATTTTACTTTAATCAGTACTTGTAACATTATTAAAAATGATTCATAGGTTGAATACAATTCAAATTATTTTCCTTCTAAAATGATATTTTGGGCTGTGAACATGGAGACGAAAAGATGTGAATGGGAATCTAACCCGAGACCTGCTATCAGGGCAGACACTCTTACCAACTGAGCTTTATAGCACGATACCCTTTCCTGCCACAAACATATGATCAATTTTTTTGGTATACTTTCAGAGAAATATTGGGGACATAATTGCATCCTCCTCTAATGAAGATGTAAAAGACAATCCAGACAGTCAATATCAGCCAGAAACAGGAAAAAAAAGAAGATAATGGCGAAACAGGAATAAAAGAAGATAATAGCGATCAATTAGAAACATTGAAGACGGGGAAGCCGACCCCCTGGACAGCATGCTCGACGTTTCCAGAGGAAATCAAGTTGTCACCCATTGTCCTGGCAACAAAGGGGACGGAACAATTTTCAGTCCGCAGACATCCGGGAAAGATGACCATAAAAACAGTAAAAGTACCTGATAAGTTAGAAAGAGCTGTGAATAATGTGCTGGATGGTAGGTGTATATACCTCTCAATGGGGCTCACTCAGTCAATAGGCGGTTTTTTCACATTTCCGCAGTAGACTTGTATTTTATACAGGCCAAGACCCGACATGAAAAAATTTGACGTAACATTTAAGACTGTGATGTTGATCCAGATTTATGATGTCATAATAGAAATATCGTCAAAAGTTGTGATGTCGGGTCTTGGAGTGTCTAAAATGGAAGTCAACGGTAAAGCCCCTGTCACACCTACACGTTCTCTCGAGACGTTCTTACTACGTCCTTGAAGTCCTTGAAATTTTCATGAACGTAGTGAAAACGTGGCATTTTTCACCCGGAAGGGCTCTCCGCAACAATAATTGATGACTCCAATACGTCTGCAACACAACCTTTAACGTCCGTAACACGTTAGTAGCACGTCCTTCCCGTCTTTAATACATTGAGTCAAGTTTGCACTACGATCGGCCCCAAGTTCACACTACGACGAAGGCGTCTGTGTTACGATAGTATGGCATACTTACTACGTTCTCGAAGTCCTTACTGCGTTCATGCTACGATCATGACACGTTCAAAGGATAAATTGTTTGAACAAGGTCTATTTTGATTTTTTCGTTCTCTAAAACCAAGAACGTGGTAAGGACGGCAGAGACGTGACGATCTCCATATGATTATATGTAAAAGTTTTAGCCGTCTGTACTACGACCCTACTACGTTCACGACACGTTTCTAATACGTCCATGAAGTTCTCAATACGTTCGCAAGTAGTCCTTAACACGTTCTGTCATCACCGCGTCCGCACCACGACTGTTTTAAACAGTTCAAGACGGTCGTGGTGGCTCGACGTATGGGCACATTCGTCGGCGTCCTCACTACGACCTCAATACGTATCGGCGAGTTCTTACTACGTTCCCCGCGTCCTTACTACGTTCACGCCACGTTTCGTACTATTTTGGCGGTCGTAGTGCGAACGCCATGCCAGAACGTGAAGGTGTGACAGGGGCTTAATATGAAAATGGTCTATTGTAGCCTTTCTTAATTTTACTTTTGACTTATTACCTATTAATTGGTACTAAATTCTGCTTATTTTTGTAAACTTGTTTCTCAGGTAAGCAAGACAAAGGACATGTATGAAATATTACACTAGTTCTTATGTCTGTCTGTTTGTCCATATGTCTGTCTAGTCACACTTTTACATACTTGTAAATAGCTATTACATGTACTTGATTGATATACATTTTAATTCCATCAGATTTTAAGAAATGGTCAAACATGACTCCTAGGGAGTCAGACAGGGTCAGACAGACACCAGACATCACAAAATTTAGCGATATTTTCATTGTGACGTCAAAATAGAAAATATGACAACACATAAAGTCAGTGCAATCAAATGTGACGTCACGATTCAATATTTTGCTAAACGATGTGATGTCTGGTGTCTTTGAATACAAAATCAACATTTAAAACGGTCGTAAATGTTTTCTGGAAATTGTTCTACTGAAATACAGAATATTTTTACAATCATATGGAAGCGTTTGTTAGCTACTTGTACAGGTTATGATATGCCTGTTATTGTTATCATTTAGAGTGATTTTTTTTCTTGTGTAGATACAAATGAAAGTACCGCGATAATAGCCAAAGCCAAAAAGCTGAAGGGTTTCCTAGATCGTAGATCAATTCCCCTGAGTGATGCAGAAATCACCTCAAAAGCACAAAAACTTGAGGATAAAGTATTAAAGAAAAAACCAGAAATGTCGACAAGACTTCAAGGTATTTATAAACTTTTCAGTATAATATATATATGTTATGACCATTGATGAACTGATTATACTAATTCATCGTGATGTCAACACAGAGATTTTGAACAAATTTTACAGAATGCAATTGAAACTAAACAGAAAAGAATTATGTAGATTTTAAGCATAATAACCTAGCTAGGGTCTATGTAATTAAGAAATGACTGTCTTACTTTGGGTGTTCATGGTAGTCTAATTCTGGTTGGTCACGTGCAAATTCCGTGAATTTTCTCAGAAAAGCACGTGTCCAACCAGAATTAACTACCATGAACACCCAAAGTAAGACAGTCATTACTTATATTTCCATATGTACTAAATATTGGACACCCCGTTTAGCATTTATAATGAGCCTTTTGCATGTTATAACATCAAAAGTATCTGTAAGTTGGTAAATTCTCCGTACTTTCAAAACTAAAGCGTGACGTCATAGTAGGCAACCAGAATGATAGTTTATAAATCTGTTTGCTTAACGGGCGCTTAACATGGGGATTCCTCAGCAATGGAAATATTGGCATATATCTTTTTCAGACATGAGTTATATATAGTGTACAGGTAGAATCATTTACAATGTACTTGGTGTATGATCATGATGATACTTCGTATTGCCAATGTTTGTCTCGGTGATTTCGATTTCCAAGTATACAATAAATCAATGCTAGCAGAGGTGGTTCTGCAAATCATTGTCCATGTGAACTGGTTCAATTTTATTAAACCCAGAATGAAAGTACCAGTGTATTGTTCTTCATAGACAGTGTCATGAGAGGAGAGAAAGGTAAATATGATAGATTGAAAATTTGTACGTCAAATCTAGATGTATAACATCATTTATAGACAACATACACATGCAAGTATTTCAATCTTATTAGCTCACCTCGACGAAGTTGAGTGAGCTTATGCTATACCCCCGCGCGTCCGCATCCGCGTCCGCATCCGCGTCCGTGTCCGCGTCCGTGTCCGCGTCCGCGTCCGGTTAAGAAGTTTGGGGTAGCTCAGTATTTGGCAAAGTACTGATGCTACAGTAACCAAACTTGCACAAGTGATTCATCTTTGGATGCTGAGGTGAACCCATGTATCGGATGCTGCATCTGACCTACATTTTCCGCTTGAGTGACTTGGTTAAGAAGTTTGGGGTATCTCAGTATCTGACAAAGTACTGATGCTACATTAACCAAACTTGCACAAGTGATTCATCTTTGGATGCTGAGGTGAATCCATGCATCAGATGCAGCATCTGACCTACATTTTCCGCTTGTTTGACTTGGTTAAGAAGTTTGGGGTAGCTCAGTATCCGACAAAGTACTAATGCTACAGTAACCAAACTTGCACAAGTGATTCATCTACGGATGCTGAGGTGAATCCATGCATCAGATGCAGCATCTGACCTACATTTTCCACTTGATTGACTTGGTTAAGAAGTTTGGGGTAGCTCATTAACTGACCAAGTTCTAATGCTACAGTAACCAAACTTGCACAAGTGATTCATCTTTGGATGCCGAGATGGACCCATGCATCGGATGCAGCATCTGACCTACTTTTCCACTTGAGTGATTTTGCTTTTAAAAGCCAATATTGAGCAAAGTATAAGTGCTATATATACCAAACTTGCATATTGGATTTATTTTTGGTCATATTTCATAAAATGACCTTGACCTACTTTTTCCGCTTGAGTTATTTTTCCTTTAAAAGCCAATATTGAGCAAAGTATAAGGTCTTCATGTACTTAATTTGTATATTGGATGTATCTTTGATCAAACTTTCATAAAATGAAATCGACCTTCTTTTTCCGCTTGAATTATTTTGCCTTTAAAAGCCAATATACATGAACTTAGAAATATGTTTGAATTGAATTTTGCTGCCACGAGGTGAGCTTCGTAATCTGTGATTACCTATGTTATATAAAATGTGACAAGATTGCATGGGTTTTATTTACAGTACTAAAATTGCAGCTTAAGCAAATTGAAAATGGAATTCAATTTACTTTATTAATTTTCCAGAAACTGATTGTCTACACCGACATTTCTTGTAACCTTAATTTTAGAAATTCACTAACTGTTGTGACTAGTGTTGCATGCAAACAAGAGATGCTGACTCTTCCTGGGCACCTGGTCTCACTTATGAATATTGTTTATTCCATGGTTCTCAGTTGTTCCAATGGAAATTCTAATGATTTTGCTTTACCTTCTAGATTTTGAGAGTGAATGACTGATGGGTACTTCAATGTTTATATTCACCTACTAGTAAGCTTCACTGGGACATTGAATAAAAGATATGAATAAAATATTTCTTTTTTTCAGAGCTATCAACAAAAGAGGGCATGACTGAAGAAGAAACGGAAGAATTTAACAAACTGAAGAGTCAGTTAAAATCGGAGGTCTTATTAAACCTGAGGAGATCAACCTATCATACCCTCATACCTGTGTAAGAAATTACTCTCTTGAAGTTATTTCTGTAATGATTTTTCTGTCAATCAATGATCAGGAAAACAAAATGCACAAATTACTTGTGCATAATCTGCAAAGTGGGGTATTTTTGTTATTCATTAGTTTTTGTCTTTAACAGTATACATGTATAATACATTTATAAAATCTAAGATTGTTGATGCTTATAAATGTATAGTAATACTACATTGATTGATAGAAAAATTATTTTAAATTAAGTTATTTCTTACAATTTTTCAAAAATCTAATTATTCTTTCAACAAATATTTTTAGGAACAATGTCTATTGGGCTTCCTTGATTTTCTGTTTTAAAAATGATTTGCAAGGTCTAACGAAGCAAAGTTCACCTCTAGCGATGACATAAACGAGCAACATTGTTTAAAAAAGTGAAAAAATATTACTCCACACTGAAAGAAGGTTTTTTTTTCTTCTAAGGATTTTTCTCAATAATAATAAAAAATACTATAAATCTTTATTAGACAGTATGATAAGTCGTTACTTTTTTTCTTGTTAATTACACGTATCTGTTTGGGTGATTTTTTTCAGATATAACAGTGAAGTATGCCTGCAATACATGGTGGCGAGGATTGCTGAAAATTACAGTGTTGTATTGAAATGCCTATCAGAGGTAAGTTAGCCTTTTTACCGTCTTGTTCTGCAACGTCATAGGTTCCTTCCTCTACTTTCTACTCTCAATATGACCTTGCCTTGAGGTCCCATATATTTCTCAAATTATTTATAAAGGAAATTAAGTTAATAAAGATATTAGATAAGAGTAAAGTTGGAATTACTGCGCTAAGATACAGCTCCAAAAATTAGAATTAATTGCATTTGTTGTTTTGCGAGGTTATTAAACTACAATGACGTAACGTCATAATGAAGCCACCGACAGAAATCCTGTCGAACTCGGGGACCCCTGAATCCAAGGGTACTTTGCAATGAAGCATCTATCAGAATGTGGTGAAACCCTTGGTGCACCAAATTCCATTCTACAAGTAATACGTCACCACACCAACACTCTCAATGCTCATGTGTTTGAACTTTGGCTGATTGGAAAAATAATTTCATGTCATGTACATGTTTCACTGTGGCGTATCACGTGATACGCAAATGATATGTTCCACGGGAATCCCCCTTGATTAAACCAAGTAAATACTGTTTAAATCTTCTTTATATGATTTTACTTTAGGCCTATCATATGGCCATTATCATCAATGATATGATGGTTATCTATTCTGGTCAAGAATAGATGTGTATTCGGAGAACACTTAAACAGAAATTTTTCATTGCTCACCACATGTTATGATTTGGTGCACGGACAGATACAAAATTTTCTGTTTAAGTGTTCTCCAAATATACGTCTATTCTTGACCAGAATAAATTACCATCATATAATCAATAATAATGATCATATGATAAGCCTAAAATAAATTCATATAAAGTAGATTTAGACAGTATTTACTTGGTTTAATCAAAGGGGATTCCTGTGGAACATATCATTTGTGTATCACGTGATGTCCCACAGTGATGTTTGTTCATTAAGTTATGAATCGCTGATTTGCCAGTTATGCAGTCAGACAACAAGACACCGGACATCACAAAAATGGGTGATATTTTTCATGATGACTTCACAACAGAAAACATGACAATGAATCTGGACATGTCATAACGGTGCTATCAAATATGACATAACAATGAAAAATATTGCCAATTATATGTTGTCTGGTGTCTATGCATATAAAATCTAGGCATAGAACGGTCACAACTCTAAATGGGCAAATGGTCTATAAATGATTTGTCTTTGTTCAACAGCTTGATTATAGATATTATTACAAAAGGATTACATGTGATCAGCCGATTTTTTTCAGGTAGATTATTTTTTTAAAGTTTTACCTATTGTTTACTCTGCTGATACATGGAAAATGTGCAAAATCCTACCCTATATTGTCTCAAAGGAATCCTACCCTATATTGTCTCAAAGGAATCCTGCCCTATATTGTCTCAAAGGAATCCTACCCTATATTGTCTCAAAGGAATCCTACCCTATATTGTCTCAAAGGAAATGTCAAAGGATATACAGTAAACATGGTTATTTTCGCTGGGGGGAATTTTCGTGAAATATCCATTGGAACAGTACACGTATGGGGGTGATTTTGGTAAAATTGGGAGTATTTCCTTTAATATTTTATACTAGTTGTAATTTTCACGCGGGGTTAGTTTTGCGATTATAATACAATACACAAGATCGCAAATACAGCACGTGCAGCATGTCCGTTCTGTTTTTTAGCTCACCGGGACGAATAAGTCAGGAGAGCTAATGCCATACCCTCGGCGTTGTCGTGGTTGCATGTCGGGGGTGTCCTTGTCCGTAGACAAAACTTTAACCTGGGCTATATCTCTTGAACTAAAAGGGTAGGGCTTTTATATTTCACATGTAGATACCTTGTGACGAGGCCTTTCATATGAGACCATGACCTTTGACCTAGTGACCTTGACCTTGGACTTTGACCTACTTTTCAAAAACTTTAACCTGGTTTCTGGAAAAAACCTGTATAGGCGAGCTATGTAATCTTTGATTACCCTATACATGCTATATTTCATTTAGTTACCTACCTAAACCATTGTTGAAAACTTGGGCAACTTTTCTGCCCAAGTAAGTTAATGACTTCCTAACAATGGAGAACAATGGAAGAGTGCGCAAAAACATTCACATACATGTACATGTAGTCTTGGTTAAAAGTATTTGCTATCTTCCGTATTGGGAAAGCCCGAAAATTACCCCAAAGCAAAAATTTCCACTTTTGCAGTAGTCCTAACGGATATCCTTGTTATTGAAATATTGTAAGAATCCCTGTTTTTTCGTGAGATTTTTATGATTTTAAGATGGTTTGTAAGTTTTTGCTGCTTTGATATAAACATTTTTCTCTCCAAGACTGAGTTTGATGTCAAACATGATTTTATGTGGACCACTTTCATTAGAGTCAATCCTTCATATGATGATCTACCCTATGTATGGTAGACTTTCCTTTGACTGGTTGATCATGATGATCTACCCTAGTTATGGTAGACTTTCCTTCGACTGGTTGATCATGATGATCTACCCTATGTATGGTAGACTTTCCTTTGACTGGTTGATCATGATGACCTACCCTATGTATGGTAGACTTTCCTTTGACTGGTTGATCATGATTCCTTTGACTGGTTGATCATGATGGTCTACCCTATGTATGGTAGACTTTCCTTTGACTGGTTGATCATGATGACCTACCCTATGTATGGTAGACTTTCCTTTGACTGGTTGATCATGATTCCTTTGCCTGGTTGATCATGATGATCTCCCCTATGTATGGTAGATTTTCCTCTGACTGGTTGATCATGATGATCTACCCTATGTAAGGTAGACTTTCCTTTAACTGGTTGATCATGATGATCTACCCTATGTATGGTAGACTTTCCTTTAACTGGTTGATCATGATGATCTACCCTATGTAAGGTAGACTTTCCTTTGACTGGTTGATCATGATGATCTACCCTATGTATGGTAGACTTTCCTTTGACTGGTTGATCATGATGATCTACCCTATGTATGGTAGACTTTCCTTTGACTGGTTGATCATGATGATCTACCCTATGTATGGTAGACTTTCCTTTGACTGGTTGATCATGATGACCTACCCTATGTATGGTAGACTTTCCTTTGACTGGTTGATCATGATTCCTTTGCCTGGTTGATCATGATGATCTACCCTATGTATGGTAGACTTTCCTTTGACTGGTTGATCATGATGACCTACCCTATGTATGGTAGACTTTCCTTTAACTGGTTGATCATGATGATCTACCCTATGTATGGTAGACTTTCCTTTAACTGGTTGATCATGATGATCTACCCTATGTAAGGTAGACTTTCCTTTGACTGGTTGATCATGATGATCTACCCTATGTATGGTAGACTTTCCTTTGACTGGTTGATCATGATGATCAACCCTATGTAAGGTATACTTTCCTTTGACTGGTTGATCATGATGATCTACCCTATGTATGGTAGACTTTCCATCGACTGGTTGATCATGATGATCTACCCTATGTATGGTAGACTTTCCATCGACTGGTTGATCATGATGATCAACCCTATGTAAGGTAGACTTTCCTTTGACTGGTTGATCATGATGATCTACCCTATGTATGGTAGACTTTCCTTTGACTGGTTGATCATGATGATCTACCCTATGTATGGTAGACTTTCCATCGACTGGTTGATCATGATGATCTACCCTATGTATGGTAGACTTTCCATCGACTGGTTGATCATGATGATCAACCCTATGTAAGGTAGACTTTCCTTTAACTGGTTGATCATGATGATCTACCCTATGTATGGTAGACTTTCCTTTAACTGGTTGATCATGATGATCTACCCTATGTAAGGTAGACTTTCCTTTGACTGGTTGATCATGATGATCTACCCTATGTATGGTAGACTTTCCTTTGACTGGTTGATCATGATGATCAACCCTATGTAAGGTATACTTTCCTTTGACTGGTTGATCATGATGATCTACCCTATGTATGGTAGACTTTCCATCGACTGGTTGATCATGATGATCTACCCTATGTATGGTAGACTTTCCATCGACTGGTTGATCATGATGATCAACCCTATGTAAGGTAGACTTTCCTTTGACTGGTTGATCATGATGATCTACCCTATGTATGGTAGACTTTCCTTTGACTGGTTGATCATGATGATCTACCCTATGTATGGTAGACTTTCCTTTGACTGGTTGATCATGATGATCAACCCTATGTAAGGTATACTTTCCTTTGACTGGTTGATCATGATGATCTACCCTATGTATGGTAGACTTTCCTTTGACTGGTTGATCATGATGATCTACCCTATGTAAGGTATACTTTCCTTTGACTGGTTGATCATGATGATCTACCCTATGTATGGTAGATCTTCCTTTGACTGGTTGATCATGATGATCTACCCTATGTATGGTGGACTTTCCATCGACTGGTTGATCATGATGATCTACCCTATGTATGGTAGACTTTCCATTGACTGGTTGATCATGATTATCTACCCTATGTATGGTAGACTTTCCATTGACTGGTTGATCATGCAGTGTCTTCTGTAAGCTTTCTCAATTTGATGGTATTTTTTTCAGATAAAAAATAGAGATCCTGACTATCACCCTAACAGTATATTTGATATGGGATCTGGTCTCGGCACAACTGTGTGGTATGTATTTCATGGAAAGTGAAAGTAGATTTGAAAATGGAGATATAAGTATAAAGACTGCAGTTTAATTCAAAAAGTATATTTAAAATTTACTAATCATACATGTGTGTTGCATTGCTGGAAATGTTACGTTGTTGATTTCGAAGCATAAACATAATATTAAAACTTAAAGTTTGGTATAAATTTGAATTACAAATGTTAGTAAATAGTCTTTAACAAGTGTAGACAGCTCCTAAGAATGACTCTTGATGTTTCCATATGAAAAATCTACAAGAACATGTAAATGTACATTAAAATTCTTTAGACACAAACATTTAATTCAACATCAGTCTTTATGGAAACTTACTTTCCTGATGTCCAAGGAAATTAGAAGTTGTCTAACAAAAATACAGATATCTAGCACAAAATATTTACATTACCAGTAGATTTCCCTTGTTGAATGTCAATTAGGCAACTAGAGTTATATACATGTATATAGAGAATAAGTGTCTTAATTTGTGTTTTGTTACGGGTATGCAACACACAGCAAGTGCATTTATGGCACATGTAATGCGAGTTAGTGCATTTCATGCTATAAATGCACTTGTTGTGTGTTGTATACCCGTAACAAAACACAAATTATGACATTTACTTTATATATATGCACCACAGTTGTCTGTTTTTTGAAATCACATTTTTCTAGGAAACAAGGTGACATTAATATTCAGGTCACCGCAGGTCCAGGTTGCAGGTTAGAACAGCCATCACAGCATGTTTCTTTAGATCTTATGCATTGTGACATCACGAGCGTTTTCATGCAAAATACAAGCATGTTCCTTTCAATAGTTTCATCTCAGGGTTGTGCATATACTCCAATAAATCAGGTTGCCTATTGTGATGTCATGTTCAAGTTTTGAACGTAGGGAGAATTTACCAAATTGAATGTTAGAATACTTTTGATGCTGTAACAAGATGTTTAAGCGATGCTCATTCAAACATAGGGTGTTTGATATTTATATATAGTAGCAGGAATGTAAATATAAGTAATGACTGTCTTACTTTTTTATTAATGGGTGATACTTTTATATTAACGGGTGAATTATTCTGGATGGCACACGTGCAATTTTCCGAGAATCGTTTCAGATTCACAGAATTCGTACATGACTAACCAGAATAATACATCCATGAACACCAAAAGTAAGACAGTTTTAATCAAATATCTTTAGTGTTTCAAAAAAAGCTTTCATGAGTGCTTTATTTTTTATATCTATTGATTTTTTTCATTGTTTTAAGGGCAGTACATAATGTATGGATAGAAGGTTACAAACAGCTGTACTGTGTTGATTCCTCCCAAGAGATGATCAAGCTGTCCTCATTGTTACTCAGAGGTAGTCATCAACTAAGTCTTGTTTTAATATATGATGAAGAGTTTTCCTCCTTTTTTTTTTTGATGTAAAATTCAATTTTCATATGCCTATGAATGAAGATTTTTTCCAATGTTGTAAAAAATAATCAGAAGTTTTAATTGTATTTTGTCAAGTACAATGTACATGTACATGTCATGTACATTGTCACAGGCAACCAAGATTTTCTTCCAGCAATTTAGAACTACAAATGTAGAATAAGTGTCATTAAGGCCCTCTGAATTCCCTTGAATACGATGCTTGATATACATATATCATGATGCCCAATAATAATATGAAAGAGATACCACAGGCACATTTAGAAAGAGAGTCAAAAATCCTGTACCAGTATGATTCCACTTTACAGAGATTCACAAACAATTCATACTCCACTGACAATAGATAATACATAACTTCTGTAGTACTTGTATAAAACACATGTATTCCAGCAAAAATTAAAATGTTGAGCTTC
Source organism: Pinctada imbricata (assembly GCA_033119305.1). Taxonomy (NCBI): domain Eukaryota; kingdom Metazoa; phylum Mollusca; class Bivalvia; order Pterioida; family Pteriidae; genus Pinctada; species Pinctada imbricata. Next base: position 57,501,547 of record VSWD01000012.1, on the reverse strand, counting down.
ATAAAGGTTAAAGGTCAAGATTGTGTGACTCGGGGATCCTGACAGTTAGTTTCGCAGAAATGAACTTCGCAAAATATTCAAAGACTTTTTTTTTTACCAAATTTGAATTTAAATAGAAATCATTTAATTTCCATCATTGTTATTAAGAAACGACGATTCTGATTGGCCGAGAAATTTTGTTGATACCTGCATCAACGCAACACGGAAGTACGCGCTTGGCAACGTCGTATGCAACATGATTTCAAAGCTGCAAATAAATGTTGAAAAGTGACGAAATGAAATGATAAGTAATATACGCGCACGATGCAGTATTCCCTCAATTTTTGGTGTTGATACCTCGATCAATCAAAAAAATATAACAATGATTCCTTAAGTCTGCCATTGAATATATAAAATTCAAACATGAAGGTTTAACTATTATTTTGATCATTAATTTCAAGGTCCTAATCCCCAGAGAGACATGATATTTCCCAATGTGTACTTAAGGAATAACATGCCATCACCTCGCACAGTAAGTATCAAGCATTAAGTCAAACAATATTTATCCTAGTGTTGTATAATCGGAGAAATTTTATAATCAATTATCGGTTTATCGTCCGTCCGTCTTTAATTCATACTTCTTTATATTCTGTTTGTCTGTCTGTCTTTAATTCACACTTCTTTTATTAATTATTACAAAAAATATTTTTTTCAGAATCGCTACACGATGGTAGTATGTGCCCATACACTGTTTGACATCAGTGATCAGGGAGAAAGAACCGCACTAATTAAAGATCTGTGGGAAATGACCATTGACTATATAGTAAGAATTTTATACCTTATAATTGCTATCACTGGACCAAATATTCTTTAAATATCATGAAATCCATTACTACTGAAATACCTACATTGTATGAGAAAACCTGTCAACAAAATGGAAGTTTATTTCATTCATTTAGTTTCTTCAGCTCTTCCTATTTTTGTTCTGGGCTCCTAGATTTAAAAAAAAACATAGGGGCCCAGTTTACCCCTATGATATGTCCTTGAACATGCAGATGATAAGATTTCAATCAACTCTAAATTTATGTGCTGTATTGCTATGAAAATGGTTACATGACAACTAGAGTCACAATATAGACCTGTCCTAAAAAATTATAACCTATGCATATACATGTACAGTATTACAACTAGAGTCACAATATAGACCTGTCCTAAAAAATTATAACCTATGCATGTATATACATGTACAGTATTACAACTAGAGTCACAATATAGACCTGTCCTAAAAAAATTATAACCTATGCATGTATATACATGTACAGTATTACAACTAGAGTCACAATATAGACCTGTCCTAAAAAAATATAACCTATGCATGTATATACATGTACAGTATTACAACTAGAGTCACAATATAGACCTGTCCTCAAAAAATATAACCTATGCATGTATATACATGTACAGTATTACAACTAGAGTCACAATATAGACCTGTCCTAAAAAATTATAACCTATGCATGTATATACATGTACAGTATTACAATAGAGACCTGTCCTAAAAAATTATAACCTATGCATGTATATACATGTACAGTATTACAACTAGAGTCACAATATAGACCTGTCCTAAAAAATTATAACCTATGCATGTATATACATGTACAGTATTACAACTAGAGTCACAATATAGACCTGTCCTAAAAAAATTATAACCTATGCATGTATATACATGTACAGTATTACAACTAGAGTCACAATATAGAGCTATCCTAGAAATTATAACCTATGCATGTATATACATGTACAGTATTACAACTAGAGTCACAATATAGACCTGTCCTAAAAATTATAACCTATGCATGTATATACATGTACAGTATTACAACTAGAGTCACAATATAGACCTGTCCTAAAAATTATAACCTATGCATGTATATACATGTACAGTATTACAACTAGAGTCACAATATAGACCTGTCCTAAAAATTATAACCTATGCATGTATATACATGTACAGTATTACAACTAGAGTCACAATATAGACCTGTCCTAAAAATTATAACCTATGCATGTATATACATGTACAGTATTACAACTAGAGTCACAATATAGACCTGTCCTAAAAAATTATAACCTATGCATGTATATACATGTACAGTATTACAACTAGAGTCACAATATAGACCTGTCCTAACAAATTATAACCTATGCATGTATATACATGTACAGTATTACAACTAGAGTCACAATATAGACCTCTCCTAACAAATTATAACCTATGCATGTATATACATGTACAGTATTACAACTAGAGTCACAACAACAAGACCTGTCCTAACAAATTATAACCTATGCATGTATATACATGTACAGTATTACAACTAGAGTCGCAATATAGACCTGTCCTAAAAATCATAACCTACATGTATATACATGTACAGTATTACAACTAGAGTCACAATATAGACCTGTCCTAACAAATTATAACCTATGCATGTATATACATGTACAGTATTACAACTAGAGTCACAATATAGACCTGTCCTAAAAAATTATAACCTATGCATGTATATACATGTACAGTATTACAACTAGAGTCACAATATAGACCTGTCCTAACAAATTATAACCTATGCATGTATATACATGTACAGTATTACAACTAGAGTCACAATATAGACCAGTCCTAACAAATTATAACCTATGCATGTATATACATGTACAGTATTACAACTAGAGTCACAATATAGACCTGTCCTAACAAATTATAACCTATGCATGTATATACATGTACAGTATTACAACTAGAGTCACAATATAGACCTGTCCTAACAAATTATAACCTATGCATACTTGCCATTGTCCCGGCCGGCACAAAAAATGTCCCGCATTTTCGACCGAAAATATCTGTCCCGGCCGGGACACGGAAAATCCCGCATTTTTGACCTATCATTAAAAAAAAATCGGCGTAATCATGGTAATATTATTCTTTGTCGATTTCAGTCGTTCCGTCTCTTCTTAAACTTTCATTGTTTATTTAAGCGTTTCCAATTATCTACGCTATATAGCCATATACAGTAATCAGCCGATAATCGATCTATGTTTTGATAGTAATAGGTTGATTAAAGGTCGGCTGTCCCACAAACGTCGCTAAATACATTCATGCAGCCTTTCTCATGTTGGTATTTTTTTTAGCTCACAAAACAATTCGAGCATTGAAATAAATAAAGCAATAGTTATACGATGTTCGAGTGATATCATTTATGTAAGCCAAGATATGAATTTATTTTTATGAGAAGAAACAACGTGATGTAAAATCTGTAAACAAAATTAAAAAAAAAAGAAAATACGGCAACCATGGAACGCTCTTAAGGTAACTATAATATGCTCTTTATTATTATCACGTCAAAAAAAATCTCAGTATCAACCAAAGTACGTTTGCTTAGTGTCGTTTTACAATACCCGAGTCGTTAAGTTATGGATTGTGTATTACATTTAAATCGTCAACGTCAACGCAGGCAACAGCGCAGATGTTTAATACTTATGTTCAGAAAGTTGTGAATATAAAACGTGAACAATGGAGTAAAAGACTTTTAAAACTTTCACAGAGAAAAATTAAATAGGGTAGACAAGTTCACTGAAGCGCCACTTTTAGAAATGCGTCCGACCAGGGGCCATCTACGTATACGGCGCGCGTTAATAAAGATTTATTTTTTACTCTGACGTTCTTTCGTTTGCAGAGGGCAATGATCTAGTGCAATTTTGGATTGCAATATCTGAAGTTCAACCTCTTAAGGGGTAACGAGTGTCTGCTTGTATAAATGACAGAAAAAAATAAAAATCTAAATAATTTTTTTCAGTTATTTGTTATTATTTACTGAAAATATGAGTGATTTTGAAGCATATGACAGTAATTTTGATACACCTTTCCATCAATACTTCATCAGAAACTGATATTGAAGATCATGACAGTCTCATGAGACAATGCACAAAATTTTTACACCTAATAAAAATCTCAAAAAATTACTGTTGCAGAATATTTTTGGGGGGATGCAACTTATGTATTATTCATGTACTGGGACATAAAAAGCAGAAAAAAGCATGAAACACTGAGGTATCCATCAATACTTTTATGTTACAGCTCGGCAAATCTGATCAGCTTCAAAGTTTCAAATAAAAAAGTTGCTAGAGTTATCTTTCCTGTATAATATATTCATGTGAAGTAAAGGCAATCAGTGCCAATCACACGACACGTCATTTCCTTCTCATTTTCGAATAAAAACCTGATCCGTTTAAGAATTATTTAGACTTTCTAAATGAACGTAATTAGATTTTTTTTCCAAGGCGGGGGAGGGGGGGGGGTCCAAGCAAATGAGGGGGGGGGTGCCCTCTAACCTATTGTTGTTATAAAATTTATATGTTAAGACGAGAAAAATCAGTCAAATAAAATAAAATTTAAGATGAGGGGAATTATACAATTTTGAGGAAATAATCGGGAAAAAAGAATAAGTCCTGACGATTTCAACTGATCCAGAGCACCAGACCTGATAAAAACTATGCTATATCAAAAAATAGATGCCCTAGTCTTTTCGTTTAACCGTAAAATTTTGAGTGAACATTCCCATTATGTAGCGATCAAGTCATTTGGATCTTATCCTCAATGTTTTAAAAAGTAGTGCGTGCATTCCCGCGTTGAACTAGTAAAGGGTTGTCAAATGCGAATATTTCCAGTGCGAAAATGTTTTGGTGCGAGTCAAACCGCAACCTTTTTATGTATCTCTTTGTTAAAGAGTTCCGATAATTTATAAAATTTGACTCTGACTTTAACGAGAAAACAGTTAAACACGGATTGAAACGAAGTAATTGACTGTGCGAGTTAGCTCGCTTACCAGCCACTCGTTACCCCTTAAAAGTGTCCCTCTTTATGTCCCTCATTGGCGTTATATTTGTCCCGCATTTTGATGATTTGTCCCTCTTTTTGTCCCTCTTTGCAACGACAAAACTCCGAAAAATTATGGCAAGTATGCCTATGCATGTATATACATGTACAGTATTACAACTAGAGTCACAATATAGACCTATCCTAACAAATTATAACCTATGCATGTATATACATGTACAGTATTACAACTAGAGTCACAATATAGACCTGTCCTAAAAAATTATAACCTATGCATGTATATACATGTACAGTATTACACTTGTGAAATGACGTCCGTAGAATTTGATTCACATCATTTATGAATCAAGTGATTGAGAAGGATGGACCATGCGTCATAGTCCCATTAATTTGAAAAAATATTCCATTGTGGTCAGTATGCATTCTTTAGATGTGGCTTATTGAAATTGTAGAAAGTCATGGAGAATAACCCATTCAGAAAATCTCCTTCCTAGTTATGCTAGCACTACTATGTATGTAGAATCATTCACTGTGTATTAATTTTTGCTACATTCACACTCGGCCTTCTGTCGTTAAAGTTTGTCTCGGTGAATTAAAACACCAAAAGCATAACTCAATGAGGGTAGTGGCGGGTCCACAATCATTGTCCAATTGAAAGTGTTCACATTTATAAAACAGTGAGTGATTCTACTTGTACAATAAATACATGTAAATGGGAAATATGTTATGTTATTCCATTTCTATTACATTCCATACATAATTATTTTAGATAATAGTAGAGGATGGTACATACCAAGGACATGTGTTGGTACAGGAGGCCAGAGCTCTTATATTGAAGGTGAGTTGGCATACACACATACACACCCTCACACGATTATTTTAGATAATAGTAGAGGATGGTACATACCAAGGACATGTGTTGGTACAGGAGGCCAGAGCTCTTATATTGAAGGTGAGTTGGCATACACACATACACACCCTCACACGATTATTTTAGATAATAGTAGAGGATGGTACATACCGAGGACATGTGTTGGTACAGGAGGCCAGAGCTCTTATATTGAAGGTGAGTTGGCATACACACATACACACCCTCACACGATTATTTTAGATAATAGTAGAGGATGGTACATACCAAGGACATGTGTTGGTACAGGAGGCCAGAGCTCTTATATTGAAGGTGAGTTGGCATACACACATACACACCCTCACACGATTATTTAAGATAATAGTAGAGGATGGTACATACCGAGGACATGTGTTGGTACAGGAGGCCAGAGCTCTTATATTGAAGGTGAGTTGGCATACACACATACACACATGATTATTTTAGATAATAGTAGAGGATGGTACATACCAAGGACATGTGTTGGTACAGGAGGCCAGAGCTCTTATATTGAAGGTGAGTTGGCATACACACATACACACCCTCACACGATTATTTTAGATAATAGTAGAGGATGGTACATACCGAGGACATGTGTTGGTACAGGAGGCCAGAGCTCTTATATTGAAGGTGAGTTGGCATACACACATACACACCCTCACACGATTATTTTAGATAATAGTAGAGGATGGTACATACCAAGGACATGTGTTGGTACAGGAGGCCAGAGCTCTTATATTGAAGGTGAGTTGGCATACACACATACACACCCTCACACGATTATTTTAGATAATAGTAGAGGATGGTACATACCGAGGACATGTGTTGGTACAGGAGGCCAGAGCTCTTATATTGAAGGTGAGTTGGCATACACACATACACACCCTCACACGATTATTTTAGATAATAGTAGAGGATGGTACATACCGAGGACATGTGTTGGTACAGGAGGCCAGAGCTCTTATATTGAAGGTGAGTTGGCATACACACATACACACCCTCACACGATTATTTTAGATAATAGTAGAGGATGGTACATACCAAGGACATGTGTTGGTAAAGGAGGCCAGAGCTCTTATATTGAAGGTGATATGACCTATGTAGGATTTTATCTATACGAAAGAGTTGTGCTCTTAATTCACAAAAAAAAATTAAATTATTTTTCCATCATATGTTTAATGAAACTACACAAATTTTACAGCAATCAAAAGTATTAACTTTTCTTTTGACAATTATAGATGATAATGTAAAAAATAAATCAATGATAATGATAACAGAGATGATAATGCAGGTTGAGTTTATAATTATATTTTTTTGTGTTGATAATTAAAATGAGATTATTTCTACTTTAAGCAAGCACGAAAAGACAGAGAAGAGGCACATGTATTTGCACCAGTAAGTTTTGTACTTCCATGTTAATTTTGTACACAAAATTAGATATTTCTGAAATATTTTCTTCTCTCTATGCTATGAGGGCTGATTGATATGTTATGAGCCTTTTATTGAATTTTATCAGACAATTTGCATTATTTTTCTACATAATCCTTTTCAGTATCTATAAATTTTGCCACCGGTGTTTAAGGGTTTCAATACCCCTTTTAAAAAACTCCTTATCTTTACTGGTCAGAAAGCCATCCACTGCAAGTATGACGTCATCATCAGACTGGAAGTGGTTGCCAGAAATAGCTGCTTTCAGTTTTGGGAATAGATGTAGATGAAAGTCTGATGGAGCAAGATCAGGTGAATAAGGCAGATGCTCAATCAAATTAAAGCCACAATCATGAATGGCAGCCATGACAGTTTCAGACTTGTGAACAGGAGCATTGTCTTGATGGAACAACACACCTTTAACTAGTGAGCTTTCCACGGTGCTTAAGTTTAATATTTTCCCGTAACTGTGTCAGAAGTGAACCATAGTATGTGCCATTGATTTTTTTGTCCTTTTTGGAGATACATGTACATGTAATCTATCAGCAGAATACCCTCTGCATCCCAGAAAACTGAGGCTCACAATATATCAATCAGGCTCACAATGAGGCTCACAACAAATCAATCAAATTTTCTAGATACACTGTAAGGAAGATAAGCTGAATATTATTATAACAAACATGTATATGCCAGAGAAAGTACTGATCGAGGTTTGTCTCTACATGAACCTTTACCTTGGAAGAATGTAGAAAATAAATGAATGTTACCGTAGTAATTTAATAATTTCTATTACAGTGTCCACATGATAGAACTTGTCCCATGTTACAACTGAAAAAACATAAAGTTGGATGTAAGACGCAAGTCAAATACAGGCCACTACAGATCAATGGGGTAAGATAATATTACAGGTCAAATACAGACCACTACAGATCAATGGGGTAAGATAATATTACAGGTCAAATACAGACCACTACAGATCAATGGGGTAAGGTAATATTACAGGTCAAATACAGGCCACTACAGATCAATGGGGTAAGATAATATAACAGGTCAAATACAGGCCACTACAGATCAATGGGGTAAGATAATATTACAGGTCAAATAAAGACCACTACAGATCAATGGGGTAAGGTAATATTACAGGTCAAATACAGACCACTACAGATCAATGGGGTAAGATAATATTACAGGTCAAATAGAGACCACTACAGATCAATAAGGTAAGATAATATTACAGGTCAAATAAAGACCACTACACCACTAGTGCTGGTGGCGTAGTGGCTAGCGTGATGGACTACGAACCCTTAGGTCATGGATTCAAATCTTACCGTCACCGATCATTGCAAAACCATTGTTACCTCGGGCAAGTTAGTTTACACTAAGTTGGACTCTCCACCCAGGAGTAAACCGGGTACCTGGCACATGCTTATATACTCACAAGGGAGTTTAGAATGCACTGGATTGTACAGGTCTCACCAGGGAGGTGATTGTAGAATCGTGTGAGGCTCAGGCAAATGCACAGCAGTGAGGTATCATCGCTTGGTCACAAATCCTTTCTTCTATATGTCTATATTAAAAACCCCAAGGGTGGACACTCTCTTTGTACTTGATCGTGGCTTCCTCTTTTTTCCTTCTTACAAGCTAAATCCACGGTCCATTTGATTCGATTTTTGGTTTTGTTATCTCAAGATGAATGTATAAAACATATCCAAATTGAAAATTCATCATAAAAGATGCACAGGTCGAATGCAGATCGATAGAAGTGGAAGCCACGATCGAGTACAAAAGCGTTATATAGCTATTATATAGGAAGTGTCCTCCCTTGGGGTTTTTAATATAGACATATAGAAGAAAGACTTTGTATTGAGGAAAGGGTTTGTGACCAAGAGATGATACCTCACCCCTGTGGGCAAATGAGACTATAAACCCTACCATTACCTTTACCTTTTTTACCTTTTACGAGCACGAACATGAAATTTATATGAAATCTATGTTAAGTTTCTGACATGAATTTTGTATAAATATTCATTTTGCATGAAGGTCACATAGAAAAATTCATGTCAAGTAATTTATGTGAAATTCATGTGAAATATTTTTCACATAAATCTTATGTTAAATTCATATGAATTTTACATAAACTTTCTTATAAAATTAAGGTGATGCTCATATCATATGAATTTCATGAGAGGCACAATTGGCTGTGTACATAAAAATACTTTATACTTTGATAGCCTTTTTGCCCATTATTTCCTTGTTATGCATTTACGTGTATAGTTCAGTTTTGATTAAGAGGTTATAACCTTGCCATTTCTAATGTCATATTTAGTGATGTATGATGTCACAAGAGTAAGATTTGAGGTTCGTAACATTATTTGAAAGAACATGTATCATTTTATGATATTAATGAATATTTTTTACTGTGAAATTTTAGGAAGAAGGCAGGCATGAAAAGTTTTCCTATGTAATTATAAAGAAAGGACCATTAAAAGGTGAGAAAAGCTTCCTTAGTAGTTATATCAATTCTATTGCTCTAGACCATAAGAGTACAAATAATTAAACGTACAGTCCAAATTGAGTATGATGGAAGTTTTAAGGAGGGATTATTCCCCTTTGGAACATTAGCATTTCACTTAATACTTTTCTTTCAATATATCTGACAATCTCCTCCCTTCTTTTTACCAGCTGACCTTTCAAATTCAAATTCTTTATTTACTTTCACCATATTGGCATATATCAACACAACACATGATATGCATTTAATGAACAAATGGTTATATTTGGTTCACATGTACATGTACAAAGTATAATCAATCAGTCATATAATATAATGATAAAATATGTTAAACTAGCGATATATTTTGTACTAATTGTTTTGATGAAGTCATCTCTTAAAATAAAGCATTCTTTCAAAAACTTGTTAAGGTATGAGGATTCATAAAATTAAGAAGAAATGTATCATCATTTAATATTATATCTTCAAATGAACAATTATATTTAATTCTGATATTAATATCTAGTGGACATTTTAGTATGAAATGCTTTTCATCCTCAATTCCATTCGTACAATATTTACAAAATCTTTCTTCCCTCGAAATCATTGGGCGTGAATATCTCCCTCTTTCAATTTCTAGCTTATTAGCACTGATGCACATTTTTGTTAAAATGTTTCTCTCTTTAGGATTGATAGGAAATGTTAAGTATTTTTGCAATTCAAATCTTTCTAATACAGTTAGCTATTGTTCAAATATACTAAAAATGACAACATCATTTGAATTTTGCTGGATCAGTATTTGATGCTAAAACTGAAATACATGTATGTAAAGAAATGAGAATAAGTATTAATGCAACACATCTACATGATTATTCTCCATCATAAACAAGAAGCTTTGTAAACATTTAATCATTCTGTTTAAGTCCTGTCTTTAACTCTGTCGGTATGTCTATGTGCCTGCTGCATATCTGTCTGTCACAAAATTAATGATTTACTTACTTATTTCAGGTGAGAGTAGCTCATGGCCAAGACTGATCAAGCGTACAAATAGGAAAGTAAAACATCTTCACTGTTACGCTTGTTGTCCAGATGGCAAGCTTGGACATTACGTCTTATCAAAGACGAGACACAGGTATGCTACTTTCATAATTGTTGTCTTTTCAAACAAGTCGCTCATTAATACTAATCAGGCACCATACATCAGCTATTTTTATTCCCACTTAAGACCCTGTCACACTACAGCTCCTGGTACTTTATTAGGACATTGAGAAAATGCACGTTCATACACATTCAGAACATATTATAGGAATGTTGCACGGTCCTTTGGTACACATCCCGTGTGCGTTCAGATTGCTAGAAACACACAGTCGTATACTGTCATATGCCATATGCATAAGTTTTAAGCACATTACAAACATGCTTATCGTTTGGCAGATACCAGGTGAAGCCAGGTGTTATGCAAACACTCAGAAAGTGGCTTTCTTTTGATCTTTTTTAACTGAAACCAGGATGTGGTAATTTTCCTTATATGTTGCCACACGCTTTCTGAGAGAGGGCCTTTATTGTTATTGCACATTGTTTTGTTTTGTCTGCCTGTCCAAAATTTTCTTAATACTTTAAATCATCCCGTTTTCAATAAATTTCAGTAGAAGACGAAAAAGTGAAAAAAAGACATGTTAACAAGATTAGCACGCAAAGATATGACGATACGAAACGTCTAATTTCAGCTTATTTGAAGTGAGCATAGAAGGTGATGAGAAAATGAAATATACATACATGTATACAGAAAAAAGTACCAATGTCGGTGCCGTGGTCTATCCGATAGGGCGTCAGACTTGTAATCGTAAGATTGCTGGTCCGAGCCTCGCTAGGACCACGGGTCAGCCGACATATACTCTTCAATAATTCGTGTTTATATACAAAAAATGTCCTTGTCTATGTATCGTATAAATGTCTGTGGTGTTTTTGAAAAAAAGAAGAGTACTAATAAAAAAAAAAATCAGATAATTTTTTAAAATTAAAGTCACTCGAATTAATCTGTCGTCGAGTTGTCGCGAAAGTAAGGTCACACGAATATAAAGTTGTTTACAGTATGTAAGATGATTGTAACAAGGATTTTCTTTTTGTGCCGTTGTTTGATCTTATGACCTTGACCTTACTGAGCCTACAGATAATAAAATAGCAGTCAACGGGGACATTCATTGTTTCCAAAACTCATCTTAATCATGTTTGATTGGTCAATACAGATATTGTTTCTAAACAGAGACACAACACAGAAAGATATATTACTGTATAAGTAGAATCATTCATTGGATACCTTTCTTTCACGGTTTTACAAAAGTAAAACGTTTCAATTGGAAAATGATATATGGATCTGCTCATGATGAAATTAAACTATGTATTTAAATTCACTGAGACAAACTTTCGCGGTACATGTAAGAGGCTGACCACAAAAGTAGGTAAGGTTAAAACACAGTGAATGATTCTAATGTGTAGAGTATAAAAATCTGATTAAAAAATGCAACAGTTTACCAATTAGTTCACTGTTCATTCATAACATGTGGTCTTGACCTTCGAGTTTTGGTATTGTATCTCTTTCATCTTATTTTTGGTCATCAGTGTATATCAAGCACAGTATTCTGATTGATTAAGTAATGGGGGCAGAATACTATAACTTACATGTATCTTATTTTATTCAGAAAGACTTTATCTATTCTTTATTTTTCAGGGAAATTTACCCGTTAGCGAAGTTCACTGACTGGGGAGATTTGCTGCCGGTAGAGTGGCCTGAGAATAGAGGTAGATGGCTCTTTGACAGTGATAAAACTGAAAGTAATGAATGCGAAAGTGACGAACGATTTGGATTGGGGGAGGAAGAACCTCAACAAGATAGTGATCACTCCGACATAGAATCTGATGATGATGATAATGATGATTTTATTGATGATAATGAATTTGATGATAACAAAAGTGATAATATTGACGGCAGAGATTATTCTGGTGATAAAAATAAATGATGAACATGTTATTGCAAACACGTGGTAGAGCATTATTTTCTGTTTTATTTGAAAGTTTAATGCTGAAATTCATCAAGATCTTGTAATTGATACATTAATCTTTACAGGAAGCAAGAACTCTGAACTATCAGTAAAATAATATGGCCCCAAGGGCTCTGATTTGCAGACAAATTTTCAACTTGTTCTCATCAATGTCTGCACATAATTTCATGAAATTTTAGAGGAAGCAAGTACTTAAGTTGCTCTACAAAGTTTGTGTTTTTCAAATGATTGAACAAACATGGCCACCGAGAGCTGTGATGGCATAAAGCATTCTTGACTTCTTCTCTTCAGCCAGTGCTCAGAATTTTATGAAACCTTACAGGAACTAGTACTCAAGATCATCTACCAAGTTTTTTTTTATATTTTTTGAGCCAATAGATACATGTAAACAAATATGGCTGCCAAGGACTCTGATTGGCTGAAGCATTTTCGACATGTCCTTTGCAACCACTGCACAGTGTTTCATGAAATCTTACAGGAAATAAGTACTGTTGATCATCTACCAAGTTGGCCTCTGTCAGTCCTTTATCTGTCACTCAGATGAGCGATGTGGCTACGTAGGGCCTCTTGCAATCTTGTACTATAATTTTGATAAAATGTCTTCATGATATATTGGGATATGTAATGTATATTTTACTAGAAAAGAATTATTTTCCATTTCAGCTCAGAATATTTTAAAATTGTTCAAGATATATAATGCTATCTTATCCTTAATTTAAATACATTTATATATTTTTAATGACTACTGCATAATTAATGTTCTTGAAGATGACTTAGACATATCTTGTTTGCTACCGGCCCATTCTCTGAAATTTTGATGGCCTGGTTGACATTGTTCCCCACCTTGCTACACAATCCTACTAATCATACTGATAACTCTTACGTATATAAAGATTTATGGAGATGGAAATGATTTTATAGAAAGGTGGAGAACATATCTAAAAACTTTTCAGTTTCCATTGGTTTTGATATTAGGTTTGACTGTTCTTAGCTTTATTCAGGAGAAAATTTCTGTCAAATGTGCAAAATATAACTTTTTGAATAAAATTCAGCCAAAATCAGATTTATTTAACATTAATATCATTACCATATAATGTATTTCAACGTCGTAAATACAACATTTTACATAAAACATTGTGCATTGGACCGTACATACGTACTATGTACATTCTATTGTCAATAGTGTGTAGTACACATCGTAAATAACATGTTGCTGTAAATGGTATGTATTAAACGTAGAATATTTGCATGAATACATACTGCGGCATGTATAATAATTGCATGAATACATACTGTGGCATGTAGAATATTTGTATGCAATTATTATACATGCCGCAGTATGTATTCATGCACATATTATACATGCAACAGTATGTATTCATGCAAATATTCGACATGCTACAGTATGTATACATGCAAATATTATACTCGTCAATGCATGTATTCAACATTGTAAATACCATATTGTACATGCAACAGTAAAAAACCCTGTCTATAATAATCAAATTATACATGCTACAACACCCACACCATAGATATTTGGAGACAACACCCACACCACAGACACACGGAAATAACACTCCATCACAGACACACGGAGACAACACTCAACAATAGACTCACGGAGACAACATTCAAACATAGACACGTTGAGACAGCACCCAACCATAGACTCACAGAGACAACATCCATCTAAAATCACACGGAAACAACACTCAACCGTAGACTCATGGGGACAACACCCACCTCATAGACACACAAAGACAACACCCACACCATAGACACATGGAGACAACATCCACACCATAGACACACGGAGACAACACCCACACCATAGACACACAGAGACAACACCTACACCATAGACACACATGGGGACAACTACCACACCATAGATACACGGAGACAACATCCACACCATAGACACACGGAGACAACACAAACACCATAGACACATGGAGACAACACCCACACCATAGATACACGGAGACAACACCCACACCATAGACACACGGAGACAACATCCACACCATAGACACATGGAGACAACATCCATACCATAGATACACGGAGACAACACCAACACCATAAACACACGGAGACAACACCATACCATAGACACACAGAGACAACACCAACACCATAGACACATGGAGACAACACCTACACCATAGACGCACGGAGACAACACCCACACCATAGACACACGGAGACAACACCCACACCATAGACACACAGAGACAACACCAACACCATAAACACACGGAAACAAAACACACACCATAGACACACGGAGGCAACAACCACGCCATAGACACACGGAGACAACACCAACACCATAGACACACAGAGACAACACCCCACCATAGACACACGGAGACAACACCAACACCATAAACACACGGAAACAAAACACACACCATAGACACACGGAGACAACACCTTCACCATAGACACACGGAGACAACACCTTCACCATAGACACACGGAGACAACACCAACATCATAGACACACAGAGACAACACCCACACCATAGACACACGGAGACAACACCAACATCATAGACACACAGAGACAACACCAACATCATAGACACACAGAGACAACACCCACACCATAGACACACAGAGACAACAACCACACCATAGATACACGGAGACAAAACCCACACCATAGACACATGGAGACAACACCAACATCATAGACACACGGAGACAACACCCACACCATATCCACACGGAGACAACATCAACACCATAAACACACGGAGACAAAACACACACCATAGACACACAGAGACAACACCCACACCATAGACACACAGAGACAACACCCACACCTTATCCACACGGAGACAACACCAACACCATAAACACACAAAGACAAAACCCACAACATAGACACATGGAGAAAACACAAACACCATGGACACACGGAGACATCACCATAGACACATTGAGAAAACACCAACACCATAGACACACGGGGACTACATCAACCTCATAGACACACGGAGACAACACCAACATCATAAACACACAGAGACAACACCCACACCATATCCACACGGAGACAACACCAACACCATAGACACACAGAGACAAAACCCACACCATAGACACACGGAGATAACACCCACACCATAGACACACGGAGAAAACACAAACACCATGGACACACGGAGACAACACCATTTACACACGGAGACAACACCCACACCATAGACACACATGGAGACAACACCCACCTCAGAGACACACTGAGACAACACCCACACCATAGTCTCACATGGAGACAACACCAACACCATAGATACACACGGAAACAACACCCAGCTTATAGACACTTGGAGACAACACCAACACCATAAACACACGGAGACAACACCCATCTCATAGACACACGGAGACAACAACGACACCATAAATGCACACAGAGACAACACCCACACCATAGTCACACTGAGACAATAGCAACACCATAGACACACGAAGACAACACCCACACCATCGACTCATGGAGACAACACCCACACTATAGACACACTGAGACAAAACCCACACCATAGACTAGTGGAGACAACACCCACACCATGGACACACATAGAGACAACACCAACACTATAGACACACGGAGACAACACCCACACCATGGCCACACTGAGAAAACACCTACACCAAAGACACATGGTGACAACACCCACCTCATAGACACACTGAGACAACACCCACACCATAGATACACAGAGATAACACCCACACCATAGACACACTGAGACAACACCCACACCATAGACACACGGAGACAACATCCACACCATACACACACGGAGAAAACACAAACACCATGGACACACGGAGACAACACCAACACCATAGGCACACATGGAGACAACACCAACACCATAGATACACACGCAGGCAACACCCACACCAAAGACACATGGAGATAACACCCACCTCATAGACACACAGAGATAACACAAACACCATGGACACACGGAGACAACACCCACACCATAGACACACGGAGAAAACACAAACACCATAGACACACGGAGACAACACCCACACCATAGACACACATGGAGACAACACCCATCTCAGAGACACACGGAGACAACATCAACACCATAAACACACGGGGACTACATCAACCTCATAGACACACGGAGACAACACCAACATCATAAATACATGGAGACAACACCCACACCATAGACACACGGGGACTACATCAACCTCATAGACACACGGAGAAAACATCAACACCATAGACACACGGGGACTACATCAACCTCATAGACACACGGAGAAAACACCAACACCATAGACACACGGGGACTACATCAACCTCATAGACACACGGAGAAAACATCAACACCATAGACACACGGGGACTACATCAACCTCATAGACACACGGAGACAACACCAACATCATAAATACATGGAGACAACACCCACACCATAGACACACGGAGACAACACCAACATCATAAACACATGAAGACAACACACACCTCATAGACACACTGAGACAACACCAACATCATAAACACATGAAGACAACACACACCTCATAGACACACTGAGACAACACCCACACCATAGGCACACATGAGACAACACCAACACCATAGATACACACGGAGACAACACCTACCTCATAGACACTTGGAGACAACACCAACATCATAAACACCCGGAGACAACACCCACCTTAAAGACACACGGAGACAACAACGACACCATAAATGCACACAGAGACAACACCCACACCATAGCCAATCTGAGACAACACCCACACTATAGACACACGGAGACAACACCCACTTCATAGACTCACGGTGATAACACCCACACCATAGACATACGAAGACAACACCCACACCATAGACACACATGGAGACAACACCCACACCATAGACACATGGAGACAACACTCACACCATAGACACATGGAGACAACACGAACACCATAGACACATGGAGACAACACTCACACCATAAACACATGGAGACAACACGAACACCATAGACACATGGAGACAACACTCACACCATAGACACATGGAGACAACACTCACACCATAGACACATGGAGACAACACTCACACCATATACACATGGAGACAACACTCACACCATAGACACATGGAGACAACACTCACACCATAGAAACATTGAAACAACGCTCACACCATAGACACATGGAGACAACACCAATTCCATAGACACACATGGAGACAAAACGAACACCATAGACACTGAGACAACACCCAACGATAGACACACTGAGAAAATACCCAACACCTGTCCATAGACACATGGAGACAACACGAACACCATAGACACACACAGACAACGTCCACACCATAGGCAGACGGTGTCAACACCCCGCATAGGCACACGGAGACAACATCCACATCATAGACACACGGAGACAACACCAACACCATAGACACACGGAGACAACACCCACATCATAGACACAAGGAGACAACACCAAGCCATAAACAGAAAGACAACACCCAACCATAACAACGGAGACAACACCCCGCCATAGACTCATGGAGAATAAACACAACCATAGACACACACAGACAACGTCCACACCATAGACACACGGTGTCAAAACCTCACATAGACACACGGAGACAACACCAACACCATATAAACACGGTGTCAACACCCAAATAGACACACGGAGACAACACCCAGCCATAAACAGAGAGAGAACACCCAATCATAGAGACGGAGACAACACCCAACCATAGACACATGGAGACAACACTCAACCTTAAACACAGAGAATACCCCACCATAGACACACAGAGGCTACACCCAATCGTAAACTCATGGATACAACAACACCCAACCATATACACAGAGACATTATCCGACTATAGACATGGAGACAACTCCCACACCATAGACACATGAAGACAACATCCCTACATCGACACACGGAGACAATACACATACCATAGACAAACGGAGACAACACCCACACCATAGACACATAGAGACAACACCCACACCATAGACACATAGAGACAACACCCACACCATAGACACACGGAGAAAACACCCACACCAGAGATACACGGAGACAACACCCACACCATAGACACATAGAAACAACACCCACACCATAGACACACGGAGAAAACACCCACGCCATAGACACACGGAGACAGCACCCACACCATAGACACATAGAGACAACACCCACACCATAGACACACGGAGAAAACACCCACGCCATAGACACACGGAGACAGCACCCATACCATAGACACACAGAGACAACACCTAACCATAGACACATGAAGACAGCATCCCACCATAGATACACGGAGACAAACTAAACCATTGACACACAGAGACAACACACAACTATAGACACACGCAGATAACGCCAACAACATAGGCAGACGGTGTCAACATCCCACCATAGACACAGGGAGACAACACCCCACAATAGACACACGGAAACAACACCCCGCCATAGATACACTAAGACAACACCCAACCATAAACAAAAAGACAATACCCAATCATAGACACACGGAGACAACACCCCACCAAAGACACATGGAAACAACACCCAACCATAAACACAGAGATAACACCCAACCATAAACGCACAGAGACAACACCCATCCATATAAACAGACATAGACACACGGAGACAACGGTATCTTAATAAACAATATTTTTACAGAGGTCAGTGTTAGAAAGAAACTAATACTTCCCATGAACGTCTTAATATCAATTCTCTGTAAGGACCAAAATATCTTGGAAACAACATGTCATGGATTTTCATGATTTTCTCTATAAATGGTATGTATAATGCCCTGAATACAAAAATAACAATTTTTTGAAAATAAATATTCCGGTTGCCATGAAAACGAGGTCTGTCTATTTATAGCACTAAAAAATTGTCAAATAAGTCATCTTTGGTTATTATGTTGCCATGGAAACCATTGTCAGAGTTAATTGGTATAAACAACTTTTAATCTTTAAAACCTCTATTTTTAGAAAAAATAACAAATTTTTGACATTTCTTTCAATTAGCCGGATCCTATCAAATCAAAATCAGTCAAAAATTGCCTAATTTTGTCCAATTTTTACCATTTTTAAGCAAAAAAAACACAAAATGTCAGGCTGATAACACCATCACTGTTATCAGAACAAAATAGATTTCATGTGACAAATATAATAACTGAAAAAAATAAGTGGGACCTTGTTTTGTTTTCCTACATTTTGAGGTCAAAAATGGTTGCCATGGCAACTTTTCATTTGATACATGATGACTATATCTTTTCAAATTGATTTTTCGCATGGTTTAAATAACTGATATTGCTTAAGCTTTATGTAAGGACAACAGAAGAAATTATTCTTTATTTGAGCATTTCCAAAATTTGTCAAGGTCATTGACTCTAAGTTCAAGGTCAATTCAAAATATAGGTTCCAATTTCAATAAAATTTGCATTTTTGTTGTTATTTATTGTTACTAAATTTAGGCTTGACTGCCATATATTTGTATCCAAAATACTTCTGTCTTAAATTAGGACCGATAGATGGAAAAACATTACAATTTTTAGTTCAGAACATTTCTCCTAAAAAAATAAGCCCCAGACAAAAATCATGATAATCTCCATTTTTTATATGTATGTATGAAATACTAGCTAAAATCAAGGATGTCATTGATTTTGAAATTTTTTGCAACTTTGGTCAATAAATAGGGGATATATCCAAAATCACTATGTATGTGTTTGTTTTACTCAATACCACATGATTTTTGTGTAACTGCCCCTCATATTTTTGAAAAATAACAGAATTTTGCCAAATTTTGTGAATTACATTCAAGATGACCTTGACATTGGGTCCTGTGACCTTGAAAAAATTTAAGGTGATTTTTTAAATCAAAAATGCTCTTTTATATGCACTGATAAAAAATGCTTAAAAATATATAACGGACAGCTGAAAATTTACCAGTAAATTACTCTATGTGTAATAGCACTGACCAGAATGTCACCATGGTATCCATTTTTTTATACCCTTTTGAATAAAATTGTGAAGAGGTCCCACTCAAATATTAACATTTTCTTAAAGATCGAGGACTAAACTTTAAAGATAATTGGCAGTAGAAATCAAGTTAGCCTGACATTTCAGATTATTTGCCCTTAAATTTGAGCGAAATCATGATAAATTAGGAGCTTTTTCGGTCTTAAAAAGGGCCTCTGCAAAACAGGTTTTTG
This sequence comes from Pinctada imbricata, assembly GCA_033119305.1. Taxonomy (NCBI): domain Eukaryota; kingdom Metazoa; phylum Mollusca; class Bivalvia; order Pterioida; family Pteriidae; genus Pinctada; species Pinctada imbricata. The sequence continues at coordinate 57,480,535 of VSWD01000012.1, read as the reverse complement.
CCCACATTTTGAGCATATTGTCAAAAAGAATAGTGGGCAGAAACATACTTCTTGTGTAATATTTATACTATTAAAGATATAAAGAGAAAAATTAAGGAAATTTCAGTTGACTACAATAGCTGTTACCATGGAAACGAGCCTTGTGAAAATGCCATGTTACAAGTATTCTACCGTTGCGTAAAATTTCAAACATGGTTTCCATGGCAACGAAAACTTAATTTGTAAAAAGAAAGTTTATTTTTGTCTCAGAACATCATATACAGCTTCCACACCAAAAATCTCCAAAATTGGAGACATGCTGTTTCCACGTGCTATTGAAATTATTTTGGTCCTTACAGAGAACTGCTATTAAGGGGTAACGAGTGTCTGCTTGTATAAATGACAGAAAAAAATAAAAATCTGAATAATTTTTTTCAGTTATTTGTTATTATTTACTGAAAATATGAGTGATTTTGAAGCATATGACAGTAATTTTGATACACCTTTCCATCAAAACTTCATCAGAAACTGATATTGAAGATGATGACAGTCTCATGAGACAATGCACAAAATTTTTACACCTAATAGAAATCTCAAAAATTTACTGTTGCAGAATATTTTTGGGGGGATGCAACTTATGTAATATTCATGTACTGGGACATTAAAAGTAGAAAAAAGCATGAAACACTGAGGTATCCATCAATACCTTTATGTTACAGCTCGGCAAATCTGATCAGCTTCAAAGTTTCAAATATAAAAGTTGCAAGAGTTATCTTTCCTGTATAATATATTCCTGTGAAGTAAAGGCAATTATTTCCTTCTCATTTTCGAATAAAAACCTGATCCTTTTAAGAATTATTTAAACTCTCTAAATGAACGTAATTAGATTTTCTTTCCAAGGCGGGGGGGGGGGGGGTCCAAGCAAATGAGGGGGGATGTTCTCTAACCTGTTGTTGTTATAAAATTTATACGAAAAGACGAGAAAAATCAGCCAAATAAAATTAAAACTAAGGTAAGGGGAATACAATTTTGAGGAAATCATCGGGAAAAAGAATAAGTCCTGACGATTTCCACTGATTCAGAGCACCAGACCTGATAAAAACTTATTATGCTATATCAAAAAATAGATGCCCTAGTCTTTTGAGTGAATATTCCAATTATTACGCGATCAAGTCATTTGGATTTCATCCACAATGTTTTAAAAAAAAGTTGTACGTGCATTCCCGCGTTGAACTAGTAAAGGGTTGTCAAATAGAGAATAAGTGTCTTAATTTGTGTTTTGTTACGGGTATACAACACACAGCAAGTGCATTTATCGTACATGTAATGCGCGTTAGCGCATTTCATGCGATAAATGCACTTGCTGTGTGTTGTATACCAGTAACAAAACACAAATTATGACATTTATTCTATATATATGCACCACAGATGTCTGTTTCATTTTTGTTTTCTGAAATCGCGTTTTCTAGGTAAAAAGATGACGTTAAAATTCAGGTCACCGCGGGCTCAGTTTGCAGGTTAGAACAGCCGTCGCGGCATGCTTCTTTAGATCTTATGCATTGTGACGTCACGAGTGTTAATACACGAATTGCAGCACGTTTCTTTCAATAGTAACATCTCAGGGAATTACATTGGTTGTGGATATATATGCGAATATTTCCAGTGCGAAAACGTTTTGGTTTGAGTCAAACCGCAACCTTTTTATGTATCTCTTTGTTAACGAGTTCCGATAATTTGTAAAATTTGACCCTGACTTTAACGGGGAAAACAGTTAAACACGGATTGAAACGAAGTAATTGACTGTGCGAGTTAGCTCGCTTACCAGTCCCTCGTTACCCCTTAAATACATTGTTGTATAATGTAGCAATATGATAATACTTTTAATCTAAAAGAATGACATTATATACTTTCTTCAATTATGATTTCAGCCATTTTGTAATATAACCCTGAACGAATAACATAGAAAATATTATTTATGTACACCGCCAGTATAGGTAATGTTCTGAATCTCGGGGTGGGTGGGGGTGAAGGCGTGGGGTAGTGTTCCAATTATTTTTTTTCCAATTAGAAATATAGATGACCCGTTTGACCCAAATATTAGTGAAACGAAAATCATCTGATATATCTTCAGATTTGAAGGGTTCTTTTTCAGGGCATATTTTGCATTTTATCAGCTTCTTAATTAGTGCTTACATGAATTTTTTATAATGTACTACTTCCATATTCATTGTGTGTAGTCTATTATACAAGTTTACTTTACGAATGTAACGCTAGAGAAAAGAGATAAAATAAGTGATTTTATTAGACCTAAGACATTAATGTCTTTTAAAATTTGTACTTAAGGACAGTCCCCCACTCAAGATCAAATTGTCCTCCCCTACGAGATTAAATGTATAAATTCCTACCATTTTTGTTACTTCTTCGTTACCTGTAGATTTAAAACATTAATGTCTGTAAAGATGGGCACTTAATTATTGAATACCGTATCGATGAAAATATTCAAAATCAGAAAATAGTTGTTATATTTTTGTAATTCTAATATTATGATTCAGTTCTATTTTAAGAATGTTGGTATTGGAAATTCCATATACAAAACGAAACTTAATGTATACTTTGAAAATATACAGGACGATATATCACTCATTTCTACACGACTCATCATGGCGGAGTCCTCAAATCGGGAAGAACTACATTTGATTTCTAAAGGATTATACAGGATAGTGAGTGATGTAATAGGACCAGAATGTATTGTAAAACTACGGAGACAGCGATACGAAGTCAGAGATCTCCTTGAAAATTGTGATACGACTAGCCCAACAATACCAATAACAAGTGGGAGTAGGTCAGAAGGTTTTGATTTTGAATCATCGGATCTAGATACAATGTATCTCGATAGAAATGCATGTGTTTGTACCAACTATAACCGTTCTTATATGCAGAACTTAAAATCATCCTCTTTTTTTCTTATGGATAACGAGGAATGTTCTCCTGGTTTTACGTTGCTTAACTGTTTGACATGTGATAGGAACAATGAAACCGTTTTTAAATGTCTAGTTAGGAAAGGTGATGCTATGTATCTTAGTAGTAAAGCTATAAGAGAAACATTTATGTCCACCAGTACAACAGAATTGCATGGTCCGTGCCAGACAGATAGTATACTCGGTAAAGAGGCTGACTATGTCTATACAGTGAGATGTCCTACATGGCCTGAACAGGCGACATGTTTTGTTTTACGATCTCTTCAAAGAGGCTGGCCATCAAAAGAAGTATTAGAAGACATATGTAATGATGGTTGTTTGTTTGTTCCTATTAACAGTAAACAACATACATGTAGTGATCTCGTAGATCTGGAGTGGAGGATGTCATTCTCATTAGCGGAGAAAAAACTTACTTACTCTATGAACCATTGCCAATTTCTTTGTTATGGATTAACAAAAAATATTTCTGAATGAGGTTATAAAGAATTGTCCTCATATAAATGATCTTTTGTGCTCTTATTTTATGAAAACTGCTGTGTTTTGGGAAGTAACTGAAAACCCATCAGACTGGTCCATAGAAACTTTTTTATCTCAGTTTTGGAATGTATTTCGACGCTTAATAAAATGGGTACTAGCGGGCTACTGTCCAAATTTTTTCATACCTGAAAACAATATGTTTTACGGGAAAATCTGCGGTGACAATCAGAGGATGTTACTATCTGCACTACGTGATTTATATGCTGAAGGCTATTGGTGTCTACTGCGCTGTTTATCACTGAATAAGAATCTCACAATGATAATTTCACAACCTTATATTCACATGGTGTCATGTAATGAGGAGGAATATTTGACCGAGTCATACAAAGAAAGGAAAAGATTGGAGGTAATCTATCAGTTTGACATACCTGTTACTACTGATGACGTGAGGACGATCACATCAATATTACATAACACTGTTAATATTAACACAGAGACAGAGTTGATGATATGTACAGTCAGGCTTAGAGTGAACTTTTTATTACAGAAATATTCAGAATCTTTACTTTTATCAAGTAAGCTTCCGTCGCGTCACTTTACCAGAAATAGAAAACAATATCTCACACGGAAAGGAGCTTATAGGATGCAAGTTAGATCAAAGACATATCTTTGTATGAACTATCTAAGCTACGCTAAATGTATGTATTTGTCAGGGAATTATCATAAGATAATAGTCATGTTACATTACATCAAACGTAGACTTCATTCCCAGCCATACATGTACAGGTGGAGTCTGGATGATGAAATCATCATGGCTGCAAGACAACGGGGAATGCCGTATGATACATTGATCAAATCATTTATAGTGAGTAATGTGAAGATGGATACTTTGTTATCAATAGAGGAACTACAGTTAGAATGCCTTGCCCAATTAGGACATATAGGAGGAGATGTCTTGTACATACCACCGATTGTGTTTATAAACTTCATGTTGATATTATGCTATACAAGAATAGGAGATTACCTCAGACGTTATGATATATTGGAGGAGCTACTTATATTACTCCATCATGATAACGGTTTTCATATTTTTACCATGCGTAAAGCAATATCATGGGAGATACTAGGAATTTGTCAACAAATCTGTGGTGATCATCAGTCTGCCTTTCAGTCATATATAAATGCATTGAACGATAAATTTAACTACTTTAAAGAGGCAACAAAAGTTCGTATCAATAGTCTGTACAACTGAAATATTACATATTGTTCCTTGTATTGAGATTATTAAACATTGAAAAATTTAATGTTTGATCGAGGCAACGAGCGGAAAATATTGAACTGTTTTATTTGAAATACAATTTGCAAAAATGATTTCTCTTATGATTTAATCTTAGCCAATAAACATCGAAGAAATACACATCAGTTATTCAGTACATTGTATTAATATCGAGGGGGTATGGCAAATAGTTATAATTTCCATTGGAACAGCTGTGAACCCCGGAATAAAAGAAATGAGGGAATTTCTATCAGACCTATCAATATCCGATGTGAGACCAGTTTGCCGGGGATGGTAAGCGTATCCTGTTTGCATGCAACACATGTCGCAACAGTTCCATGGATATGTAAAGTTTCCGGTATTAATGAAATAAGGAAAGAATTCTCCATCAAGATAATCAATTAATTTTACTATAAAACGCCAAAGCACAAACATTGAAGATACAGTAAATACACGAAATGTACATTACTTCGACAGACAACGAGACAACCAAGTAATACTCACACATTAAAAACCTTTTATAAGCGAAAAAGGACCATGTCAACATAAAAACCATAATTGAAAACATATAAATGGAGTATTACTATCGTACAAGCGAATAGTTACAATTGTCTCCGTTTGAATCTGGATATTAATACGCTATTAATTCCTTCTTGGAGAAAATGTCAAACCAATTTATTATGCACCAGACACGTGTTTCGCAACCTGGTGTTGTTGGAGATACCCTCCTTTGTCGGATAATAAATCCTCAGCAGTGATGCTACCAGTTAAAGTGATTTTCAGAAACAGCCAAAATTAGTACATATTCAGTAGGATTTACACAAAATTCATAACGACTAAATTCAAAACTACGCACATGAACCTACGTCATAAAATTGCATATATAAGGAAATATCTTTATGAGAAGGTCACATCCTCTATTTCAATGTTTCATTTCTACACTAGGAACGTTGGTATTGACAATTTCAACATTAAAAACGATAGATACAGTAATGATAATGGTGAGGTTCATATATTACACTAGAAGTCATGTCGTACTTATTCACTCGTCTTTACACAAAACGTGTAGCTATTAAATTACAAACTAGAAATAGCATATATAAGGAAATATTTTTATGAGAAGGTCACATCCGATATTATGTTTTCCTAAACAAAGAACGTTGGTATGGAAAAAAATTCCACATTCAAATCGATAGCTAACCATAGTAAAAAGCAAAAATTAAAACAAAAATAGACATTTTTAATACAGGACGATGATTTCTAATTGACTATAATGACATATATGAATAATGACCATATCGCTATACATAGTACAAAGGATGACAAATATTGATAATGACCATATTCTTGTATAAAGCACAAAATCGATAATTCAGAAAATCAGAAAACGAAGGCATACAAAATCAGGATAAAACAGGAACCAAAGCAAACAAACAAAAACCTCCACCATATGAAAAGGAGCGAACTCCCGATATGGGAGTGAGTAAAACTGATAATTCAGATATTCATAAACCGAAGGCATACATAATCAGGATATAGCAGGAACCAAAGCAAACAAACAAAAACCTCCACCACATGAAAAGAAGCGAACTCCCAATATGGTTGTTAGACCAGGTGCCCAGGAACACTCAGCATCTCCTGCTTGCATGCATTATCAATCGCTTCAATTATCGCATCTTGTTTCTTCCACTTCGCAAGATACAAATACAGTCTGTGGTTGGATGATTTAAATGGTCTAAGACAGAATATCATCCACCATTCTGGACAATGGGACATCATAGTGTATGACGAGTTCCCCGTATCAACCATGCGACTTCCTCAGTGACGATGTTAGTCGGTCACAAACTTATCCCTGACTGAGAAGCTTATGTGGAAGAGAACATACTAGCAAATTTGTTTTTTGCTCTGGCATGGCGTATCCAATAAGATATGAACGCGCCATAAGCAGGCAAGGGAGGGATATTGCTAGTTAGAAAAGGAAAGTTTTTAATGCTGAAATTTTAGTCGTCACGTTTGTCAAAGAGTGAAGTTTTCATGTGACCATCAGTGTCGTAGGACAACATTATGTACAAATAAGATGTTGAATAATTAGTCTCTGTAGTTTCTTACTACATATAAGAAAACCATATCCAAATGCAGACAACATCCACACCATATCCACACGGAGACAACACCCACACCATATCCAAATGGAGACAACACACACACCATATCCACATGGAGACAACACCCACACCAAAGACACTCGGAGACAACACCCCAACATATCCACACAGAAACAACATCCACCATAGCCACACGGAGACAACACCCAATGCATATTCACACAGAAACAACATCCACCATAGCCACACAGAGACAATACCCCAACATAGCCACACGGAGACAACACCCACACCACAGACACTCGGAGACAACACCCCAACTTTGCCACACAGAAACAACACCCCACCATAGCCACATGGAGACAACACCCACATCATAGACACACGGAGACAACACCCACACCATATCCACATGGAGACAACACCCCACCATAGACACACGGAGATAACACCCACAACATATACACACAGAGACAACACCCACACTATATCCACACGGAGCCAACACCCGCACCTTAGCCACATAGAGACAATACCCATACCAGAGCCACACGTAGACAACACCCAACCATAGACACACGGAGACAACACCGACACATGGCGACAATAAACAACCATTGACACACGGAGACAACAGCCACACCATAGACACGGAGACAACATCCAACCATAGACACACGGAGACAACAACCAACCATAGACACACGAAGCCAACACCCACACCATAGACAAACGGAGACAACACCCAACCATAGACACACGGAGACAACACCCCATCTTAGACAACGCAGACAATACCCAACCATAGACACACGGAGACAACACCCACACCATAGACACACGGAGACAACACCCACACCATAGACACACGGACGAAACCAACATCATAGACGCACGGAGACAACATCCATATCATACACACACTTAGACAACACCAATACCATAGATTCACGGAAATAATACCCACACCATAGACACACGGAGACAACACCCACACCATAGACACACGGAGACAACACCCACACCATAGACACACGGAGACAACACCCACACCATAGACACACGGAGACAACACCCACACCATAGACACACGGAGACAACACCCACACCATAGACACCAAGAAACACGGGAGACAACACCCCACCATAGAAACACGGGAGACAACCAACCATACATACATGGAGACAACACCCCACCAAAGAAACACGGAGACAATTCCCACACCATAGACACATGGAGACAATATCCAACATTAAACACACTGAGACAACAACCCAACATAAACACACGGAGACAACGCCAACACCATAACCACACGGAGACAACACCAAACCATAGACACTCCACCATACACATACGGAGACAATACCCACAACATAGACACACGAAGCCAATACCCACAGCATAGACACACGAAGACGACACCCACACCATAGACACACGGATACAGCAAACCATCATAGACACACGAAGAAAACACCAACATCATAGATACACGGAGACAACACCCACATTATAAACAAACGGAGACAAATCCCCATCATAGACACGGTGACAAAACCCTCACCATAGACATACGGAGACAACACCCACAGCATAGACATACACTGCAATCACGGATACAACACCCACACCACAGACATAAGGAGACAACACACACAACATAGACACACGGACATAACACCCGTACCATAGACACACGGAGACAACACCCACACCATAGACACATGGAGACAACACCCACACCATAGACACATGGAGACAACACCCACACCATAGACACCCGAAGACAACACCCACACCATAGACACACGGAGATAAGACCCAATCACAGACACACGGAGAAAACACCCTCAACAAAGACACATGGTGACAAAACCCACATCATTGACACACGCAGACAACACCCACACCAAGGACACACGGAGACAACACCCATACCATAGACACACGGAGACAACACCCACACCATAGACTCATTGAGACAACACCCACACCATAAACTTAGACAACACCCCACCATAGACACACAGAGGCAACACCCCACCATAGACACACGGAAACAACACCCAACCATTAACACACGGAGACAACACCCCACCAAAAGACACATAGAAACAACACCCAACTATAAACACACAGACAACACCCACACCATAAACGCACAGAGACAACACCCATCCATATACACAGAGACAACACCCAAACATAGACACACGGAGACAACGGTATCTTTATAAACAATATTTTTGTACAGAGGTCAGTGTTAGAAAGAAACTAATACTTCACATGAACGTCTTAAATACATTTTTGTATAATGTAGCAATATGATAATACATTTAATCTAAAAGAATGACATTATATACTTTCTTCAATTATGATTTCAGCCATTTTGTAATATAACCCTGCACGAATAGCAAAGAAAATATCATTTATGTACACCGTCAGTATAGGTAATGTTCTTAATCTCGGGGTGGGGTGGGGGTGAAGGTTTGTGGTAGTGTTCCAATTTTTTTACCATTTAGAAATATAGATGACCCGTTTGACCCAAATATTTGTCATTATAGAACGAAAATCATCCAATATATCTTCAGATTTGAAGGGTTATTTTTCAGGGCAGATTTTGCATTTCATCAGCTTCTTAATTAGTGCTTACATAAATTTTCTATAATGTACTACTTCCATATTCATAGTGTGTAGTCTATTATACAAGTTTACTTTACTAATGTAACGCTCGATAAAAGAGATAAAATAAGTAATTTTATTAGACCTAAGACATTAAAATTTGTACATAAGGACAGTCCTCCACTCATGATCAAATGGTCCTCCCCTACGAGATTAAATGCATAAATTCCTACCATTTTTGTTACTTCTTCGTTACCTGTAGATTAAAAACATTAATGTATGTAAAGATGGGCACTTAATTATTGAATATCGTATCGATGAAAATATTCAAAATTAGAAAATAGTTGTTATATTTTCGTAATTCTAATTATATGATTCAGTTCTATTTTATGAACGTTGGTATTGAAAATTTCCATATACAAAACGAAACTTATTAATGTATACTTTGAAAATATACAGGACGATATATCACTGATTTCTACACGACTCAAAATGGCGGAGTCCTCAAATCGGGAAGAACTACATTTGATTTCTAAAGGATTTAGTCTGGGATGTATCACTGGGTTGGGTGCACCCCCCCCTTGATCCTCCAAAACCGGCCTAACTTTGTAGCATTTTTTGCGCTCTTCCAGATAAAAATTTGTCTCATGGAAATTTCCATGCAAAAGTGGTGTTTTGGGGGAAAAACATGTTTTTTTTAGTCAAAAATCACTGAAAATAGGAAAAAAATTATAACTTTTATATGGTTGATGTTTTTAAACATTGAAAAGTGTAAAGATATAGTATTTTTGATGCTCTTTCAGGTGAAATAAGTTGCAAGTTCAAATTCCTATTTTTACTGTGTGTTTTGGGGTAAAAAAGTCGAATTTTTGCCAAAATTCACAGAAATTTGAGGAAATTTTAATTTATTTCTGCTTCTCAGCTCCTCAATATTGCATATGATTGTTCAATGATGATTTAAAAAACATCTTTAAAGTCTCCTCTTTCAAATGACATATATTTTATATTCTTATTTTTTTGCAAAATCCTCGAAATTAATTATTTTATACAGAAACCTGTATTTTCAATCAGAAATCTCAGATTTCTGTATATTTATTTAAAGAACCCTTATTTGTTATAAAAGCAATGATTGAAAGCTATTTTCTAGTGTAACTTTTCACACTCTATCAGATTATATATGTTTTACTGACATTTCATTCAAAATCAACGTGTTTTTTGGGGAAAAACATATTTTTTCATTTAAAAATAGCTGATTTCTGGAGAATATTTATTGAATCTATAGAAGTTCTTGAAATGATAGCAGGAATGTATTTTGAACTGTAATTATTTAGGTTCACTTATAAATTACATGTATGAAACATAAAAGGTATATTTTCTACTTAATTTTGGGGCAAAATGCCTGTTTTTTGTCTAGAAATTACAGATTTCTGGAAAAATTTTATTAATTCATTTTCTTTGCTAAAACTATACATTTAAAGCTATTATCATTATAGAAAGTAATCATCTTGTCAGATGATTGTGAAATTAAATGTAATAATTAATTAAAACCATCATTTTTGGGTAAAATATGCATTTTTATGCAAAAACCACTTATTTTGAGAAAATAAGTACTAGCTCTTCTAATTTACCTAAATTGATATGTTTTAGCTTTGATATTATGCTGTTTCTTATTATAAATGGATAGAAATGTTATTTGATAACTGAAATTTAATTTATATCTTATTTTGGGGCAAAAAACCTTATTTATGTGAAAAATTCACTTATTTCTGTTAATATTTTTAAAATTTATATTTCTTATTTAATCAACACTGGAGAGGTTTCATACTAATTGGATGGCATAAATGTGATCAAGTTTAATGAGTTAGAAGAGATTTCTTTGATTATCTTGCTATTTTGGGTGGAAAATCTCGATTTTTATTTAAAAATCGCTAATTTCTGGAAAATCCTTATTACTATGAAATCAGACGTTATTATTTATATTCAAAAGAGTTCCTGGGTATATCATAGCTTGTTCTTGTAAGTCATATGCATTTGAAATATCCTCTGTTAATTCAATTGGTATTTTGGGGCAAAAAACCTAATTTATGTGAAAAATTCACTTATTTCTGTGAAAATTGTTTTAAATCTATACTTTTCATTCAATCAAAGCTGGAGAGGTTTCATATGATTGGATGGCATAAAAGTGATCAAGTTTAATGAGTTAGAAGAGATTTCTGTGATAATCTTGCTTTTTTGGGTGGAAAATCAATTTTTATTTAAAAACCGCTGATTTCTGGAAAATCCTTATTACTATGAAATGTGTCGTTATTATTTATGTTAAAAAGTGTTCCTGGGTATATCATAGTTTGTCCTTGTACGTCATATGTATTTGAAGTATCCTGTGTTAATTTAATTGGTATTTTGGGGCAAAATATATGTTCCTTTGAATTATATATATAGCCTATATCAAGAAACTTACTATAGAAAGTCTCATATTTCAAACTATGATTATTATCCTCTGTATTTCCTATTCAACTGAAATATAAGACTTTCAATAATTAGTTTCTTGATATAGGCTATATATTCATATAAAACATATTTTTTGCCCCAAAGTACCAATTAAATTAACAGAGGATACTTCAAATACATATGACGTACAAGGACAAATTATGGTATACCCAGGAACACTTTAGAATAAGAATAATAACGATACATTTCATAGTAATAAGGATTTTCCAGAAATCAGCGGTTTTTAAATAAAAATTGATTTTCCACCCAAAAAAGCAAGATTATCACAGAAATCTCTTCTAACTCATTAAACTTGATCACTTTTATGCCATCCAATCATATGAAACCTCTCCAGCTTTGATTGAATGAAAAGTATAGATTTAAAACAATTTTCACAGAAATAAGTGAATTTTGCACATAAATTAGTTTTTTTGCCCCAAAATACCAATTGAATTAACAGAGGATATTTCAAATGCATATGACTTACAAGAACAAACTATGATATACCCAGGAACTCTTTTGAATATAAATAATAACGTCTGATTTCATAGTAATAAGGATTTTCCAGAAATTAGCGATTTTTAAATAAAAATCGAGATTTTCCACCCAAAATAGCAAGATAATCAAAGAAATCTCTTCTACCTCATTAAACTTGATCACATTTATGCCATCCAATTGTATGAAACCTCTCCAGTGTTGATTAAATAAGAAATATAAATTTTAAAAATATTAACAGAAATAAGTGAATTTTTCACATAAATAAGGTTTTTTGCCCCAAAATAAGATATAAATTAAATTTCAGTTATCAAATAACATTTCTATCCATTTATAATAAGAAACAGCATAATATCAAAGCTAAAACATATCAATTTAGGTAAATTAGAAGAGCTAGTACTTATTTTCTCAAAATAAGTGGTTTTTGCATAAAAATGCATATTTTACCCAAAAATGATGGTTTTAATTAATTATTACATTTAATTTCACAATCATCTGACAAGATGATTACTTTCTATAATGATAATAGCTTTAAATGTATAGTTTTAGCAAAGAAAATGAATTAATAAAATTTTTCCAGAAATCTGTAATTTCTAGACAAAAAACAGGCATTTTGCCCCAAAATTAAGTAGAAAATATACCTTTTATGTTTCATACATGTAATTTATAAGTGAACCTAAATAATTACAGTTCAAAATACATTCCTGCTATCATTTCAAGAACTTCTATAGATTCAATAAATATTCTCCAGAAATCAGCTATTTTTAAATGAAAAAATATGTTTTTCCCCAAAAAACACGTTGATTTTGAATGAAATGTCAGTAAAACATATATAATCTGATAGAGTGTGAAAAGTTACACTAGAAAATAGCTTTCAATCATTGCTTTTATAACAAATAAGGGTTCTTTAAATAAATATACAGAAATCTGAGATTTCTGATTGAAAATACAGGTTTCTGTATAAAATAATTAATTTCGAGGATTTTGCAAAAAAATAAGAATATAAAATATATGTCATTTGAAAGAGGAGACTTTAAAGATGTTTTTTAAATCATCATTGAACAATCATATGCAATATTGAGGAGCTGAGAAGCAGAAATAAATTAAAATTTCCTCAAATTTCTGTGAATTTTGGCAAAAATTCGACTTTTTTACCCCAAAACACACAGTAAAAATAGGAATTTGAACTTGCAACTTATTTCACCTGAAAGAGCATCAAAAATACTATATCTTTACACTTTTCAATGTTTAAAAACATCAACCATATAAAAGTTATAATTTTTTTCCTATTTTCAGTGATTTTTGACTAAAAAAACATGTTTTTCCCCCAAAACACCACTTTTGCAATGGAAATTTCCATGAGACAAATTTTTATCTGAAAGAGCGCAAAAAATGCTACAAAGTTAGGCCGGTTTTGGAGGATCAAGGGGGGGGGGGTGCACCCAACCCAGTGATACATCCCAGACTAATTATGCAGGATAGTGAGTGATGTTATAGGACCAGAATGTATTGTGAAACTACGACGGCAGGAATGGGAAGTCAGTGATCTCCTTGAAAATTGTGATACGACTAGACGAAGAATAACAATAACAAGTGGGAGTAGGTCAGAAGGTTTTGATTTTGAATCATCGGATCTCGATATGATGTATCTCGATAAAAATGCACATGTTTGTACCAACTATAACCGTTCTTATATGCAGAACTTAAAATCATCCTCTTTATTTCTTATGGATAACGAGGAATGTTCTCCTGGTTTTACGTTGCTTAATTGTTTGACCTGTGATAGGAACAAACTAACAGTTTTTAAATGTCTAGTTAAGAAAGGTGATGATATGTATCTTAGTAGTAAAGCTATAAGAGAAACATTTATGTCCTCCAGTACAACAGAATTGCATGGTCCGTGCCAGACAGATAGTATACTCGATAAAGAGGCTGACTATGTCTATACAGTGAGATGTCCTACATGGCCTGAACAGGCGACATGTTTTGTTTTACGATCTCTTCAAAAAGGCTGGCCATCAAAAGAAGTATTAGAAGACATATGTAATGATGGTTGTTTGTTTGTTCCCATTAACAGTAAACAGCAAACATGTAGTGATCTTACAGATCTTGAGTGGAGGATGTCATTCTCATTAGCGGAGAAAAAACTTATTAACTCAATGAATCATTGCCAATTTCTTTGTTATGGATTAACAAAATTATTTTTGAATGAGGTTATTAAGAAATTTCCTCATTTAAATGATCTTTTGTGCTCTTACTTTATGAAAACTTCTGTGTTTTGGGAAATATCTGAAAACTCATCAGACTGGTCGATACAAACATTTTTATTTAAATTTTGGAATGTATTTCGTCGCTTAATCAAATGGGTACAAGCTGGCTACTGTCCTAACTTTTTTATACCTGAAAACAATATGTTTTACGGGAAACTCTGTGGTGGCAAACAGAAGATGTTACTATCTGTATTACGTGATTTGTATGCTGAAGGCTATTGGTGTCTACTGCGCTGTCCATCGCTGAACAAACATCTTACAATGATAATTTCACAGCCTTATATTGCTCATATGGTGTCATGTAATGAAGAGGAATATCTGTCCGAGTCTTACATAGAAAGGGAAAGATTGTGCGTAATTATACAGTTTGACAGCTTACCTTTTCCTACTGATGACGTGAGGAGGATCACATCAATATTACATAAGACTGTTAATATTAACACAGAGACAGAGTTGATGATGTGTACAGTGAAGCTAAGAGTGAACTGTTTATTACAGATGTATGCAGAATCTTTACTTTTATCAAGTAAGCTGCCGTGGCATTTAACCAAAAATAGAAAAAAATATCTCACATTGAAAGGAGCTTATAGGATGCAAGTTAGATCAAAGACATATCTTTTTATTAACTATCTAAACTACGCTAAATGTACCTATATGTCTGGGAATTATCATAAGACAATAGACATTTTACATTACATCAAACGTAGACTTCAGTCCCAGCCATACATGTACGAGTGGAGTCTGGATGATGATATCATCATGGCTACAAGACAACATGGAATGACGTATGATGCATTGATCAAATCATTCCTTGTGAGCTATGTGGAGATGGATATTTATACATCAATAGATGAACTACAGTTAGAATGTCATGCTCAAGGAAAACATACAGGAGTAGATGACTTGTACATACCGCCGTTAGTGTTCATAAACTTCTTGTTGATATTATGTTATACAAGAATAGGAGATTCCCACAGACGATTTGATATATTGGAGGATCTACTGATATTATTTTATCATGATAACGAGCATCATATTCATATCAGCGATAAAGCGATATCATGGGAGATCCTAGGAATTTGTCAACAAATATGTGGTGACAATCAGGCTGCCTTTCAGTCATATATAAATGCATTGGACGAAAAGTTTAATTACTTTAAAGAAGCAACAAAAGTTCGTATTAATAGTCTGTACAACTAAAGACGTCATATATAGGTCCTTGTATTGAGATTTTTAATAATTAAAATATATTCGTTTAGTCCTAAAATCTCATGGGAGATACTAGGGATCTGTCAACAGATCTGCAGTGACCGTCAGGCTGCCTTTCATTCATACATTAATACATTGAACGATAAATACAATCACTTGAAGGAAGCAACGATACTGCATATTGACAGTCTTTATAATTAGTTACATCAATGACGTTATGAAAAGACACTTATACTAAATATGTCATATGATGTATTCTTGAGACGACGATTTTACTCTAAAATGCATAAATATGATAAAAAACGATTAGGAGTTATGTTGCATTTTTGACTGACCTCAACAAAAATTATCAAAACTTCATGAGATTAATTTGACCAATTTAAAGATATTCACTATCGCACTAATATAAAGGTTATAATGATATTGGGGAGGTGCTAATGTCACATCAATAGGGAGAATAACGCCAAGTCACGCCAACCACAGTCAAATACACAGGCACACAATTACATAAACACGAGGACAAACCAGAACAACCACAGTCAAACACTCAGGCATACAATTACATAAACACGCAGACAAACCATAACAATCACAGTCAAACATACAGGCACACAATTACATAAACACGAGGACAAACCAGAACAACCACAGTCAAACATACAGGCACACAATTACATAAACACGAGGACAAACCAGAACAACCACAGTCAAACACTCAGGCATACAATTACATAAACACGCAGACAAACCAGAACAACCACAGTCAAACATACAGGCACACAATAACATAAACACGAGAACAAACCAGATCAAACACACAGATACACAATTACATGAAGACGCGGACAAACCAGAACAACCACAGTCAAACACACAGGTACACAATTATACAAACACGAGGACAAACCAGAACAACCACAGTCAAACACAAAGGCACACAATTACATAAACACGCGGATAAACCAGAACAACCACAGTCATACATACAGGTACACAATAAGATAAACACGCTGACAACCACAGTCAAACACAGAGGCACACATTTAGATAAACACGAGGACAAACCAGAACAACCACAGTCAAACACACAGGAACAAAATTATTAAACACGCGGACAAACCAGAACAAACATAATCAAATACACATGCACACAATTACACATAAACGCAGGCAAACCAGAACAAGCATAATTTAACACACAGGTACACAATTACATGAACACAGGGGTAAACCAGAACAACCACAATCAAACACACAGGCACACAATTACATAAAGACGCGGACAAACCAGAACAACCACAATCAAACACACTGGCACACAATTACATAAACACGTGGGCAAACCAGAACAACCACAATCAAAGACACAGGCTCACAATTACATTAACACGCGGACAAACCAGAGCAACAACAATCAAACACACAGACACACAATTACATAAACACGCCGACAAACCAGAACAACCACAATTAAATTACATACTTTCATATTTTCAAGTTTGTTAAAAGCTTCGGGAAAGTGCTTTGAGGAGTCTTAAGAAGTGTATTGGCAAAATTAAAGATATAATTCTTTAAGTCTTGGAAAAATTACCCTCTATTTCTTATCGTGCAATAACTTGCATCTTTGTATTGTTTCTTCAGAGGTCAACTTATGGTATCCCTTCACTTTTGAAACTCGTACAAATTCAAACAACAGAGAATTTTACTATGGGTATTTCATAACTTGGTTCGTAATTTAGTTTCGTATTTGATTCATGATCACAGCTCTATCCGGCCTTCAAGAGTTACCGTATGTATAAATGGATGGAATGCCTTAACGAGATATCACACGCGTTTCAGTAGCCTCCAGTAAACGAGAATTTTAAAGAAATCTCCACGCTGAAGATTTCCGATTTCGTACTTTAAAATGTCTTGATGTTCTGGCTTTGTTATAACCACTCAATCGACAAGTCGACTCAATAGCTCAGAGGTAGACCTCTTGCCCACCATGCGAGAAGACCGCGGTTCGAGCCTGAGCGCTGGAATAATAAATAGATTGTTACTCGTATATAAATACGAATGTTTTCTTTTCTTTGCAAAGTAACGGTAAGCCTAGAGTGACCAACATTAGTCAATTTTTTTGCTGAAATTGAACTTACAATGTATTTGAAAATTTTGTTAAGACTTTTTTACCTACACACATATGTCGTATCGATTACGAAATAAGTCAGGTGTCAGTAAAGTGTTTGAATGCATGAAACTTATAATATAGTTAATCATATGGTACATGTAATATCATTACACATGTGCACATACTGTCGTGTTATCTCACAAAATCTGTATTCGGCTCTATTTATTTACATATTGACATCTTTGTGAGTGAAGGAAAACTGCTGCGATATTTCAGAAAGATGATTAAATAAATTTGGATGCTTTTGTCTTTGGTCACATAGTAAAGAAAGATAACTCGAATTGCACTTTTAATTTTTTACATGATAATTAACACATTCAGTCAGATTTTGCAACATATGACGTGGTCATTGAATGATTTCTTTCTATAAGAATTTGCACAATATGTTGAGGGAATCATATGTAAAGTTTCATTTGAAAATCTTGGGCTGAAAAAATAATATAGCCAAAAAATAGCATTTCCATTACAATCAATGGATGGCTTAAAAGTCTTATCAATTTCAAAATCTCAAAATTTTGGATGGTGACCTCCTAATATTGTCCCTTACATCTGAATTAAACTAGGAAATCGGAATTATGTTTTTTTTTCTGAAAATAAATGTTGTATAACACGAAACGTGTGATATCACCTTAAGAATAATATAGTACTGCTAGACATGCCGTTCATAACAAATATTCAAAAATGGTCATTTTCATTTCTTTGTTAAGGAAAAGCGTATTTGTCTTCCGAATTAATATTTCTTATTGCATTATAGAATTGTGATTTTTTACTCTCTGTAATTCAAGATGATATATGTAGTTAACAAAAATTTGAAATCTCAAAATAAAACCAGAGGGTGCTAGAAAAATGAAGTCTGGTGGCTTATGGAAAGCACTTTGGCTGCAAGCATCACCGAGGAGGATTTAATACCCCCCCCCCAAATAAAAAACACGTATATGGTGCATGTAAATTGGTTTGGAACACTTCCGTATCATTATGTTGCGAATATTCACTGGCTATAATTAAAATTTTGCCACAATTACATTCCGAACTAAATACCTTCTTGACGAAATACATAGTATAAATAAGGAAGTATTTTATGAGTAGGTCAAACCCTCTATTGTAATGTTTCATTTCTAAATTAAGAGCGTTGGTATTGAAAATTTCCACATATAAAACGAAAGCTACACTGATAAAAATGTCCTTAATGCAGCGAATCTCTTATTTTTCATTGCCTACAATCATACTTCATCATCTTGATACGTCTTCCTGCCATAACTTTTGGCCATATTTTTGTTGTTTAGATTAAGGATCGCTGACGAGGGTTAAATTCGTGCTGTAAATTCATCTGCTCTTAAATGATGATGCTAGTTAATTCGAAGAACTTTAACATTTATAGCTATTAAAATCCAAACGTAGTACCCACTTAATAAGATAAGGAAATATTTTTATGAGCAGGCCATATCCTCAATCGTACAAAAGCTAAAAATGGCAAAGTTCTGAATTCAGGATGTTGAATCGACTATGATAACTCAATATGGCTTTATCTTCTATCATTATTTTTTTCATAAGATGTATATTACCTTTGGAATATTATGTTAAAATTAGGATCATATCCATGAAAGGCGTTAAAACATTGATCATTGTGATGCATTCTCGATGGTTATGCTGTCTACCTTGGATTCTTTCGTTAATTATGTCACTCTCTATTGCTTGTATCGGTCCGAATTTCAAAAGAACGTTTCAGTAATTATTTGTAAAATTTCCAGATAGTCTTTTCTAGTTTGTGAAAGCGAAAACCTTGACCTAAAAAGTTTCTTGGTAATTTGTAGGTTTCTACTATGAAAATTCAAAATATCAGTGCATTCCGGATGAAATGAAGACAACGTATGACGGTTAATTATCTAGGAACGTCACCTTCAAGCCAGGGAAATTTACAATGTTGAATCCAAAATTATCACCAAAATCAATTAAAATCAAATGAAAGTTCCATTTATAAAGGTTTTGATCTTCTAAACATCTTAAATTTTTTTCGGGATTATCGCTTACAAAGAACCATGCCTCAGTTTTTTTTTTTGAAAATATAGAACCAATATCGATATAAAAATGTTGAAAATTAAGTACTTCCTGGCTAATAATGATATCTATAAACTTTAAAACCGTCCTAACTCGTTGGTTTATGTGTAGTTCTTTGTGCTTGATGTTTCAGTGTTGTGCGTTGACGTTTATTGTCCCTCTTGTGTCTCTTTCTGTGCTTGGGGGGTTTCGTTGTGGATGTTGCAACCAAGTGTTGTTGGAGATCAACTTGGTGATTGTCACTGCTGGTGGACCAGGAGTCCCCGAGGGCACATGTAGCCAAGTTCGATCAATTTCGGTTGATCGTTTCTTCAACGCATTCTAAAATTTCTGTTATCAAAATTTCGTGTGGAGCTCGTAAAAAAGTTCCCCGCGAGGGGTTTGACAGTAAGTGTTTTGTATATTGTTCCCTGACATGGTCGCAGGAGCACTTTCTGTGTAGACTTTCCTCAGACAGTGCATGTATGTCAGATATTGTTTTCATTTTCTTGTATGAACATCGACGGCGGGTACGGCTAGCCAACAGGGTATGCTTACTTCTCCCGGACACCTCGTCCCACCTCTAGCTTGCTAGGGGTCCGTCAATTCTCAATTTGTCGCTCTATTTGAGTGCTGTTGAGATTATCGTCAGGATCTTCTTTAACTCATTCTAAAACGTGGGTCCTGTAGCATCATATCCCACCCATCCTGCTACGTCTTTCGGTACGCTTTTTGACATAGTAACTGTGCATGTCTGGCCCATGCTGTAAATTTATCAGGTTTAAAATGATGCTATTGAATTTAAAGACGTTTAACACAATTTCATATTTTTTTTTTGGCATATTACATAATTTAGATTTGAGGAGCACTGACGAGGGTTAAGTACCCGAAACGTGCATGTCTGGTCCATGTTGCCAATTTATCTGTTCTTAAATGATGCTATTCAATTTGAAGACGTTTACATTTATACCACTTGGTGAGTGTCACTGCTGGTGGACCAGGAGTCACCGATGACACATGTAGCCAAGTTCGATCAATTTCGGTTGATCGTTTTTCAACGCATTCTGAAATTTCTGTTATCAAAATTTCTTGAAATTTGTGAAACATGGGTCCTGTAGCATCATATCCCACCCATCCTGTTACGTCTTTCGGTACGCTTTTTTGACATAGTAACTTTCATATTTCTTTGGCATATTACCTTGTTTAGATTTGAGGAGCACTGACGAGGGTTAAGTACCCGAAACGTGCATGTCTGGTCCATATTGCCAATTCATCTGTTCTTAAATATTGCTATTCAATTTGAAGACGTTTACCCCTACTTTGTTATTTAACACCTCCCCTAAAAGACGATTAATAAAAATTCCATTTATAAACAAAGTTTTGATCTTCTGAACATCTCTAATACTTTTTCGGGATAATCGTGGCGTACAAAGTACTATTCCTTAATATTTTGAGAATTTAGAACCTCTACCTATTTGTTACAAAGATAATACACCTATTCGAAATTTTGTTTTATCTTAAACAAAGTTACATCAGATTCTAAAACACTTGAATCATGTCCTGCGTCTTTAGAGTGTGCAACGTCTGAATACCTACATTATATAAACCAGTTGGGTATATTATTACAGTAAATAAACCTTTAAGAGGTACCTATCAGTTATTCAGTCTCAAGGGCGAGAAGGCAAAGTAAAATCATTAGAATTTCCATAGGAACGGTTGCGATCCTCGGAATGAACAACATTCTGAAGAGTTAAAGAAGATCCTGACAATAATCTCAACAACACCCAAAATAGAGCACTAAATTGAGCATCGATGGACCCCTAGCGAGCTAGAGGTGGGACCAGGTGCCCGGGAGGAGAAAGCATCCCCTGTTGGCTAGCCGCACCCGCCGTCGATGTTCACACCTGCCGTCGATGTTCATGCATGAAAATTAAAACAATATAAAGAATACATGTACTGTCTGAAGTGGGACCAGGTGCCCGGAAAGAGTCAGTGTGTCCTGATAACATGCAACATCTGTCGCAACAGCCCCTAGGAAACTTGTCAAATTCGGTGATTATCTCGATGTTCATATTGATGTACACATCAGATAAGTATTTCTTGTTTGGTGATGATGACAGTCATTAATGAATTTGAAGACGTTAAGTATTTGTACCACTTGGTGAGTGTCACTGCTATTGGACCAAGAGTCCCCGAGGGCACATGTAGCCAAGTTCGATTAATTTCTGTTGGTCGTTTCGTCAAACGAATTTGAAAATTTCTGTTCTCAAAAAATTCTCAAATTTGTAAAACCTGGGTCCTGCAGCATCATATCCCAGCCATTTTGCTATGTCATTCGGTATATTAAGGACATAATATTCACAGAATTTGGTCATATTACATTGTTTAGATGGAGGATCACAGACGATGGTTTATTACCCGAAACGTGCAAGTCTTGTCCATGCTGTAAAATTATCTGCTCTAAAATGATGCTAATGGATTCGAAGACGTTAAGTATTTGTCCCACTTGGTGAGTGTTACCACTGGTGGACCAAGAGTCCCCGAGGGCACATGTAGCCAAGTTCGATCAAATTTGGTTGGTCGTTTCTTCAAACGCATTTGAAAATTTCTGTTCACAAAATTTCTCAAATTTGTAAAACCTGGATCATGCAGCATCATATCCCAGCTATTTTGCTATGTCTTTCGGTATATTTAGTGAGAGGGTTGTGCGCACGTAATACAGGATAACCACACCATTTGCTACTTGCGTGTCAAATGGCCGTCCAAAGTCGGCACCGGTTACCCATTGGTCTCATCGGTTTATGTGTAGTCTTTTGTGTTTGATGTTTACATGTCGTGTGTCTCTGTTCCGTCTCGTGCTGTACTCGTCTTTTGTGTTTTTGCATCGGGTGTTTTGGTGTTTTGCTGTTGATGCTGCAGCGGGGTCTTGTTGGAGATCTCCTCCCTTCTTTTAGGACATAATATTCACAGATTTTGTCATATTACATTGTTTAGATTGAGGATCACTGACGAGGGTTTAGTACCCGAAACGTGCATATCTGATCCATGCTGTAAATCTATCTGCTCTAAAATGATGCTAATGAACTTGAAGACGTTAAGTATTCAATCACAATCCAGAATGTCACTGATCATTCTGGAAAGGGGGATCTGATATGCTTTAATTATATCCCCGTAGCGACCGCGGAACTTCGTTAAATATGATTTCAGTCGTAGTTCAATATAACACTGAACAAGTTGCTTACTTACAAGCCGTCTTACTCCAACGATGGAATCGTCATATTTGGAACATGCCCTGGTGTACAGTATGGGCTGGAAAACAAGAACGCCATAAGCAGGAGAAGACAGAATGTAGCTTCTCATGAAAGGGAAGTTTCTTATGTTGAAGCTGAAACCATCATGTTTGTCATACAGTGATGTGTTCAAATGGTCGTTTTTGTCGAAAGATAGAAGTATGACCTAGTACACTCAAGCATCCCGGTGATATCGTCTTCGGTATATTTTTAGCTCACCTGAGCCAAACTTATGACTACCGACCAAATCTGAGGCTTTGTAAAACGGCCGCCTGGTTAGAATAATGAAGATTTTAAACAGTGAAATTATTCATATCTTAGTCCCATTTCTTTCACAAATGTCTTGCGTTAGAAGAATTAGCAATAAATCGAAATTTGTGAGAAGACTTGTGAAGTTTTGGTATTCAACATATTTTAGGGACATCCAATT